>CM037855.1:14588678-14629598 GCA_021234595.1 Delia radicum | reverse complement strand
AAAAAATGTACGCCAAATTCTTATAAGTTTGTGATGTTTGTATCTCGTTATTGGTGCGCTGACATCAGCTTGGTATATCTCAAACTAAGTATATAAAACTACACGATTTTTTTAATACTGTGCTTAAAACTCGATTCCATGAAGCGGCTTAAAAACCCTATGGAAAAACTGCAATTGTTTAAAAATCGGGAAATTTTGGCTTCACTTGTAATTACTTTTTTTAGTGAATGTATATCTCTCCAAAGTCTAGTGACTCCGTTTTGTATTGGTTTAGATCTGAAAGTTAAAAACTATGAGAAATAAATAAAATTAATGAAAAAACTCTTGTAAGTTTGAAGATTTTTTATTTTTTTTTACTTTTGAATGGCCATCAATTCTTAGGGTGAAGACTTTTCAATGTAAAACTTTGTGTGCCCTAGTTTTTAGGTATAGTCTACCTAACCCTGTGCATTGTTTCTCTTAATTCAAAAAATCTTTAGAAATAAGAGGCATATAATATTTTATTTTTATTTTATTAATTAATAATCATATAATTACAAATTATACTATTACCCTAACCGAGCACTAGCTACTATGGCCTTCGGCGCGTTGTAGCGAAAACAGACCAGTGCCTCTGGTGGGAATCGAACCCACGACCCGCACTGATAAGCCAGCACGCTACCAACTAGCCTACCGGGGCGCACACATATAAAATTATTTTCAACAATGTCCAACATCTTTGAAATAGCTCATATATAAATTTGGATTAAATATATTTTTTTTTAAAGAGCAGCAACACTCAGGAAATTCTTCCTATTAATTAATGTGTTGCTGATGTAGAGTTGGCGAATTTATTGAAGCTTTTTGTTTCATAGCCCTGATTCATTATTTTACTTCGGTGGGGTTAAGTGCTATGGGAACACCGAAGGTGGGTGTAGCGATACATATAAGTGATAGAAAACTCATACATACCATTTTTCTAAATTGATGTTGTCGTCACCGGGAATCGAACCCGGGACCATCCGTGTAACAGTCCAACACGCTAACCATTACACCAGTATAGTATGTATTCTTTAAGGGGCGGAATTTTTTTTACCGAAAGGATTTTGTTGCCGTCTACTTTTGTAATAATCCATGCATAAAATATGAAATTATTGTCAAAACAACAAAAATATTCATAAAATTAACAAATTTTCGTTTATTTTACGAAAGTTTTGTTTATTTTAAGATTTTTTCGTATTTTTATGCATTTCATATTATAAGTGTAGTGATGGTATTAACAAATCTTCAGTCATTTGATTAAAAATCAAGAATATTTAAAATGTTCTTTGGTTTATTATAATACATAAAAAAAATAATACAAAAAGACAACATACAAATTCCATATTTTATAGAAATGCATTAAAAATATTTTAATATGTATATAAAAATAATATGTATAAAAAAAAAATCAGTACATTATAAACTACTTTACTTCTAAACTAAATAACTTCTTTGTGGTACACTATAATCACTTGATATCGGTTTAAATGTCGTATTGAAAACGTTGTTTATACAAATCACGTGGTTGTATATAGACTTCTTAAAATCTTCAGATATATCACTGGGTACACCGTGTATAGCACCTCTAGACGTGGCTGTATCTTCGACTGATCTCAATTCCACTTCTGGTTCATAAATATGTTCCACTAACATTTGCCGGGATTTGGCGCGTTTGCGCATTTCCATAAATGTTTCCACTTTAAGTTGTTTACTAGATATTTTTGTACAGGCCAAAGTAATGCTTAGTAAAACACAAAATTCTACTATCGCTATAATTAGACTAGCTGCCAGGAATATGGAGTATTGTTCACGATACCAATTGTCCAAATAGCTAAGACAGGGTGTGGTAAAACGATATTGTTGATAGTCTTTCTTTTCTACCGACTGGCATAAGGTTTCATTGGCTGGTTTAGGATCTAAATAAGATTGTCTATTGGCCGAATTTTCTAAGATACAAACATGTTAGGGGTACTACCCAATTACGTTGACCATATTGTTGCAACTTCCACATGGATGTATCATAGTTTATGTCACTATTCATGGCACAACAACCAAATTTTGCTTGTGCCAAGTCCATAGCTATGGTAAATGTGCTCTCTACCCGGCACACCATAGTTACCCTGTAAAGCTTTGACCATTTTGATTCATCCAAACTTATACCCAAACAATGTGGGCCATAAGGTTATGCCTAAACATACAACAGATTCGGCTAATAGCAGCACTACTACGGTTAGGAAATAAAAGCTTAAAGCAACAGTAGGTATTTAGACAGGATGCCCAAAATCCCATCATAGCCGCTAAGACTGCAATAGACCTGCTACTGCTAATCCTACGGATATGTAGTAAAACAAAGGCTGTGGTAAATCATTGAGTTTTTCACTTGTGGCCCGCCAAAAGTCGGGAAAGTAATATACGTTTTGTATCACTAAAGATATAAAATCCAGAAGTGAGCAAAATTGTTCCGCAAATCTGAAAGTAAAAAAGGAGACGTGAAAGAGTTTGTACTTAAATGGTAGAAGGGTTAATAAGCCGAACTAATAAAACAAAATTTAAGATGTTCTAACTTCCACATGTTTGCTTAGGAAGATTTGACTATACGAACGCCATTCAAATCGAAAGGATACAAATAACATCCAAGTGAAGAAACGAAGATTACAAAAAGAAATTAAGCCTGTGGAGGATCTTATGTGGTACATTATTATAATTTATTTTAACTTTGTTCATCTTCTGCGATCGCTTCATAAACTGATTAAATTATTAATAATGGTTTTATCAATTCTGACTACAGGGGAAGTCTCCCTAGTAAGAATTCCGATTTCACTAAAATTCGGATATGTAATAAATTACCGGGAAAAATATGGGTTTTTCGATATTCGTGTAATATCAATTTTTAGCCGATTAGCTATAATTGAAGGGCTTATTGTAAAAAATTAATAAGCCACATTTTATTTTAGTTTGTTTTTGCTTTTTAAAGGTTAAAAAGATGCAAAAATATGACTTTTGCAGGACTTTAATACTCTAGGTACTTGCAATAAAACTTCTAATAAATATTAGTCAATGGTTGTCCAGAAAACAATGAAAATCCACAACACAATAAATGTGGTTTATCAAGTTTTCACAATAAGCCCTTTAATTATAGCTAATCGGCTAAAAACTGATATTACACGAATATCGAAAAAACCCATATTTTTCCCGGTAATTTATTACATATCCGAATTTTAGTGAAATCGGAATTCTTACTAGGGAGACTTCCCCTTTGTCTCTATCAAATATCCAAAATTTAGAGTATTCGTAATTCTCACTTGGAACTAGGAACAAAGGTAACTCTGTTAGGTTCTTTTATTCTTTATTAGCAAATTCTGCTAGATTGTATTTTGATCCCTCTATAAATGTGCATGCATTCATCTTAGTTAGTCTAACAATTTATCAATGATCCCTTCACTAAGCTTAGAGCAGCAGTTGAATGGTTGCTTCTTCGAAGCATACATGAAAGACTACAAAAAAAAACATCTATTGGGCCTGTTCTGTAGAACCTTATGATAAATTATATCCTTTCATCACTGGAATAAATGAAAACGAACGTGGATTTTTGGCGACGCTATTCTACTGATCTGGGGAATATTTCTTCTAGTGATAAACGATTTATTGGAATCTGCCTACATGATCACGGCGGAACAATTCGAGCGTCAATTCCGAAAAAATCAGACAAAAGTCTTGTTTATAAAGACGAACTTTCTATAGGAATTTGATCTCTTTAAATTGGATGGAGCTTCACTTCATCTTTTAAATGCCACGAAATACCTAACTGTCGTTGGGGAAAAGGAATATAAAGGAAAGGATGGAGAAGGAATATAAAGGAAAACAGCCCTATATTATTCACGGATTGTACACATCAATCATTACATCGATATTAACTCGCAGAATTCTGGTATTTTATCTGAAGAGCGATAAACACAAATGTATCTTTATATTCAAAGAGGTGCATTAATTGACTTTTTCGGCGGCTTGATTAGCGCTCCTATCAGATCTGATTTCATCGTTCGCGAACTTTCGTGCACTATAGAATTTAGAACACCGGACAAAGAGAGCTGGACTGAGATTAATGATATCTCGGGTTTCACATACTATTCAAAGCTAGAGAACGGACAGTATCGAAAATCGTATTCAGTGGAACCGTACATTCTCAAAATGAGGCAAATCCAAAAAATAAATGCAAATCGAACATTTATTAACCGGTGGCCGTGAAAGACTTATTCATTTTATGTTCGAAATTATGACAGGGTTATATTGGTTATATTCATGGATGGCAGGCAATACCGCTAAAATACCGTTATCGATTCAAAACCCTTCAACTGACTATCGTTATACCGTTACCGGTATAATTGAAATACCGTTGTCCGTAAAATAACGTTACCGATATAAACGAAATACCGATATCCCTAAAATACCGTTATCGCAAAAATATCGTTACTGATAAAAAAAAACCGTTATTCTTAAAATACCGTACCAAAAAAATCTGACAAGATCTGAAAAAAAAAATCGCTGTAAACAGATATATTTCCCCAAGGTTTAATCATAAACAAGCCAGTCATTAGAACTCGGGCATAATGGGGCTAAAAATGTCGGTGTACATTTATGTTACCTGAATAACTTAAATAATGTTACCCCTAAAATACCGTTACCGAAATAACTAAAAAATCGTCATCCCTAAAACAACGTTACCGAAATAACTAAAATACCGTACCGCTAAAATACCGTTACCGAAATAAGTGAAATACCGTTAACGCTAAACAACGTTACCGAAATAACTAAAATATCGATACCCCTAAATATCGATACCCTAAAAATACCGTTATCGAAATAAGAGAAAATAGCGTTACCCTTACCGATCGATACCCGCATCGAATAGGTTACTATCCATGATTATATTACAAAATCTATAAAGATGAGTTCTGACCAAATAAAAGTTGTAGATACACTCAAAAAAAAGTCTGTAAAGTCAGCACATTTTTGCTGGGGGGATCCTTGCAGAAAATGTGCTTATATCAGCAATAAATTTGATAAATTCAGTAAAATGTTTGCTAAATTTACAAATTTTTTCTGATAGAAATTTTTCTGCAAGGATACTCCACGCAAAAATGTAGCTGACTTTACAGAATTTTTTTTTGTTTTGGGTGTACTAAAAATAAAAAGAATAAAATTAAACCAGATTCTATGGGAACAAAGATTAACCACTTAACCGCAACCCAGCCTACATACACCTACAAATACACATTTACAGTCTACATAACTACCGTATGTAGATTTATGAAGCCAGTAAATTGATGATTTAATGATTTGAATAACAGACTGACTGACTGGTGGTGTTGTATCTATCTACATAGAAAGTGAAACAATTATTACACACTCATCATATCGAAATAATAACAACAATAAGGGTATTCATGTCAAAATTTTTCTCTTGTCATTTTCATGTCAAAATTTTTCCGAAATCACACTATTGCTGACGTGAGTGCCTCTTTGTATCAATTATGATTGCGAGAATGCAAGCAGTTGTGTTAGATCTTCATTTTCTGTATTTCCAAATCATGTTTTAAGATAACGCGCATCCATTTCAGAATTTGGGATCTACATTTGATTCTTCTGAAAATCTCGATTAGCAGACCAAAAATTAAGTATTATCAGAGTACTTCAGCATTGATGTACTTTTTGGATGAGTGTTTCCATTTTTACTTCTTTTTTAATAAGGGCACTCACGATGGCGATTTTCACATGATGCAAATATGCACAGTTTGCATCGTTAATATTACTCAAGTCTGAGAGAATGCAAATAAGCGTCTGAGCATATTTATCCTCAATATTTATAGTTTTATAATTAAGTTTTGCCTAATATTTATATGGATTTTTTTATTTAACTAGAGTTGCATTTTTTAGTACATCCAAAGAAAAACAGGTATAAGTTTCATCAATGTTCGTCCAATGTAACAATTTCATCAATATTTTTGAAACAGTTCATAAACAACAAGAATTATAATGAATATATCATGGTCTTTATGAATTTTTTCTACACAAAAAGAATGAAATTCTTACTTATGCAAAATATACTTTATACATGAAGGGCTTATTGTAAACACTTATTTTTAGTTTGTTTTCGCCTTTTAGAAGATAAAAAAAATGCAACCAAGATGACTTTTGCAGGACTTTTGTGCTCAGGTACTTGCAATAAGTGATAAAGCAAGACTTCTATAAAATATCAGTCAATGAATGCCTAGAAAACAGCGAAAAGCCATAAACATGAAATGTGGCTTATCAAGTTTTACCAATATGCCCTTCATATATATACACAGAAAAAATAATTGGATTAATGCTTCTGATTAAGGATTTTCTTTAAGGAATTTAACATAGGCTTGTCATAGGGAGGAATCATTACGATTTGATACTTTGGATGCTCTTTAACACGAATAACTTTTTTAAAAGCTATTTAGACAAATAAGTTTCTTTGGAATTTGTTCTTAAGTTTCATTTTATAACACTTATATTGCTTAAAAACAAATTCCAAGGAAAAATATATACCTAAATAGCTTTCAAAAAGTTAATTAAGAAAAATAAACATCCAAAGAATCCAATTGGAATGCTTCCACCCTATGACAACCCTATGTTAAATTCATCGATGAAAACGCTTAATGAGAAGTACTTAGTTTTTTTGTTTTCAAATTGGAATGCTTCCACCCTATGGCAACCCTATGTTAAAGACATCGATGAAAACGCTTAATGAGAAGCACTTTGTTTTTTTTGCTGGGTAGTGAAACTTTTCATAAATATAAGGAAACTGATATTGTTTTTTATGAAATGTTCCTAAATACTATGAAACATTAAATTGGACATTAAATTTATGAAACATTCATAAATATGATGAAGCTTTTCCTTTGAGCGTGCTATTTGTAAAATTTGTAAATGTTGGCAATTCTATAAAATCTTACACAAAACATATGTTTAGAGTGATTTTTATCCTGACAACTTCGCAACCGCTTTGACCCGGACAATTTCCAACATCTGTGGGAAATTATTTTCTTTGTTTTGGCTGTTGTGTTTTGTAAACATTTTACACTTTTTTAAGACCAAAATTGAATGAATACTCTTAATATAAAAAAATTAAAACTTCTAAATAACAAAGAGCGTGTGGCGTATGATGTTGATTCATAAAATTGAATTACACAAAAAAAAAAAAAAAATATTAATATTAATAAAAACGAAACTGATCAGCGAAGCATAAATAAAATTAAAATAAATGCAAAATATACCACACTATAAATTTCAAAGAATAGATTTCTCCTAAATTATGTTTTATAAATGTTTAAATATTATTTTTAAAATAATTTTAAAAATTTTCATTAAAAACTCTACTTACCAAAAATAAAAAATTACAACAATTGAGCAAAAGTTTGTGATTAAAAAAACTGCAACCCATATTGAAATTTAAATTGACAGGATGTTTCCACTGTTAGATTTGAAATTATAATTATTTTTTTTTTTTTTTTTTTGTAACAAAATTGTTTTAATTCACATTTTTTTTTTTTATTTTTAAGTGGTTTTTGTTATTCCTTCAAATATTTTCTTTTGTTGTATTTTAAAATCACTATTTAAGATATTTTTTTTTTATTTCTTTTGTATATCTTTTTTCTTCTTGCACTCTATTTTTTCTTTATCAATTTATTTAAAATGTTTTTTTTTTTAATATTTTCCTTTGTAGTTTTATACCGTTACGTTATGTAGCTCAGCTTTAACTATTACAACTGAATGAGCAACATTTTGTGGCAACATTATAGAGTTCAATGCCTATGATGATGATCTATTTGCTTTGAGCATTCTCATTTACAATTTCAAAAACCGAAATTTTCTCTTTTACTCTCATTGTAAGTTTTCAAGAGATTAAGAGTTAGTTAGATACTAACATTACATTGTTTAACCAAATGGAACCTTTATTTTATAAACAATTCCAACATAATATAAACAAATAATAAAATATCGTAACATAGTGTTTATAAAGATTGAAATGAACGTGCAAACAAGTGCTTAAAATGAAATTAAATAAATATTAACGCGTGGCAAACAGATTTTGTATTAAAACAAAATCATAGAAATAGGGCAATGTATGGAAAATCAGAAGCGTACACTGTGGTAGTTATATCGACCATTTACTGCAAAAACGTCATAACTCAAAAATTTTGATTTTGTAGAAAACGAGTTTAAAGTCTTCAATTTACTCCCACCTTGATGAAAAAAATAACGACATAATTTCTCTCAAAAGGTGAGTATGCAAGATATCAATACGACTTTTTTACACAATATGATAATTGATATAGCGAATAATCCTGCGTCATTAACTCAAAAATCATGTTTTTTTAATTGTGACGTTCTTGCAGTAAATGAGCGATATGGATTAAATATTTTATATCCATCAGAGGTGGACCTTGCACGTAACAAACAAGTTTTCAATTTATTTTTTGATCAATGGTTATAATCTTTAACTTTAAGCTCATATATTAGTTCTCATGTAGTGAGTAAACTAGTTTAAATGAATGTTTGATGTTTGGCATGGGATTATTACCGCTTTCTAAACGTGCTCTGATGATGGGAACCTAGAAAATTCCCGAAATAGATCTATCAACAAATTCCTGAAAGGATCAAATAATAAATTTGAAAACAAAAAAACTCAATAGATTATTTGTTAGGACAATATCCTAATAAAGAAATATAGAGTATGGCCTCGAACTTGAATAATTTGTATTTTCAATTTATAACGAGCTTTCAACCTCCGTATATTTACAAAAATAAAGCAAATCAAACAAATTAGCTAAGTTGATACTAGTATTTCGATCTGGCTAAAGATCTCATCAGAACCCGAAGTTTTAGAAAAGTTAGAGCCTCCATAAGAGGCAGAACTTTAACAAAAAACCTATTAATAATCAATTTTGCTCCATTCTTGTCTTCTTAGTAATCAAGCACGTGGTTAGGTCTTTCATTTTCATTATTTTTAAGAAGAATTTCCAATTTCTGCTATAATTTTTCAGAAGAGTTTGTGGTTAGAATCTACTTAAAGTAGAGGAGAGGTCCCCAAGGTGGACAGGGCCCCAAGACATTGTGTATAAATTTTTACAGCACCTTTTTACTTTGTGTCATTGTTATGGTATGTATAGACACAGTTTTCTATGCATACTCGAAGATAAAATATCTGCTAGTTTTTCTACTGCAAAGACGAAATAGTTTTTTTTTTTTTTTTTTTTTTGAAAAGTTCTTGAATATAATTTTTATATTTATATAAATTTGCGATTTCGCACAGCTATATATGGTTGTATATATATTTATTTAATTATCTCATAACGATATTCTAAGAAAAATTTATTGATATTTTGTTTTTACATAATTTTTTTTTTTAATTGATTGAGATATTTAAAAAAAGTAGGAGGAGTCTGTCCAAGATTAAGGTATCTATCTCTTCTCCGGAAGACGGTCTAGCAGATTAATGCATACATTGTAATTCTAGTTGCCGTTTAAGGGGTTAATTTTAAAGTAGGTTTAGCCGACTTTTTTCGAATGGATAATGTTCGCAATTGCGATATTTCAAAAAGTAGGAGGAATGGTTCCAAGATTATGGTTCTACGGAAGACGCTCTAGCAGATTAATGCATTAATCATATTTCTAGCTGACGATTAAGGGGTTAAATTTGAAGTTGAAAGGGGGTATTTTTAGCCGTTTTTTATTGAAAATGACCCAAGCTCAGAATTGAGATATTTAAAAAAGTAGGAAGAATCTTTACCAGATTATGGTACCTATCTCTTCTCCGGAAGACGCTCTAGCAGATTAATGCATAAATCATATTGTAGCTGCCGGTTAAGGGGTTAAATTTGAAGTTGAAATAGGGCATTTTTAGCAGTTTTATTGAAAATGAGCCAAGCTCGGAATTGAGATATTTAAAAAGCAGGAGGAGTAACTCTCAAAAAATGTCTCAAATGCCCTAAGATGGTCATGTTCTTTTGTTTTCATTGGTGTTGAAAGTTGAAGTTAAATTTGAATTTTATTAAAAATAAAAATTAAATATAGCAACGAGGCAAAGAAGTTTCTTTAACATTAACATAGGTCAAAAGCCAATGAAAAGCAGCGCTATCACTTCCCCAGAATAAATTGTAGAATCGAAAATGAAAAACGTGCTCGTGAGGAAAAACAGGCAAAGTCTAAGGCCAAAAGTTCGTTAAAGCAACAAAAAGGCAAAAAAAAAACAAAAAACACCACGGATGTATTTAGAAAAAAAAAAATCAAGGCAACAGAACATCAAAAAAAATTTTTTTTTTCTGAATAATCATACAATTAATTAACTTCAAAATTTTTCTGAAATTTATTTTTGGTGTTTCATTTTTCTTTGCATCTTTTTAACTTATGGACCTAGATCTAAGGTAAACATGAGTGCAAGGCTAAATAAAACATAATCTGAAGATAATTTTTTAAAAATGTACAAAATATACTCAAAAAATCGTTCGTTTCCAGGTATACAACTTTCCCCTACCTGAATTTGCACCAGTATAATTTTCAATGAAATTGAGACCTAAATTTGGGTTGATAGTTGTAGCTCAATTAATCAAGAGTTTAGCTAAATGAACAGAAGTTTTAAGCTGAAGCAACAGATAATTTCTGCTAAAACGGACTTTCCGGATCTGAACAGGGACAGGTCCATATACTCAGGGAACTTTTGCTGTAAATATTTTTAGTTGTTTGAGTAGTTATACAGTATCTTTATTTTTTAAGTGAAAAAGCAGTCATTTGTAACAGAAAATTCAGTTTTGACTGCATTTGTAGTTCATTTTGAATATGTTTTTCAAATTACAATTACTGTGCTATGAATTTACATTAATTTTTTTAAGATTTTTTGTTTTTATTAAGCAAGTAAAATATTGCCAATTTTTACTACATTTGTGGTTAATTTTTACTACATTTGTGGTTAATTTTATCAACACTTAAAAACAATATAAGTTGAATTTAATAAATGTAAGTTGTAATTTTATTTGTTTTTAACTACATTTGCAGTGGACTTTATCTACATAATACTCTAACTGTACAAAAACAGCAAAATAACTAAAACTGTAGTTTTTTATTTACAGAATTGACTAACTTAATAAATTATGAAAGTAAATATGGATTTTACTTCGTTGCTAACGACAATAGTTTTTGACCTTAAAAATGTAGTTATTTTTAACTATTTAACTACTACTAACAAATGCAGTAAGAATAACTAAGATTGTCATAAAAAATAACTGACAAATTTTTTACTGCAAAATATCTTAAAATAACTGACAAAATTGTAAAGAGCAACTAAACGACTGTTAAATTTAAATTTTAATAAATTTTTTTAATCTGAAATAAAACCAAATGAATCCGTTTTGCTCTAAATTTCATGATTCATGAGGTTTATATAAGTAATTTTTTTTTTTTTGCCACAGTCAACAGCAAATAAAATAACCTCATCGTCAAAGCGTAACGATCATACAACTTACTATTCTAGTACCCACTTCAAATAGTATTAACAATCATTGGGGTCAAACATTGCGGGTCTTTGTTATAATTAGAACAACTACAACGATATTACAAACATACTTTCATAGATCGTGATAAGTGTATGAACAATTTATTCGGAAGTAAAAATTACATATTTACTATGAACAAAATGTTATTTTCGTTTAAATTTGTCCGTCGCTTTTGTTAATTGATGCACCCACCCACACTTGATGGTGTTAAACGCCAGTACATGACGAAAACTTCTTACAAACATATTTGTAAATTAAACGGTTATTTGTAAATAAATACCGCTATTGGAAATGTGTATGCATACACACAGAGAAATAAAGTGCCAACTGAATTAAAAAGTGTATATTAAGGTTAACAACTTATAAATTCAGTTAGTACAATGATATTAACATTAGATTTCTGAATATTTTGAGTGTTGCAACTAAAAATCAGTTGAATTCACCATATTTTGTTGTGAAAACAAATGTTCAGTTTTACCAACCGAGTGAAATTCGAATTAACCGATTTTGAGTCACAGTACCCGAATTTCAGTTGGCAAATAGCTAAATATTTCTCTGTGTGTATATTCTTTCAAATTTATGTAGTCCTTATTATATACATACCCGAGTAAAAAAAGTTTTATAGAAAATTATATAATTTTACATAGACATATATGATTATATATAGTCAAGTGTGATATTATATTTGTGAGGATATACATAATTATGTATAACTTTCAGTTGTTTAACAATTTCAAATATGCCGTCATATATGTATAAAGAAATATGAATAAGTATGTTCCCATACATATTTATATGTACTATATGTAGTTAAATATGCTCGGAAGTTTTTAGCACAGTAGCATATATAATTCATTATATATTATACAAAATCATATGAAATTTATAAAGCACCATATTAAAAATATTTGCTAAGTTCATTTATATACACTTAGAATACTATGTAGGTAAAGACCACTGCAAATGTAGTTGAAAACAAATAAAATTTCACTTAAAGAAAGGACGACTTACATTTCATTAAATTCAACTAACATTGTCATTTGTTTTTTAATGTTCAAAAAATGACTAACAATTGTAGTAAAAATGAACCACATGTTAGTAAAAAACTCTTGTCTATGACGAGAGACGAACTAAGGCCCGTGACGGGTTACCTCATGGGACACTGTGGCCTTAGGTACCAATTGTACAAGATGGGACGATCCTCTACGGATACGTGCAGGTTTTGTGAATTGGAACCCGAGACCTCAGAGCATGTTCTCTGCAAATGTCCGACCCTCTACGACAGGAGGGTGCGTTATTTTGGTGATCGAATAGTGGCGCCATCGGAAGTTTGGAACTGTTTACCTGGTAGGATAGTTGGCTTCGTAGGGAGCCTGAACCTAAAGGGTGTATTCGCTGGCAGCACAAAATACCAACTTCTGGTCGCGGTGCATAGTGCCACTCTAGTCTAATCTAATCTAGTAAAAAATAAATATTTATTTTTTTATTTTTTAAATAACAAAAAACAACTGAAAAATTAATGTAAAATCATGAAACAGTCATTTGATGTGGTTTGTTTTTTTTTTTAAATGAACTACAAGGTTAGTAAAAAATTTAATTAGTTCTACAAATGACTGACATTTACATAAAAAAATAAAGAAACTGTATTACAACCTAAACAACTACATATTTTTCAAGCAGAAGTTTGCTGAGTGTATAATTAAGTGTAGCTATTTACATGTAGAAAACAACTTCTAAGTTCATTTATATATAATTCAGTATAGCCCCATGTAAAAGAAAAAACTCTAAGTTCATTTAGATAGAATTAAGTATTGCCCAATGTAAAAAAAGTTCCAATTTTTTTTTTTTTGCATATATTTCAGTATGATTACAAAGACTTAATTTTTTTATTTTAATTTTTTAGTGTTAATGGGACATTTAAATACACTTATCCAATCAAAACGATACGAAATTTAAGCACTCGAATTTTTTAAAACAAGACATAATAAAACATGGGGAGCACCCAATTTTTGGGCTTAGAACAATTTTAGATTTTGATCGTGAATTGGCAAAGAAGTGAAAGGAATACATTTAAAACACTATATTTTTTTTTAGCTTTCTTATTAAGTTGGAATTTGTTAACAAAATTTATTTTCTTTTTGAGATTATTATAAAATTTGCATTTTTCCTTTTTTTTTTGTCACAAATCTTAAAAATTTACACACAGTTTTAGAATTAAAACATTGGAATCGTTTCAAAGAACACCACAAATGCAATTTTTGCACTATTTGTTAATAAAATTGTTTATTTAAAATGCTTTTATATTTGTTACTAATGCTTATAGTATTTTTTATTTGAATATTAACAACAAAAAAATACTTTTTGTGGTACTTTAAAAAAAAAAAACTAACGGTATTTTTGCCCGAAAAACCAGTATTGCCAGATGTAACTATATATAAGCTATCGATTGCAAAATATCGATAAAGAAAAACTTTCGATAGCCCGTACTTGTGGTGGTAACTTTGGGATTTTCTTAATAATCTAGCGATTTTTTATTGTTCTTTTTTTAATAAAAGAAAATTTTTTAAAAATTAAATTCTTTACTTAATTCAAATATTGGTTAAAAAAAGTTTGACAGTTACTGCATAATCAGTATTAGTTGGTTTTAACTGAAATTACAGTTGTTTTGTTGAAATAATGCAAACCAACTATTATGAAAGTTATTTAAAATAAACTGAAGAAAAATACTGTATTTTTGCAGCAGTTGTTGGAAACAGTTATTTTAGTATTTTAATAAACAACTACCAAAGCAGTAATTTGGCAGTAAACAGTTACTTTTTGTTATTTATTTAATATAGAAGACTATGTAGAGTTTTTCAAAATTGATTTTCAAAATTGATATATTCATAGTTTACAAACAATAATTAGAAAATTTCATTGTATCTCCAATGCCTTAAAAACGTAATAACTGGAGCACAATTTGGAATTTGGACTTGACATTTTAACACTTTTGAATATGTTTGCGCGTAATTATATATATGTTAACAATGATTCAAATTTCCAAACCTAAACAAAGTTATATTTTCAATTTTAAGATTTTTAGATATTATGTTTGGTATAGGCAAACATACTTATAATAATCATATTTATATTGGATATGCAAACATACTTATAAAAAACATATTTCTATTTGCAGCCAAACTTAAATGTTTGCCGGTGGACGTTTTTCACTAGTTCCATATATATATATATATGTTTACAGGCAAACATAATTATATTTGCAAGCAAACATTTTATATTAAAAACATGGGAAACGGAAATGTTTTCCAAACAAAAGTATATTACCAGCATTTACATTTCCATCAGGGCGTTTCTTTCAGCGTGTAGGATGTAGGAAATACGATTTTTTGTTGCAAACGAAAGATTTTTTTTTTTATAAATACATACATACAGTAAAACTCGCTTAAGACGAACTCGGTTAAGACGAACCCTCGGATAATACGAACAAATTTAAAAGTCCCGACGCTTTGGCAACAATTTTCATATAAAATACATCTTTTAAAACGAATTCGGTTAATACGAACCCTCGGTTATTACGAACTGTTTTAAGCAGTCCCAAAAACTCGTTTTCATACAAATTACCATGTTTAGTACACTCTTTATCCGTTTAATGGGATAGACCTAATATGAATTTCATATCTGTGGATGACTTTCTAGATATAGATGCTAATGTTTTGACGTCACATACTTTATCAGGTGAAGAAATATTGGAAATTGTTAATCCTGCCGATGTTGAAAATTTGACAAGTGATATATTCGAACAAAATCGTGTGCCGAAGAAGCTGACAATCATATTTTGGTAATAGACAAACTTATAACGAATGAAATCGTTAATTCAGTCATTCAGAAAAAATAACAGATTTTTTTTTATTTTTAAATGATGAATTTTAATTGAATTTTTAATTGTGAATGCATGAAATGCTAACTTTATTTTTATTTATGTAAAAATCTTGTTTTTGTTTTAATAAATACATATTTTTTATCTGTAAAAAAAAAACCCGCTTAATACGAACCTCGCTTAAGACGAACTAATTTTTTTGGTACCTCGGAGTTCGTCTTAACCGGGTTTTACTATATATATTTTTAAAATACCGAAAAAATAACTGTTAAAAAAAGAGTATTTTTTGCCAATTTTTTTACGTTTCCGAATTTTTTTTTAATTAAAATTTTCTGTTATTTTTACGACATTGTTAGTTATTTTTACTGCATTTGTAAGTTGTTTAACAGTTAAAAAACATTATTTCAACGGTAATTACCTTTGTCGCCTATTTAACTGTGTTTACAGAATTTTTAATAGAATATAATTTCAAACATTTTCGTGTGTATTGTTTAGAGGGTATAGAACATACATATAATTTAACTTCTTATAAAAAAAACAGCGTGCTACTAGCGCCATCTAGCTAGCACAGTTTTACTCTAAACAAAAAGTAAATTTTCAATCTGACAACTTTTTGCGGTCGTTATGAAAAACATTTTTAAAAACGTAATTTTAAACATGTTTGGAATTTCTGGGTATTTTTAGGGTATCCCGTAGTCGGTGCTTACTATCTTTAGTTAAACAAAAAAAAAAACAGCTGTTGTTTATTATGCTGCAATTTTAAAAGCTGAAAACAAACACGAATTTGTTCAATTAGTTAAGAAAAAAAATGCTATTCAAAAGAATTTTAACAAATTTAAAATTAGACAAACTAAAAATTCAACAACGTTATGTCAGTTACGTACAAGGACAGGAACCGGAACCAAAAATACGTGAATATTTCTATTATATTGATCATGAAGGAATGGTAAGGGTTAGCTCACACAGTTTTTAAATTAAATATTTTAATATCAATTTTCTTCAAAAAAGCTCTTTTTAGATGATGCTAAAATGAAAAATTTTACTTCATGTTTCAAAGAAAAGAAATTTTTAAAATTTTTCTTTGATCGTGTAAAATTAAATGATACAAAACGTTATCGAGATGAATTTCCCTACCTATCACTATGCGGACGAGAACGTAATTTTATCAGATGTGATGATACTCCCATAGTATTTAGCCATGTGATAGAAAATAAAAATGGTGCTATAGATAAATTACAATATAATCATGCTGGTGATATATTACAAATTGACTTTCAACCTGAGAAAATTTATATGAATCCTGAAACGGGCAGAGTTTATCATCCAGCTTGGCCAAAAGTGGGTAATATTGGTTTAATAAGATCTAAACTATCAATAGAATTAAGTAAATATTTTGAATTTGAAAATGGAGAACATCAGGGACCTTCCCACATATGGTGGAAAGAAGTAAAACATTTAATACAAAATGATTGGATAACTAATACACAACGTTGTGGTATAAATTCTAATAAAGAAATACAATAATATGGAAAGAGTTTGTTAGTTATTATAAAATAATGTATATACAGTTTAGAACAATATTTAAATAAAAGATACAAAAATTGTGTATATAATTTAAAAATAAATTTATCTAAATAACTTTTGCAAATGTAATTCAGAAAATAACAACTAAAATTCATATAATTCCATTTGAAATTCAGGAAAAATAATTGGAAAAAAAATTTAGGAAATACCATATGAAATTCAGAAAATATCATTTGAAATTCAGAAAATATTAACTGAAATTGATATGAAATGTTTTCTGAATTTCAATTGATCTATTCTGAATATTGTTACTTTCTGAATTACTTTGATAAGTTTCTGAATATCAACTGATATTTTCTGAATTTCATTTTAACTGGTATTTTTTGAATTTAAAATTATATTTTTTTTGAATTTCAAATGGATTTTCTGTATTTCAATTAATATATTCTGAATATTAAATTGAAAATCTGATTATCAGTTGATATTTTCCTAATTTCAAATGGATATTCTGAATTTTAATTGATATTTTCTGAATTACAATTGCAAAAGGTGTAGTATACCAGGCTTAAGAGATCTTCAGGCTTGTGATAAATATCGAAAACGAATTAAATCGTAATTTTAATGCTTAATATTTTACGATTTATATAAAAAATGATATTTTTTATAACCTATTGAGTAATTGCTACTTTCTGAATATCAATTGCTACTTGATGAATTACAATTGATGTGTTTCTGAATTACAATTGATTTGTTTCTGAATTTCAAAAGATATTTTCTAAATTTCAAATGATATTTTCTAAATTTAAAATATTCAATTAGAAAATCTGAATTTGAGTTGATTTTATCTGAATTTCAATTGGTATGATTTTTTTTTTTTTGAAAGATGTATATCGAAAAATTGGTGGTTTTCGATTTTCATCACACTTCTGCTTATCTTTAAACCATGATATTACTAATATAACATTATTGTCTAAATTCTAATAAAGAGATGCCTAAATATGGAAAGATTTTTTTTTGTTAAATAATATATATAAACTTTAAAACAATAATTATTAATAAAATATAAAATTGGTCTATTATTCCAGGCTTAAAGGAACATATTCTCCTTCTTTAACCCATGATAAACCTTTAGCTTGTATAGTTGATGTTGATGCTGCTGGTGCTTTACCCTCTCGTATACGTTCTTTAACTGGTCCATGTATGTCTTCATTGAATTTCTCAAATGCTATATAATGTGGATCATCTGTGGGTGGTTCATCATATAAATGTTCCTTACTCGTAGTAACACAATCCTTAGCTCGTACTATATATCCCGCACGATTTTGTGTTAATAATTCGGCTGCTTCACTATTTTGCCATTTTGTAGTAGCGGCAGAACTTGAGGTGGTGACACGTATACAATCCAAGGGTTCATTAAAAATTGCTTGTATATATTTCAAAAGTTGCCATATATGATCTTCACCACAACGCCATGTGGGAAATGCATATGATAGATCCAAGGTACCGGTAAAGGGACAAATTAATGGATGAAATAGTTCACTTTGGAAAATAACAGTCTGAAAAAGGAAAAGAAAATATAATTTAGTATGTAATGTAAAACTAAAATAATCGTTCTGATTACGTTTGGCGTTGTCGAATGGGAGAGTAAGACGAATTTACTGAAAATTCTTTAAAACACACAACTTTTGAACAATTTTACATCTAAATTTATCATAAATAACAATCCGAATATTAGCATAAGCTCGAATATCTGCATAAGCTCGAAAAATGTGAGTTAGTATACTGCTGGCTTTTTAGGATTTACTGAGAACAATAGTTGTTTATTTAAATTCTTCTGCATTCATTTTAAAAATGCTAAACTAAAAGAGAAAGAAAGTTTTTTAAGGAATTTTTATATTGCAAATTCCACCTTCTTAAAGTTTATTTTACTTACCATATAGATTTTAGTTTTTTAATTGAATTTGTTTATATTTCTTAAAAACAAAAATTAATTGGCAAAAGCTGAATTGTAATTAGTTGCAATATTGTAGTAGCACTAGTAGTTTTACATACACAAAAGTTTGTCGGTAAAATCTTTTTCAAAATAACACTTTAAACAAACATAAACGGCATTAAAAAGGCTATAAAGGTAATTATCGTTAACACAACTAAAAATGTAGTTGCAGTTACTATTGAGTTGTTAAAAAAAACAGCTAACAAATGCAGTAAAAATAACTAACAATGACGTTAAAATAACTAACAAATTTTTAGTACAAAAAATATTGAAACAACTGAAAACACAGGTAAATAATACTGTTGTTTAACAGTATTTTAAAAATATTTTTAATAAATTTTTTTTCTGATTACAAAAAAAAACAATGTATGTATGTCCTACATCCTACTTGAAATGCAAAAATCTCAAACGGTACTCCAGTTATTACGTTTTTATGCATTGGGCATCATTAACCCTGAAAGGTCATTATTCGTTGAATCGACTACGCAAGACGTATGATCTTTATACAACAAAAATAAGAATGACTTTCTAGGGTTAAATAAAAAATTGACAGTAGACTATACTGAAAATGACAGTTAAACAATAGTAAATTAAGTTAAAAAGACGACACAGGAAATAACCGCTAAAAATAACTAAAAACTTAGTTGAAAAACAACTCACAAATACTGTAAAAATAACTAACAATTTTTTTTTTTTTAAAGAGAAGCGTCACTCAGGAAAATCTTCCTATTAGTTAATGTGTTGCTTTCTTTGGAAAGGGGATAGTGGAGAGATGAAAGGTGGTGAAAGATGAAGGGCTTCAAACATGGCAACACTGTAATTGCGCGAATAGGTAAGTCTTAGAAAAGTTGTTGCTCGCCACCTGATGTAGAGTTGGTGAATTTATTGAAGCTTTTTGTTTCATAGCCCTGATTCATTATTTTACTTCGATGGGGTTAAGTGCTATGGGAACACCGAAGGTGGGCGCAGCGATACATATAAGTGATAGAAAACTCATACATATTATACATATTATTATAAATTGATGTTTTCGTCACCGGGAATCGAACCCGGGACCATATGTGTAACAGTCCATCTGTGTAACAGTCTAACCATTACACCACAACGCCCACATAATAATTGACAATTTTTTACTACATTGTGAAACTACTGTAAAAATTGGTTAAAATTACTGTTTCATTTCATTTCATTTATTAATTCAAAAACCAAGCCCATAGGGCCAAATATGGTTCGTATTCTACAATAAATTTTTACAAAAAATAAATTTATAATTTAAAGAAATGCCTAAAATAAATAAAATTATAACTAAAGTTTAACGGTCCAAAATGTAGCAATAAGATTATCAAAATAAGTAGACGATTAAAAAATAAAACAAAATATATAAAAAAAAAATATGAAAAATGATCGTAAATTATCAAAATTATAGTGAGTGATTAAAAAACTGCCTTAGTTTGCGTTTAAACGTAGCACTTGCAACAACAAAGCTTTTAAGAGATCTAGGTAATGAATTCCAGACTCTAGTTATCCTCACATTAAAGGATCTCTCGAAAATAGAAGAGTTTATACGTTGAAAAACTCGATCTTGTAAATCTAAAGTTGTCAACAATGTAACCAGGACAGTTCGCTCTAATTAACTTGTAAAACAATAACAAGATTCTCAGTTTTATAAAATTCTCAAAAGAAAAACCAAGAAAATCCAACACAAACGGAGAGACATGTTCTCTTATCCTCAATCTGTAAACATATCTCACTATACGGTTAACTGTAGGATGAAGACGTCTAAGAATATTACTGCTAGTACCCGTAAATACATCCAAAGCATAAATTAACTGGGGCATAAGAAGAGCACTAGCTACAATTTCTAAGTTATTTTTTCGGTATTTTAAAAATATTTTTTGTTAAAATTCCAAACGGTACTCCAGGTAAGACTTTTTCAATTAAATTGATTTAGATACAATAAAATTTTCTAATTATTATTTTCAAACTATGAACATATCAATAATAGCAAATAAAAACTAAACGAGAATTTTCAAAAAACTCGACATAATCTTCTATTTTTAAATAGCTAACCAAAAACTGACGGTTTACTGCAAATATATTGTTTTAATAGTTGTTTATTAAAATATAGAAATAACTGCTTCAAACAACTATTTGAAATTATTCTTTTTATTAAGAACAAACACTAATTGATGCAATTTTTAATTTTGATTATGTTCAAAAAAGGATCAAAATATAAATAATGTTAGAAAAAAAGTTTAACATACCGGTACTGTTTTATCATCAGGAAATTTATCGGGTAGTAATATATTAAAACGAAAAACACCCTCGTCATAAAAGCCTTGCCTAACAAACATTACACCATACCATACTGTAAAGATTAAAAGAAATTAAATTCGTATTAAAATTATGTTTAAAGAGAATTTCGGCAGAGTTTTTAAATAAAAACAAGTACAAGGTGTCCGTCGGGAAGGTATACTACTTTGTTTTGCCGCCATTTTGGTAAACATTAGTCTTGACAGTTCATATTTGGCAGTCGTGAAGTAGACATGTGGCAAATTTATTATGGAAACATATTTGATAAACCAACGTGTTTTAATCGTTAAAACATTTTATCAAAATCAATCATCGATTACTGTGACGATGAGAAAGCTACGTGAAATTTTTGGGAGGAACAACGTGCCAACAAAACGCACTATTTATCGTGTATTGAATGATTTCGAAGAAAAGGGTCTGTAGGTGATAGGCCCATGCATGGACCACAACGTACTGCAAGATCGATTGAAAACATTACTGCTGCTCAAGAAAGTGTTCAAAACAATCCATCAACCTCAATTCGACGCCGTGCTCAGGAGCTTCGAGTTCAAAGAACAACTTTGGCCAAAATTTTGCACAAGGATTTGCATTTGTTTCCATTTAAGATTCAGTGGTATCAACAAGACGGCGCCACATCGCATACAGCCAGGACTACAATGGAATTACTGCGAGACTTCTTTCCACAACAAGTTATTTCAAGAAATGGTGATGTTTATTGGCCTCCACGGTCGCCTGATTTGACTGCTCCGGACTTCTTTTTGTGGGGATATCTGAAAAGCAAGGTTTATGCAAACAAACCAGAAACGCTTGAGCAACTCAAACAAAATATTCGTAATTAAATTAATGAAATATCGCGTGATGTGTGAGAATGTAATGAAAAATGTGCTGAAAAGGGCTCGCATTTGTGAGGCTAAAAGAGGCGGACATTTATCTGATATTGTATTCCATACATAATTGCTGACATTAAATAAAACATTTATCAATATAAGATCCATTCTCTTTCATTTAATCAAAAATTATAAACAAACAAAGTAGTATACCTTCCCGGCGGACACCCTGTACATGCATTAAGTTTGTTTTTATCAAATTTTTTCTTTAATCTTAAGATTCTTTGTAGAACTCTTAGGACTTTTTGTTTCTTTGAAAAGGTTGACCCTTTGCTATCCTTTTTACAATTATTAATGCATTGATTATTAAATAAATGATAAAGCAAAGACCTGTATATTTAAAAAGCAAAATGCCGTAAATATTAAATAATAATTTTTCTATAGATTCGTTTTCTGCAAACGTCGTCAGAAGAATCCAAAGGAAAATCTGATATTTTGTTAGAAAGTTTTGTTGAATTTAGGAAAACGGTTTCCTGCAGAGAAACATTTAGATTCTGGGAACTTCTTCTACAGAAAATACTCTGACTCTAAGGACGTTTACTTATTGAAAATATCCATTGTTCTATAAATTTTACCTATCAGCTTGGTTCGATAACACAGTAAGTACTCAAAAAATTGACACACCAAACCCTCGGAACAAATAAACTTAACTTTGGGTCGTAGAATCCAGTGGTATACTTCGTTTGAAAAGATTAATCAAAAGATATCTCATTTTTAAGTTTGCATTGACTCGAAAACTTGAGGTGAGTTATAAATATTATTTAACAGTTAGCGTCTGGTAAACAAAATATGAAGTAATATTTTATACACCCACCAGACGCTTCTATGAAATTGTACTAATATACAGTGTATTATACAAGTTGTATTGAAAATTTAGAGGTACCTTCACATTTTCACTATTAACTTTTGAACCATTGGACCGATTTTGATCATTTTCAATTCCAAAATTTTAAAGAAAATGCTCTTAAATCTAGGTGAAAACGAGTAGTCTATATTGTGTTTTAGATCCTTGATCGCTATTTCAACAGACAGACCGACATCGATAAATAGGCTTAGACCGATATTTAGACATATTACAAACGGAATGACAAACTTATATATACAATCATCACATATAGTGAAGGTTATAATAAAATGTGGCTTATTTTTATTTTTTATTTTAAAAAAAATTTGGGTTTTAAAAAAAATTTTTCATATACTTTTAGAATAGATATTCAAAAATATTATCTTAAAAGGATTTTTTCGAAATTCGAAATAATTTGAAAGATACAGCCATTTTTGTTAAGCACAGTTTTTGCTAAATGAGTCATTCATTGTGTGCCACTTGAACTTAAGCGCCTTTTTCTCGAAAACATGTTTTTCAAACTGGTACGCAGGTTTTCTCAAGTTCTACATAACCGATTTTGATGATATATGGCTTAATCGACTCAGAATTAACGTGGCTATTGTGATATGCTCAATCATCTGTGAAAAATTGTTTACTTTGTTTTTTTACACTAGACTACAAAAAAAGGACAAATATCATATAAATATCAATAATATATATATATATTTTTTATGATTGAGCATGGGACGATGAAGACATTCATTCTAACCAATTTCCCCTATTTCGTTTTATTTTCACATAACCGTAAGTCCAACTACACCCTTTTTTTGGTAGACCCTACTTTGGAGGGCTGTGAACTTTTCAACAGCCCACTTACTGACAAAGTGCCAATTCTGTTATTTTCTTCATGAATTGTGCAACCAAATAATACAAAAACAGAATTAAAAAATCTGTTGCCGTTTTCTTTTCAAAAGACAGCTAAACTTCAGCCGTTCCAAATAAGAAGACCCCCTTAAAATGTCATCTGCTAGTTCAGCGTCATATGGTTCGAATCTTCAAATTTCAGTAGAAAACATCGCCTGAAAATGGACTGTCAACAGTTCGAGTTGAGTTCAAAAGAGATTGCAATGTATTTTTCTTAAAATATAACAAAAAATCTCTTGAGACAATGCAAACTTAAAAATTCAATATCTTTTGATTTACGACACAAAATTAAGTTTGCATGTCCCTGGGGTGTGGTGTGTCATATTAAAAGTATAAATTTCACTTAGACTCGATTCACACACGGCAATTTTACTTGCGCAATTCTTGAGTTTATAGAAGAGGGAGGGAAAGAGAATGATAGGGGGTCATCCGCAATTTTCAACACTGCAGGTTGATATACGAAAATTGCTGAAAGAAACTTTTCCTGTGTGAACACAAAAGCAATTTCAAAGGAGAATTGAAGAAAAATTGCGCAATTATAATTGCCGTGTGTGAACCAGGACTTACAGTATAATTTTGAGTAAAGTGTTTGGTAACCATCATAGAGACAGTCGTAATTAATATCAGAAAAATCACTAAACAATTTTCCAAAATTCTAATTTGTAGGACGAATAAATTTTTTTATTGGAAAATAACCGATATGTTTGTCACCGAAAATTTCTTACTTTGTCCTTATCTATAACAATATACAAAATGCATCAAAATCTGAGGGAATCCACAAAGGGTCTCCCCTTCTTGGAATATAGTACGTAAGACAGCGAACTTATTTTGGCTGTTAGTATAGAAGCTTGACAATAGCTTCTAAAGAACATATTCCAATAGAACAACAAATCATTGATATTTAACTCAGGCCCTTGGTTTCCATTTCCTAAACCTGGTCACAATTCTTAATTTGCTACTAATTTGATTGAATTATGAAAAAACAAATTTATACTTACACAATGAATTGCCAAATGAAGGTATAACATACATGCCACCAATTTTTTCTGATTCTACCATTTTGCTGAAAATATAAAACAAATTTATTAAAAAATGCAAGTAGATTTTATAAATTGTATGGTTGGTTGGTTGGTTTAAGTGGCAGCTCACGCTACTCGTGAGCATCAAGTAGAGTCAAAAAGCGACTCCGTTTTGAAGAGACCACACTACCCGTAAGGAACTAGTATCCGGAGTACTAGACCCACCCCGTTCGGTTAAGATAACGTATGAGATCCCCGAATCCCATACGTGATATTACCGAGAGGTCGTCCAGTATATGGTCACCCAAGATCCGGAGTCGAATATTCTGCAGCGCCGGACAATCGCAAATTGTATACTTACTATTCGGCCAGAATTTTATATTCCTGTTGAATGGTGGTTAAAAGTTTTTCATCTGTTTTACTAGCATCTAAAGTCATTGTTAATAAAATATTTATATAAATTAAACAAAAAAAAAACAAAATTTTTATTAATATACGAAAAGTATATAAATTTTTGCTAAAAAATGTTTTTATATTCACTAAAAGCAACAAAAATAAATTAAAACTAAATTTCTTAAACAGCTGATAATGACAACTAAATATGTCATGGACTTGACAAATAAAAGCAATAACTGTTATAACTACACTGTACAAATTCAATAGAGAGTAGAACAGTTTGTTTGTCAGTTTGACATATTCATATGTTTTATGGAAATAGGTTGGAAAATAGTAAACAAATAAAAAAAAAAATCAAAATTTAAAGAATTTCGTGATGGCCGGTAAATCATTTAACAAAAATTTAAGAATTTTAATATTGATCAATATTTTTACTTACAGAACTACCCTCAAATTCATCTGAACAGCCATCACCCTTGCCAGACAAAGAATTGGCAGAAAATGTAACAACAGATCCTCCTTTATTTCCTCCAACAAAACCTGGCAAAAAACCTGACTATGGAACCAATAACACTTTAGAATTATTGGAAAAAATACCCAGTCAGGTGGTAGAACTAAAATTAGATGATGTCTTAACCGCCGTCAAAGATGTCGACAATCTTTGTGATTTTGGCCGCTGCAAAACTAAAACAAGTTTAATGGGCCAAACTTGTGACTACTGTCAAAAAAGATTTTGTTTTAAACATGGTCTGCCAGAAGTTCATGGCTGCGGTGAAGCGGCAAAGAAAACTGAACGGAAACTATTTTTACATCCCAAACCGGCCAAGACAATTAAACAGGAAGAAGAATTGGTAAAAGCTAAAAAGAAGCTACAATCTAAACTTAAGGATATGCAAGTAGGAAGAATGCAAAAAACTGGCGGAGCAGATGGTGCTAGTAGCAGTAAAGGTGCCGCAGGAAGTAAGAAAAGGAAAGGATAATAGGGCAAAGTAACAGCAGATTAATTATTGAAATAAAACTGGATAAAAACTCAATAGTTTTTAAAAATTTGAATCCTAATAATTTTTGTTCTCAATAAGGTAAAATAGGCACTTTTCCGTAAATAACTCATCAGCTTTATTTAAGGAAATTTCTTAATTGTGATTCTGAGACACATTTCTTACACAGAAAAAACCTCTACTAAAACATTTTTTTTTTGTATAAAAATTGGTCTCAAATTTTAAAGTTCTTTTTTGTATAGAAAAACTCAATGCAATTCACTCGTTAAGTCACCCTTTAAAAACTGTTAGATTTAAATTATATGTTGTACAGAAAACTTTTAGCGTCTTGTTTATTGAGCACAGGAGCGGATTGCTGCTTAATTTTTAATTTTGCATTAGCTTTAAAGCAAAATTTGTTGTTTGGACCAACATAGTTGCACTAGAAGTTTTCTAAATTTTAAAACAATTATCAGTTTAGAGAAATACATTACAAACATTTTTTAATAACTTTTGTTTCTATATAGTATATATAAAAAATGGGAAGAGTATTAATACAAAACAATTTTAAATATAATAATAAATAAAAACTCAATAATTAAAAAAAAAAAGTAAAAATATTAACTAAAAACATAAAAAGATGATTTTTTAGAACAAGCGAGATATATATAAAAATTAATTAACTGCTTTTATAACTCTAAGCTTAAAGCAATAGAAATCAACAACGTTACTTAAGTAAAAGGAAATTTAAGGCCAAGTAACTAATTTAAAGTATCTCTAAATCACAATGACGTATTTCAGGGAATTTTTTCTATAAAGAAAAAGAGATTAAATATTTCCTTATATAACATAAAATGTAAAAAAACCTACCCTTAATTTCATTTCAATCCGATCAATTTCACCACCCATTAAATCGACAATATTTTCACCATGACTTAATAAAAATTGTTCCAATTCTTCAGTAGTTTGGAATGATTTTACCACCTTGAATTTTAAAAAAAAAATTTAATATTTGTGATTAAGGAACGATTAATGAAAAATAAACCTTTAATAGTTCATTAAGATCTTGTTTATCCAGATATGAACGTGTCAATTCCCGGCCATCAAAATCCATTTCCGCTTTATAACGTACCAAGGAATTACCCATATCAATACCTTTAACATCGTGAATAGCTCTAATCATAACATCGCTTTCTAATTCAGAATTAATACGATCCAAATGTTCTCTTGGAATAGATCTGTTAACAAAATTGCTTATTTAAAAAAATATCAGAATGTGAAGCTTATAAATAGAAATACTTACTGTCCCACTAAGGCGGCAACATTTGTATAAATAATAAATGAAGCTACCGCTCCTAAAATAGTACCTACTAATAAAGAACCGACAGCATCGTATATTGGAGATCCTGTAATAGTTGAGAGAGCCATACAACCAGCCGCTACAGCTACACTAGTAACAGCAGCAGCATCTTCGGTCAAGACAACATTAACACAAGGATCTTTGCCTTGTACCACTATAAGAAGTGAAAGAGTTGTACGAAATATTCTTATTGTATTTTCTAGTTTACTTTTTTTTAACATGTTAGATCTTTAAACTTACCATATTCTTTAAAAGAAATGCCTTTTAGTTTCGCAGATCTTTTAATTTCATTCACAGCCACTAAAAGAGTTGCACCCTCCGATACCAAGGAACCACCCAATATGAAAAAAGCCCAAAAAAAATTCTCCATAGGTTCGGGATGCATTAAACCGGTAATACCATGGTAAAATGATAAACCAGTGCCTACACAAAATATACCCACACCAGATATCAAAGAAGAGACATATTTCATATTGGTATAACCATAAGGATGATCAGAATCGGCCATTTGTGTAGATTTATGTATGCCATAAGCCAAAATACATTGATTTATAGTATCAGCCAAAGAATGTATAGCCTCAGCAAACATACTATGAGAACCGGAAAATAGCCAACCACCAACTTTAAATATAAAGTTCAACCCATTGCTGGAAAAAAAATCAACATCTTTAAAAATTGTTTATGACAGAGTAAACTACCCAAAAAAAAAAAATCAAACTTACATGCCAATAGCTATTAATACAACTTTGCCAGATTTTCCTCTTAAGCCTGGCTCATCATCATAAACAGCAGCCCGCGATCCAATTTCTCGTCTGTAATCACGTAATCTTCTTTTGACAGTAAATATATCTTAAAAAATATTCATTAGATTAGTAAATTTTATTTATTGATAGCAACAATTTTTTATGGTGTTACTTTGTTGATGAGTTTTACGCTCAATTTCTCGTTTTAAACATTCCTTTATAAGATTCTCTTTGGAGCCCCAAATATCAATAGATTTAGCCTCTACATCTTTGCGCCAAAATACCGTGATGGGTGGTTCTTGTTCATAGGGAGAACGACGTTTAATTTTTGGTAATGTCTCTAAATCTGAAGCTTTTAGCAAAAAATCACTCATGGCACGGGCGGGCGTAATGAAATTACGCTCTAAAGAAGAACGATTTAAATCAACTTTAATACGTTTCTAAAATAAAAGATAATAGAGCATTAAATACTATAAAAAATTTGAATACTCTGACATGTGATAAAACCAATCGTTTTTGGTTTCAATAGAGATTGGCTGAAAACCTAAATTTTTGAAATTAATAAGGAGAATCTGGAATATCGATTAAAATTTTTTCATTTTGTTTTCATCACAACTTTGTGAAATAAAAAGTTAAAAACAAGTTAAACTTAACAACAGAAAGACATTCTAAACTGCAAAGATAAAGACAAATAAAATAAATCTGACCCTGACAATGAAACTGTAATAATGTTTGATTTGAAGAGTGTCCTACATAGGACACACAAGCTATCTGTATCTGTTTGGAAGAGTGTCTGCGGAGGAGGACACGTGGGGCCACGATCTACATTATATCTGACAGCCAGGCGGCACTTGGTGCCTTGAGGGCTCAATATGTGTCGTCGGGTCTTGTTAAGGAATGTATCGACTCTCTAAATCGTCTCGGACTTAACAACTCCTTGACACTGGGCTGGGTTCCTGGCCATGAGTGGCATGAGGGCAACGAACGGGCTGACTGTTTGGCCAACCGCGGAGCTCGTCGACAATTCATTGGCCCTGAACCCTTCTGTGGCGTACCCAATGGGTATGTCAGAGAGATGCTCAGAAGATGGAGGTAGTCGGAGTTTGGGGCCTATTGGGCCAGATCGCCTGGGCAGCGACAGGCGAGGCTGTTTATATCTCCCTCTGGGGAGAGGTCGCGGAAACTCTTGTCTATGACGAGGGGCGAACTAAGGACCGTGACGGGTTACCTTACGGGACACTGTGGCCTTAGGTATCAATTGTACAAGATGGGACGATCCTCTACGGATACGTGCAGGTTTTGTGAATTGGAACCCGTTTTGTGAATTGGAATACCTGGTAGGATAGCTGGCTTCGTAGGGAGCCTGAACCTATAGGGTGTATTCGTTGGCAGCACAAAATACTAATACAAAATACTGGTCGCAGTGCATAGTGCCACTCTAGTCTAATCTAATCTAGGACACACAATAAATTAAACTAAGAATGTTTACAACACATTTATTTATAACAGTATTACTAGTTCTCAGTTTCGCTTTGATACGTTATTGCAACAAACAAAATATAAAGATTTTAAAAAAATACTATGAAATAGGCTCAAATAGAGTTGTAAACTTAAAACCTCCCAGAACTACAACGAATCTAAAATGTTGAGTTTAAATAATTGAAATTCGTGAAATAGTAACGAAATTATTATTTAAATATAATAATTGTATACAGATTAGTATTTTAAAAAGACGATAAAAATAAAGTGTGATAAAACAATAACTGTCCCTTTTGACGAAAAAGCGAAAGTCTCTCAACCGAATTCCTAATATTTTTTCTCTTTTTTTTAATATTAGTTTTTTGAAATGAAAATTCCTGAAAGTGGTCAATTAAAAAATTTGAAAACAAAAACTCTATAGATTATTTGTTAGGACAATATCCTAATAAAGAAATATAGTTTGGCCTCAAACTTGAATAATTTTTTTTTTTTCATTTTCATTGCACAATTAAAGGTCGAAAAACATAATTTTTTATTTTTAATAAAAACTATATCAAACTTGTAAAAAAGACAAACTACGGTCTTAGTTTACTTCCCCTTTACATCTTGTTTTTAAATAAAACAAAACAAGTGTAAAAATAAAAAGGAGGATAAAAACAAAAAGCGTGTATTGTATATCTACCAAAGGTAGAGCTTGCACGTAACGAACAAGTTTTCAATTTATTTGTGATTCAATGGCAATAATCTTTAACTTCGAGCTCATATATTAGTTCTCCTTTAGTGGGATAACTATGTTATAATGAATGTTTGATGTTTGCATGGGATTGTCACTTCTTTCAAGTGTTCTGATGATGGGAACCTAGAAAATTCCCGAAATAGATCTATCAACACATTCCTGAAAGTGGTCAATTAATAAATTTGATAACAAAAACTCTATAAATTATTTGTTAGGACAATATCCTAATAAAGAAATATAGAGTATGGCCTCGAACTTGAATAATTTTCATTTTCATTGCACAATTAAAGGTCGAAAAACATAATTTTTATTTGAAATAAAAATTATATCAACTTGTAAATTAGTTTTTTGTGTTTAATTCGATATAAAAATCTTGTTTATAGATTTTCATTTCATAAAGTTATGATGAATACAAAATGAAAAAAAAAATCGTAATCATTCTTTTCATCTTTAAGGGCGAATGACTTTTCTAAAAAATAATCTGAGTTTAATTTTAACCACAGAAATTTCCATATAAGTTGAATGTGTAACTTATATGGAAATATCTAGACTTAAGTTATTTTGAGATAAAGTTATCAGGCTCAAATCTTTTTTAACTTAAAAGCAATACGAAACTATTCCAATTTGAAATTTCAAAAACGATCGATTTGAAAACAATTGTTTTTCATCACATACCACAGACTGTCTTAACAACTTACCGGTTTTGGTTTAACGTCAGCTACTGGTATTGTAGCAGCCACTGCTGCTGCAACAGCCGCTTGTGTTGGTGCCGCAGTAACGTCTAAAGTAACAATTTTACTAACCACGGGCATTGGCTTTGTTTGTTTAACTACATCAGATATGGCCGCATCCAGTTTAGCCGTAGTTACTTTTGAGGCTCCTTTTGCCGCCTTTTGTAACATTTCTTCTGTTGATGGGGCTGGTTCTGTTGTTTTGGTTGTGGCTTTAGCATGTTGAGCTTTTTTTGCCCCTCTTTTTGTTTTTTCAATTACGATATCATTGATTTTAGAATCTTCTATTGTTGTAGTTATCGAGAGAATACCTTTAGACGTTTCCACTTCGTATTTTTTTGTTTGTTTAACACCTTCTTGAGACTCTGCTTGTGAGGACGACTCTGTAGATGCAGCTTGATTATTTTCTTCATCTACTGATTTTTTAGGCTCTGTAGCAGTTTTTTTGGTAGTTTTTGTTTGGGTGGTAGAAGTATTACTGCGTATGTTGAGGAGGGTGACTGTATTGGTGGGGAGGCTATGACCTTAAATAAAATAGATATTTTTAAGAAAGTTTGTCTTTGTGGCCTAACAGGCAATTCTTTTTTTTTAACTTATGATGTGTTTAAAGTAATGTTGGGAATAAAAAAATAACTATTTTGGTTTAGAATAGAATTTCGATTTTCATTTCTTTTCTAAAACAAATTTTCCTTATAAAATTTATATACTTGCTACCTTATCTTTGCTGGTATAAAGTCTTTGAAAGACAATAATATTTATTCTGTTAATGTTGCTGTTGTTGGCATGATTATGGACATTTTCTTGATAGCCGGGTAAGAATTTTTTTTGAAATGGCTCACAGTTCTTTGACTCAAAATACGTTGTTTAGAATGTAAAACTCTAACAAATTCTACCCCTCTTGGCAACATTATAATGATGACACTGCTGTAGCCAGTAGAAGTTGTTTAAACAAAAATTATTGTCAAGTTAAATCTAAAAAAAAGAAAAAAAGTGCATAATATCTACAAATAAACAATAAAATCAAAATCAGTTTTTTGCTATACCTTCTCTAACACCACGGCGAGCCTCCCTTTAGCAGAGTCTTCTGACGTATTATTTTGCTAAAAATAAATTTTATTCACTAGTGCAAAAGTTTAACAATTGTTGATGTTTTCTATTGTTAAGAATTGCTTTTTGCTAGAAAAACATCTTAACGTATAGAATATTAAAAATTAACAAAAATATAAACTTTTTTTTTAGAAATTTGCCATTTCTATTTACTTTAAACAAAATTCGAAGCTACTACGTCATTCGTTTGAGTAATCTTTCTAAATTTTTTTTTATATATTTAATATAAATTATATTATTTTGATTGTCATTTATTGCATTTTTGTATATTTTTTTTAGTTTATTGGTTAATAGCTTTTATTTTTGTTAAATTTTTATTAATTACCGAATTAACTAAATAAAATCAGAAATTTTCACTTTTTCTTGCTTGCACCATAAACAACAACAAATCGAGTTCAATAGAAAACGTCAAAACAAAGCAAATCGTCAGTTTACTATTGGTTTGACCCAAAGACCATATGTTGTAAAAATTTAGTTGGAAATAAATATTGCAAATAACTTCTTTCAAATTCCAAAACTAGTTTCTCGTTATCTTTTATTATATCTGAGATATTTAGAATCGCAATTTTAACATTGGTCTGATGCATGGATCACTGTTTGGCATATGCAGTAAATTTTATATACAAAAATTAAAAAAAAAAAATACTTCATTATTGTTTTCCTGCAATTGACACACTGCATACTAAATTATTGTTTGGCAGCACTACCAAAACAACGAAAGTAAAATCAAAACAAAAAAAAAGAACTGCTGATAGAAGTCAAAATGTATGGTAGTGCAGCATAATCATATTAAAAAAAAAGTTGACGCGGAGAACATAACAAGAATATTTATTAATCATAAAAACTTAATAACTTTTTATTTACTTAATATAAACGTATAAAAATTTATAGATTTGTTTTGAATATATGCTGCAATGAATGGAAAACAAAAAATAAAAATTTATAAGGTAGATTTTAAGATAAATTCGTGTAGACACATTCACACTAGACAGCAAAACACGTATTTAAGCTCTTTATTCTGTTCCAACGGTTCTTTGTTCTTTATCACTAGTTTAGGCAAAACACTCGTTTTGCAATGTAGTCTGAATGCCGTATAAACCTTTTTTTATATCGATTTTCTTCAGCATTTCAACTAATAATTTTTTTTTGCACAAATTATTCAATAATTTAGTAGAAACAAGTAAAAACTTGGTATAATACTAGTTTTTGCTGAACTTTCGGAAATAAACTTTATTAGTTGAAATTCTCCTAATTGTCAAATATTTTTGTGTGTTGTATTCAACTTTTTGGTGTATAGGTCAAACCAATAATAATATGACGAAGTATTGGTTGTTTGCTGGAAAACACAACGTTGCCACCTGGTTAAAATTGTTTCTGTCTTATAGCAATTTTGTTGTTTTTTTTTGTTAAATTGATTGAGATGTATCGATTTAACAAAAAAAAAAAATGGTGATTACAAATTTCAGTGCTTTTTGGTTTAACTTGCTTATTTAATTTTTTTTCTTTAAAGCCATATTCACACTAGACAGCAAAACATGTGTTTTACCGAAACATGTATTTAAGCTTTTTGTTATATTAATATTCTTTTCCAAAACACGTGTTTTGCTATGAAGTCTGAATGTCGTATACGCTTGTTTCACACGCTGTCCATCCATATCTATTATTTCCCGCTATTTTGTCAGTTTCAAAAGAGAATTGAGAATAATTTGACAATATGTATCAAAAATACTGGGAATAGTAGACATGGGTGGAAACCGTATGAATTGCTTCTGAATGTTGATTCACACGCTATCTACCCCTGTTCACCCGTATCTACTATTTCCCAGTATTTTGTAATTTTCAAGATAATTTACAATAATTTGGCAATTCGTATCAACAATAATGGGAAATAGTAGATATGGATGGATAGCGTGGGAATTGCCCCTGATTTACACGATATCTATGATATCCCTCCTGCTCCTGCTATATATACAATATAGCAGGAGCAGGAGGGATGTCTCGAGGCTGACGGCTGTTCTGACCGGTCACTGGCTGATTGGTAGGCATGGCATTAGACTGGGGATTGTACGCGGTTCGCATTGTCGCAGCTGCGGCATACCGGGCGAGGAGGAGACTGTGGAGCATCTTCTCTGCGATTGTCCGGCGCTGCAGAATATTCGACTCCGGATCTTGGGTGACCATATACTGGACGATCTCTCGGTAATATCACGTGTGGGATTCGGTGATCTCATACGTTATCTTAACCGAACGGGGTGGGTCTAGTACTCCGGATACTAGTTCCTTACGGGTAGTGTTGTCTTTTCAAAACGGAGTCGCTTTTTGACTCTACTTGATGCTCACGAGTAGCGTGAGCTGCCACTTAAACCAACCAACCAACCATACCAGTATTTTCTCATTTTCAAAAGAAAATTTACAACTATTTGACAATTCGTATCACCAATAATGGGAAATATGGATAGCTTGTGAATTGCCCAATAAGCTTGATTCACACGCTATCCAGTCATACCTACTATTTCGTATTATTACTGATACGAAATGATATTTTGAAAAGAGAATTCACAATAATTTGCCGACTCGTATTGTCAATACTAGGAAATAGTAAATATGTGTAGATAGAGCTGGATAGAATGAGAATTGCCCCTTAAAAACTTCATTCGGAGCTTTGAAGAGTTCATTCTATTTGGGAATGAATTGTCAAATTGAATTCAATTTATGATCTGTTCCACGATCTCGAACGAAAACCTAAGCGAACGCAAGCTGGTCACTCGAATTCGAATCAATTTGGGTTTCTCTATTTCGAAAGCTATCGTTCGCCTATACTTACATGTGTCAATTTTTGTCTTTTACGTATTTACAAATCATAATGGTGCCAGACCGGATATTTTAAACTTCTATTACAATTTCCTTTACAAATACCAAAAATACTACTAAATTGTTTGAAGATAAATACAACATTACTTAACAGTGATCAGCTGTATATGACAAATAAATAAATAAAACAAAAGAAAATTTAATAAATCAAAAGAAGAAAATCAAAAAAGTACACCAGCGTTTTCAGCTGTTCCATTGTGAATTTCATTAAGCTGAAATTTAAAGTTCTTAAAAACTCTAAATATTCGTGTTATTTTATTCTTACCTTTTGTTATCCATTCTTTTTTTTTTTTAATATTTATAATTTTTTATTATATCATTCATTCTTTTGAAAAATGAGGATTTTTTTTTAGGTTCTCCGATTTTTTTATATTTTGTACATGAATACTCTATAGTCACACTTACACATAGCCTTTTTCAGATCTCGAAATTTGTAAAAACTGGCGATTTTATGCGCGTTTTTAATTTTCATAAATTTGATAAAAATGCTAAAAGTGCTTCATAAAAATATTTCCATTTTATAGAATAAAAAAAATATTTTTTTTTTTTTAAATCCTTAAAAACAAAAGACATGTTTGTTCCATAAAAATCAGTATTTGTATACTTAGCTAATATTCCATATTTTAGTAAACTGTATTTTTTTTCGAAAATCGTAGGGGGAGTAAGTTTTGAAAAATGCATTAGAAAACTGCATTGGCATTAAGTATGCATTTTTTTTAGCAATCATTTTGTTTAAAAAATCCATTTATAAAGTAGACAAGTGCATCTTCCAAATATCGTTTAAATTAATAACATGCGATATACAATTAAAAAGTTATGGTACTTCAAAGTGAAGTGCTTTTTTGCATTTTTTTTTATATTTATGACAACTAAAAACGTGCATAAAACCACGAGTTTTTACAAATTTGGAGATCTGAAAAAGGAAATGTACAAATGGGACCATAGAGTATTCATGTACAAAAAATAAACAAAATCAGAGGACCCGTGTTCAGATTTTTCGCGTTTTCTAATGGAATGAATGATATATTTTTTTGAAAATATTTTGTTACTCGAAATCAAAAAGGCAATTGACTGGTTTTGACATTTACGTTCGCACTGTTGACAACTCGTTCGAAATAGAGAAACCAAATTCTGTATGAAAATTGTTACGTTTTCATTCGACTTGTACTTCAAGTCATCGTTCGCATAGAAATTTAGTTAGAGAAACCCAAATCAATTTTCTTTCGCTTAGAAAGCGAAAGAAATCATTCTTTCGAAATCGAGAAACAGGCCATTAATTCAAGGAATGAATTCTTTAATATGAAAATGATAAGAAATAATTCCTGTGAATAAATTCAAAGAAATCCAATTCGGAGAATGAATTCCCTAACTAAAACATTAAGCATTAAAATTAAGGAATTCATTGAACAAGAATTCATTACAATCCAGTTAATTCAACTTTCGGTCAGGGAATTCAGTAAATTTTCATTAATTTCCTTATGAACTTAACTTTTCTGTTTAATTCCTCAAGGGAGTTAATTTTTTTGGTAAATTAACTGAATTGAAGTATGTACTTCATGTAAAAGAAATTAAATTGAAAAAAAAAAGTCGCCAAACTAGAAAAATATCGTAAACATCAGAAAAAATCGCTAAAAAAATTTAAAAATTTCGAACATAAAATATATCGATAGAACTGAAAAAATCAACTAAAACCGCCAATTGAAAAAATCGATAGTATTGAAAAAAATTTAACAAATTGCAAAAAAAAAAATAAAAAAAAAATTAAATAAAGTTGCCAACAATTAAAAAGTCTCAAAAAAATGAAAAAAAACCCTCGAATTAAAACAAGTCGATAATATTAAAAAATCGGTAAAACTGAAAAAATCATCAAAATGAAAAGAAAATTCAAATAGAAAAAATCCAAAAATAGCCAAAATATGAAAAAAAAAATCGCTAAAATAAAAATAAAATTGCAAAAATTAAAAAAAAAGATTGTCCTTATCTCTTTTAGTTTCGAGAAAACGCGATATAAGTATCTAGCCAATCAAGCTATATTTAGCGAAGTTTAATTAACCCATTTCCGGCCGCCATGCCAAGTTGGGAACACTTAGTTATTGAGGGTGTATAGAAAAAGTATTGATATTTTATTAAAAAATATATGCATTTATAATTACTAGGAAGAAAATATGGTTTATAAAAATGTGGGATGGATTAATTTTATTTATTTTTAGTGGCATAATAACCTAATTAATTTGGCCAATAATATGGGATGTGGAGGTAGGTTTTGTTAACAATTTTAAATTTTCCGTGTACAGTTTAAAGTCATAAATTCTTTTATTTGATCAATTCAATGCATAAAGAATCACATAAAATGATTTTAAATTTGATATTTTTATATACATATATCTGATTTTATAAACGCATAAAATATTGCTGTGCCAATTTGGGCACGAATGAGTAACGACTCGAAAACGTCTGTTTCGACGAAGAAGTTTTTGAAATGATCGCTAATCTTAGCCAGTTGTACGCGAGTCAAAATAATCGACACAACTTTACAGTCACCGTTGCACAGCCAAAGATGTTGTTGGTATACTTATTCTATCTGGATGCACAAACTTCCAAGGGAAAGCATGTATTGGAGTTTAGATGAAGATATAGGAGTAGAAGTTGTGTCCAATTCTATGTCCAGGAATAGGTTTAAAGAAATAAAGAGAAATTTGCAGCCTTGTCGATAATAATGAAGCTTCAAAACACACTGAAAAATGTTCAAGTTACGCAACTTTCAGATGTTCTTAGCAAAAAGTTCAACCAATTTGGCGTTTTTCCACGAAAATATTCTATCGACGAGTCTATGGTTAAATATTATGGTCGTCATTCAGCAAAGCAGTTTATTAGAGGCAAACCAGTTAGTTTTCGGCTATAAAAATTGTGTCGCAGCAAGTTCCTCTAGATACTGCTACTCTTTTTGATATTTACTGTGGCAGATCAACTAACTCTATTTCTGAGCCATTGGGTACTAGAGTTGTCAAAATGCTGCTTGATAAATTATCGTGCTACAAGAACAATAAGAGTTAACCGCACTAAGAAATGTTCCCTGACAAATGTAAAGGAGATGATGAAAAAACCAAGCGCAAAGTTCGATTATAGGTTTTACAAAAATAACGAGATATTATTGGTCCGCTGGAAGGATAACAGTATTTGCGCAATGGCTACCAATCATGATTCTTATGAACCAGCAGGATTTGTTAAAAGATGGTGTTCTTAAAAAAGCAAAAAACTGATATGCAGATCCCATGTATGTTTCAAAATTACAACAAGGGCATGGGCGGAGTAGATGAAATGGATCAATCCATATCATTATACAGAATCGGCATTCATGGTAAAAAATGGTGTTGGGGTTACATACATGATAGATATGGCTGTGTCAAATGCTTGGCGCTTGCATGTATGTAGTAAGGAAAACAGCATGGAACAGTTACTATTTCGACGAACTATAGCTAGATTTTACCTAAAGCAATCACCAAAAAAACTCGCTACTGCTCGTCCTTCGTCATCAAATATTGAAGACTTCCAGCTAGACGGCGCCGATCACGTTCCCGAAAAGCTTCCAAAACGTGTACGTTGTGTCATCTGCCACAATAGAAGCCGTTGGAGTTGCAAGAAATGCAAGAAAACAATTTGCATTGACAAAGGATGCTTTTCAAATTTCACTCATAAGTGGCCACTAAGCCAATTTGGGTACACACCTTTTATGTCCTGAAAACAAAATTTTTTTTTTTTGTTTTCCAGTTTTTTATACTCCTAATTTTATATAAATAAAGATTTTTTTAAAGATTTCCTTGTCGTTTTGGTTTGGGTTGAGGAATTGAGCTTTTGTATAAAAATACTTTACTTTCGTAAAGTTCCATCTCTATTAATTTGGTTAATTTGTAATCGGAACTCATCGTACCCAACTTAACCAAATTAAAAACATTTCAAACAAGCAAAAAAAATAAATAAATAACATAAAAATACAGGAATTAATAAAAACAAAAAGACATAGAATTTATTCAATTATCTGGCGAAAAAAATTTAAATTCAAATATATTTAATTTCTTAAAGTAAAATCAATAAAAATGTTAAACCAAATTACAAAAGTTGAGTCAGTTGTGGTTGAAAGGGAATCTATTTGAAACATCGCATGTATTTTTAATAAATGATCTTAAATAAATGACTCGTCCAGTTCTAAATATGGTAGAGTTGCTATTTTCGATGTGAAAACTTCTCACATAGCTATAAAACACCACCACTGATTTTTATCTTTTCTCTGGATGTTACACCCAAAAAAAATCCTTAGTTCATTATAACGAATATTTATTTGCATATAACGTATATGAAGTTATTGTGATTTAAAAAGAAATTTTTATTGCTAATAGATATTAGACAATACGGAACTAAACACTTCCTATAATTGTAAGATACAAGTTATCTAACATTGACAATTAACACGTTTTAATGTTGTAATTGAATTTTAAGGAATTGGCAACTAGTATATGTGTTTAAAAATCGAAATTAAAAATTTAACTAAATTAATTTGAATATTAACTAAAATAAATATTCTAAACTTGTAAAATGTGTGACACATGAAGATTAATCGCATTTCAAACAAAACTGTAATGATATAATCAAAATGTTTCAAATGTCACGTCCTTTAAGTTAATAATATAATTTCTTTGTCACTTGACTAGAATTTATTTGCATTAATTATAAAATTAATATTAGTTTTAATTTAAACATCAATGGAAATTTTTTGTTAAACGAAAAACTACACTCAGGAAATTAAGAAGATAGAAATTACTAAAAATTACAGTTAAAATGGTACAAATGTAGTCAAAAAGGCAATGACTGTATTTGTCAAAAAAATGACTAACCATGTAGGCATTTTTTAACTATTGATAAAACAACTATAATGGTAGTAAAAACGACTTTCGAAGAGGTCAAAAATAACTAACCTTAACCCTCTAACCGCCGGCCTAAGCTTTTTGGACTGAAATTTATACCACTTTTTCGGCACGAGAAATAAATAATAATTTTGTTCTAGCGAAATTTTTTTGTTGCCTATTTTAGGCGATATGGGTCAAAATAGGTTTAGAGGCAATCTCAAAACCTAACCTATAAAATTTAAAAGTTAAGGCATAAATTATTCTTCTTACAATGATATAACAACAGTCCAAAATTTAGCCGTTTTGTGCTTTTAGATAAAAAGATATGGCGATTTTCGTTTTTCGAAAAAAAAACGCGAAATTGAGCGAAACGCACCTTCACTTTAATAATATATTGACGAAACTTGAAGCTTTGATAGTGTTACCAAATATAATATTTCTGCAAATTTTCATAAAAATCCGTCCACTTGTTTTCAAGTTAAGATGATGTCCTTTATAGGTATCCTTTTAAAATCCTGTATGTCCTTGGACCAAACTTAGAGCATTTTCCAAAAGTTTAAGCTTTAATCTTCCTTTGTGTGGAATATGAATGGTTTCATGTTAATAGAAATGTGTTTTAAGGACTTTTCAAAATTGTGATTATTTCAAAATATTTTTTT
>CM037855.1:14569666-14588578 GCA_021234595.1 Delia radicum | reverse complement strand
AATAAATTTTGAGTAAAGTATTTGGTAACCGTCATAGAGACAGTCGTAATTAATATCAGAAAAATCACTAAACAATTTTCCAAAATTCTAATTTGTAGGACGAATAAATTTTTTATTGGAAAATAACCGATATGTTTGTCACCGAAAATTTCTTACTTTGTCCTTATCTATAACAATATACAAAATGCATCAAAATCTGAGGGAATCCACAAAGGGTCTCCCCTTCTTGGAATATAGTACGTAAGACAGCGAACTTATTTGGCTGTTAGTATAGAAGCTTGACAATAGCTTCTAAAGAACATTATTCCAATAGAACAACAAATCATTGATATTTAACTCAGGCCCTTGGTTTCCATTTCCTAAACCTGGTCACAATTCTTAATTTGCTACTAATTTGATTGAATTATGAAAAAACAAATTTATACTTACACAATGAATTGCCAAATGAAGGTATAACATACATGCCACCAATTTTTTCTGATTCTACCATTTGCTGAAAATATAAAACAAATTTATTAAAAATGCAAGTAGATTTTATAAATTGTATGGTTGGTTGGTTGTTTAAGTGGCAGCTCACGCTACTCGTGAGCATCAAGTAGAGTCAAAAAGCGACTCCGTTTTGAAGAGACCACACTACCCGTAAGGAACTAGTATCCGGAAGTACTAGGACCCCACCCCGTTCGGTTACGTATGAGATCCCCGAATCCCATACGTGATATTACCGAGAGGTCATCAGTATATGGTCACCCAAGGTCCGGAGGTCGAATATTCTGCAGCGCCGGACAATCGCAAATTGTATACTTACTATTCGGCCAGAATTTTATATTCCTGTTGAATGGTGGTTAAAAGTTTTTCATCTGTTTTACTAGCATCTAAAGTCATTGTTAATAAATATTTATATAAATTAAACAAAAAAAAAACCAAAATTTTATTAATATACGAAAAGTATATAAATTTTTGCTAAAAAATGTTTTTATATTCACTAAAAGCAACAAAAAATAAATTAAAACTAAATTTCTTAAACAGCTGATAATGACAACTAAATATGTCATGGACTTGACAAATAAAAGCAATAACTGTTATAACTACACTGTACAAATTCAATAGAGGTAGAACAGTTTGTTTGTCAGTTTGGACATATTCATATGTTTTATGGAAAATAGGTGGAAAATAGTAAACAAATAAAAAAAAAAATCAAAATTTAAAGAATTTCGTGATGGCCGGTAAATCATTTAACAAAAATTTAAGAATTTTAATATTGATCAATATTTTTACTTACAGAAACTACCCTCAAATTCATCTGAACAGCCATCACCCTTGCCAGACAAAGAATTGGCAGAAAACGTAACAATAGATCCTCCTTTATTTCCTCCAACAAAACCTGGCAAAAAACCTGACTATGGAACAATAACACTTTAGAATATTGGAAAAAATACCCAGTCAGGTGGTAGAACTAAATTAGATGATGTCTTAACCGCCGTCAAAGATGTCGACAATCTTTGTGATTTTGGCCGCTGCAAAACTAAAACAAGTTTAATGGGCCAAACTTGTGACTACTGTCAAAAAGATTTTGTTTTAAACATGGTCTGCCAGAAGTTCATGGCCTGCGGTGAAGCGGCAAAGAAAACTGAACGGAAACTATTTTTACATCCCAAACCGGCCAAGACAGTTTAAACAGGAAGAAGAATTGGTTAAAAGCTAAAAAGAAGCTACAATCTAAACTTAAGGATATGCAAGTAGGAAGAATGCAAAAAACTGGCGTAGCAGATGGTGCTAGTAGCAGTAAAGGTGCCGCAGGAAGTAAGAAAAGGAAAGGATAATAGGGCACAGTAACAGCAGATTAATTATTGAAATAAAACTGGATAAAAACTCAATAGTTTTTAAAAATTTGAATCCTAATAATTTTTGTTCTCAATAAGGTAAATAGGCACTTTTCCGTAATATCTACATCAGCTTTATTTAAGGAAATTTCTTAATTGTGATTCTGAGACACATTTCTTACACAGAAACAAACCTCTACTAAAACATTTTTTTTTTGTATAAAACATTGGTCTCAAATTTTAAAGTTCTTTTTTGTATAGAAACACTCAATGCAATTCACTCGTTAAGTCACCCTTTAAAAACTGTTTTAGATTTAAATTATATGTTGTACAGAAAACTTTTAGCGTCTTGTTTATTGAGCACAGGAGCGGATTGCTGCTTAATTTTTAATTTTGCATTAGCTTTAAAGCTAAAATTTGTTGTTTGGACCAACATAGTTGCACTAGAAGTTTCTAAATTTTTAAAACAATTATCAGTTTAGAGAAATACATTACAAACATTTTTTAATAACTTTTGTTTCTATATAGTATATATAAAAAATGGGAAGAGTATTAATACAAAACAATTTTAAATATAATAATAAATAAAACTCAATAATTAAAAAAAAAAAGTAAAAATATTAACTAAAACATAAAAAGATGATTTTTTTAGAACAAGCGAGATATATATAAAATTAATTAACTGCTTTTATAACTCTAAGCTTAAAGCAATAGAAATCAACAACGTTACTTAAGTAAAAGGAATTTAAGGCCAAGTAACTAATTTAAAGTATCTCCTAAATCACAATGACGTATTTCAGGGAATTTTTTCTATAAAGAAAAAGAGATTAAATATTTCCTTATATAACATAAAATGTAAAAAAAAACCTACCCTTAATTTCATTTCAATCCGATCAATTTCACCACCCATTAAATCGACAATATTTTCACCATGACTTAATAAAAATTGTTCCAATTCTTCAGTAGTTTGGAATGATTTTACCACCTGAATTTTTAAAAAAAAATTTAATATTTGTGATTAAGGAACGATTAATGAAAATAAACCTTTAATAGTTCATTAAGATCTTGTTTATCCAGATATGAACGTGTTCAATTCCCGGCCATCAAAATCCATTTCCGCTTTATAACGTACCAAGGAATTACCCATATCAATACCTTTAACATCGTGAATAGCTCTAATCATAACATCGCTTTCTAATTCAGAATTAATACGATCCAAATGTTCTCTTGGAATAGATCTGTTAACAAAAATTGCTTATTTAAAAAAATATCAGAATGTGAAGCTTATAAATAGAAATACTTACTGTCCCACTAAGGCGGCAACATTTGTATAAATAATAAATGAAGCTACCGCTCCTAAAATAGTACCTACTAATAAAGAACCGACAGCATCGTATATTGGAGATCCTGTAATAGTTGAGAGAGCCATACAACCAGCCGCTACAGCTACACTAGTAACAGCAGCAGCATCTTCGGTCAAGACAACATTAACACAAGGATCTTTGCCTTGTACCACTATAAGAAGTGAAAGAGTTGTACGAAATATTCTTATTGTATTTTCTAGTTTACCTTTTTTTAACATGTTAGTTCTTTAAACTTACCATATTCTTTAAACGAAATGCCTTTTAGTTTCGCAGATCTTTTAATTTCATTCACAGCCACTAAAAGAGTTGCACCCTCCGATACCAAGGAACCACCCAATATGAAAAAAGCCCAAAAAAATTCTCCATAGGTTCGGGATGCATTAAACCGGTAATACCATGGTAAAATGATAAACCAGTGCCTACACAAAATATACCCCACACCAGATATCAAAGAAGAGACATATTTCATATTGGTATAAACCATAAGGATGATCAGAATCGGCCATTTGTGTAGATTTATGTATGCCATAAGCCAAAATACATTGATTTATAGTATCAGCCAAAGAATGTATAGCCTCAGCAAACATACTATGAGAACCGGAAAATAGCCAACCACCAACTTTAAATATAAAGTTCAACCCATTGCTGGAAAAAAAAATCAACATCTTTAAAAATTGTTTATGACAGAGTAAACTACCCAAAAAAAAAATCAAACTTACATGCCAATAGCTATTAATACAACTTTGCCAGATTTTCCTCTTAAGCCTGGCTCATCATCATAAACAGCAGCCCGCGATCCAATTTCTCGTCTGTAATCACGTAATCTTCTTTTGACAGTAAATATATCTTAAAAAATATTCATTAGATTAGTAAATTTTATTTATTGATAGCAACAATTTTTTATGGTGTTACTTTGTTGATGAGTTTTACGCTCAATTTCTCGTTTTAAACATTCCTTTATAAGATTCTCTTTGGAGCCCCAAATATCAATAGACTTAGCCTCTACATCTTTGCGCCAAAATACCGTGATGGGTGGTTCTTGTTCATAGGGAGAACGACGTTTAATTTTTGGTAATGTCTCTAAATCTGAAGCTTTTAGCAAAAAATCACTCATGGCACGGGCGGGCGTAATGAAATTACGCTCTAAAGAAGAACGATTTTAAATCAACTTTAATACGTTTCTAAAATAAAAGATAATAGAGCATTAAATACTATAAAAAATTTGAATACTCTGACATGTGATAAAACCAATCGTTTTTGGTTTCAATAGAGATTGGCTGAAAACCTAAATTTTTGAAATTAATAAGGAGAATCTGGAATATCGATTAAAATTTTTTCATTTTGTTTTCATCACAACTTTGTGAAATAAAAAGTTAAAAACAAGTTGAACTTAACAACAGAAATACATTCTAAACTGCAAAGATAAAGACAAATAAAACAAATCTGACCCTGACAATGAAACTGTAATAGTGTTTGATTTGAAGAGTGTCCTACATAGGACACACAAGCTATCTGTATCTGTTTGGAAGAGTGTCTGCGGAGGAGGACACGTGGGGCCACGATCTACATTATATCTGACAGCCAGGCGGCACTTGGTGCCTTGAGGGCTCAATATGTGTCGTCGGGTCTTGTTAAGGAATGTATCGACTCTCTAAATCGTCTCGGACTTAACAACTCCTTGACACTGGGCTGGGTTCCTGGCCATGAGTGGCATGAGGGCAACGAACGGGCTGACTGTTTGGCCAACCGCGGAGCTCGTCGACAATTCATTGGCCCTGAGCCCTTCTGTGGCGTACCCAATGGGTATGTCAGAGAGATGCTCAGAAGATGGAGGTAGTCGGAGTTTGGGGCCTATTGGGCCAGATCGCCTGGGCAGCGACAGGCGAGGCTGTTTATATCTCCCTCTGGGGAGAGGGTCGCGGAAACTCTTGTCTATGACGAGGGGCGAACTAAGGACCGTGACGGGTTACCTTACGGGACACTGTGGCCTTAGGTATCAATTGTACAAGATGGGACGATCCTCTACGGATACGTGCAGGTTTTGTGAATTGGAACCCGTTTTGTGAATTGGAATACCTGGTAGGATAGCTGGCTTCGTAGGGAGCCTGAACCCATAGGGTGTATTCGTTGGCAGCACAAAATACTAATACAAAATACTGGTCGCAGTGCATAGTGCCACTCTAGTCTAGGACACACAATAAATTAAACTAAGAATGTTTACAACACATTTATTTATAACAGTATTACTAGTTCTCAGTTTCGCTTTGATACGTTATTGCAACAAACAAAATATAAAGATTTTAAAAAATACTATGAAATAGGCTCAAATAGAGTTGTAAACTTAAAACCTCCCAGAACTACAACGAATCTAAAATGTTGAGTTTAAATAATTGAAATTCGTGAAATAGTAACGAAATTATTATTTAAATATAATAATTGTATTACAGATTAGTATTTTAAAAAGACGATAAAAATAAAGTGTGATAAAACAATAACTGTCCCTTTTGACGAAAAAGCGAAAGTCTCTCAACCGAATTCCTAATATTTTTTCTCTTTTTTTAATATTAGTTTTTTGAAATGAAAATTCCTGAAAGTGGTCAATTAAAAAATTTGAAAACAAAAACTCTATAGATTATTTGTTAGGACAATATCCTAATAAAGAAATATAGTTTGGCCTCAAAGTTGAATAATTTTTTTTTTTCATTTTCATTGCACAATTAAAGGTCGAAAAAACATAATTTTTTATTTTTAATAAAAACTATATCAAACTTGTAAAAAAGACAAACTACGGTCTTAATTTACTTCCCCTTTACATCTTGTTTTTAAATAAAACAAAACAAGTGTAAAAATAAAAGGAGGATAAAAACAAAAAGCGTGTATTGTATATCTACCAAAGGTAGAGCTTGCACGTAACGAACAACTTTTCAATTTATTTGTGTTCAATGGCAATAATCTTTAACTTCGAGCTCATATATTAGTTCTCCTTTAGTGGGATAACTAGGTTATATGAATGTTTGATGTTTGCATGGGATTGTCACTTCTTTCGTGTTCTGATGAAGGGAACCTAGAAAATTCCCGAAATAGATCTAGCAACACATTCCTGAAAGTGGTCAATTAATAAATTTGATAACAAAAACTCTATAAATTATTTGTAAGGACAATATCCTAATAAAGAAATATAGAGTATGGCCTCGAAATTGAATAATTTTCATTGCCACAATTAAAGGTCGAAAAACATAATTTTTATTTGAAATAAAAATTATATCAACTTGTAAATTAGTTTTTTGTGTTTAATTCGATATAAAAATCTTGTTTATAGATTTCATTTCATAAAGTTATGATGAATACAAAATGAAAAAAAAAAATCGTAATCATTCTTTTCATCTTTAAGGGCGAATGACTTTTCTAAAAAATAATCTGAGTTTAATTTTAACCACAGAAATTTCCATATAAGTTGAATCTGTAACTTATATGGAAATATCTAGACTTAAGTTATTTTGAGATAAGTTATCAGGCCCAAATCTTTTTTAAATTAAAAGCAATACAAACTATTCCAATTTGAAATTTCAAAAACGATCGATTTGAAAAACAATTGTTTTTCATCACATACCACAGACTGTCTTAACAACTTACCGGTTTTGGTTTAACGTCAGCTACTGGTATTGTAGCAGCCACTGCTGCTGCAACAGCCGCTTGTGTTGGTGCCGCAGTAACGTCTAAAGTAACAATTTTACTAACCCACGGGCATTGGCTTTGTTTGTTTAACTACATCAGATATGGCGCATCCAGTTTAGCCGTAGTTACTTTTGAGGCTCCTTTTGCCGCCTTTTGTAACATTTCTTCTGTTGATGGGGCTGGTTCTGTTGTTTTGGTCGTGGCTTTAGCATGTTGAGCTTTTTTTGCCCCTCTTTTTGTTTTTTCAATTACGATATCATTGATTTTAGAATCTTCTATTGTTGTAGTTATCGAGAGAATACCTTTAGACGTTTCCACTTCGTATTTTTTTGTTTGTTTAACACCTTCTTGAGACTCTGCTTGTGAGGACGACTCTGTAGATGCAGCTTGATTATTTTCTTCATCTACTGATTTTTTAGGCTCTGTAGCAGTTTTTTTGGTAGTTTTTGTTTGGGTGGTAGAAGTATTACTGCGTACTGTTGAGGAGGGTGACTGTATTGGTGGGGAGGCTATGACCTTAAATAAAATAGATATTTTTAAAGAAAGTTTGTCTTTGTGGCCTAACAGGCAATTCTTTTTTTTAACTTATGATGTGTTTAAAGTAATGTTGGGAATAAAAAAATAACTATTTTGGTTTAGAATAGAATTTCGATTTTCATTTCTTTTCTAAAACAAATTTTCCTTATAAAATTTATATACTTGCTACCTTATCTTTGCTGGTATAAAGTCTTTGAAAGACAATAATATTTTTGTTAATGTTGCTGTTGTTTGGCATGATTATGGACATTTTCTTGATAGCCGGGTAAGAATTTTTTTTTGAAATGGCTCACAGTTCTTTGACTCAAAATACGTTGTTTAGAATGTAAAACTCTAACAAATTCTACCCCTCTTGGCAACATTATAATGATGACACTGCTGTAGCCAGTAGAAGTTGTTTAAACAAAAATTATTGTCAAGTTAAATCTAAAAAAAAGAAAAAAAGTGCATAATATCTACAAATAAACAATAAAATCAAAATCAGTTTTTTGCTATACCTTCTCTAACACCACGGCGAGCCTCCCTTTAGCAGAGGTCTTCTGACGTATTATTTTGCTAAAAATAAATTTTATTCACTAGTGCAAAAGTTTAACAATTGTTGATGTTTTCTATTGTTAAGAATTGCTTTTTGCTAGAAAAACATCTTAACGTATAGAATATTAAAAAATTAACAAAAATATAAAACTTTTTTTTAGACTTTAAACAAAATTCGAAGCTCTACGTCATTCGTTTGAGTAATCTTTCTAAATTTTTTTTTTATATATTTAATATAAATTATATTATTTTGATTGTCATTTATTGCATTTTTGTATATTTTTTTTATTTATTTGATTAATAGCTTTTTATTTTTGTTAAATTTTTATTAATTACCGAATTAACTAAATAAAATCAGAAATTTTCACTTTTTCTTGCTTGCACCATAAACAACAACAAATCGAGTTCAATAGAAAACGTCAAAACAAAGCAAATCGTCAGTTTACTATTGGTTTGACCCAAAGACCATATGTTTGTAAAAATTTAGTTGGAAATAAATATTGCAAATAACTTCTTCAAATTCCAAAACTAGTTTCTCGTTATCTTTTATTATATCTGAGATATTTAGAATCGCAATTTTAACATTGGTCTGATGCATGGATCACTGTTTGGCATATGCAGTAAATTTTATATACAAAAATTAAAAAAAAAAAATACTTCATTATTGTTTTCCTGCAATTGACACACTGCATACTAAAGTACAAAATATTATTCATTATTGTTTGGCAGCACTACCAAAACAACGAAAGTAAAATCAAAACAAAACAGAGAACTGCTGATAGAAGTCAAAATGTATGGTAGTGCAGCATAATCACATTAAAAAAAAAGTTGACGCGGAGAACATAACAAGAATATTTATTAATCATAAAAACTTAATAACTTTTTATTTACTTAATATAAAAGTATAAAAAATTTATAGATTTGTTTTGAATATATGCTGCAATGAATGGAAAACAAAAAATAAAAATTTATAAGGTAGATTTTAAGATAAATTCGTGTAGACACATTCACACTAGACAGCAAAACACGTATTTAAGCTCTTATTCTGTTCCAACGGTTCTTTGTTCTTTATCACTAGTTTAGGCAAAACACTCGTTTTGCAATGTAGTCTGAATGCCGTATAAACCTTTTTTATATCGATTTTCTTCAGCATTTCAACTAATAATTTTTTTTTGCACAAATTATTCAATAATTTAGTAGAAACAAGTAAAAACTTGGTATAATACTAGTTTTTGCTGAACTTTCGGAAATAAACTATATTAGTTGAAATTCTCCTGATTGTCAAATATTTTTGTGTGTTGTATTCAACTTTTTGGTGTATAGGTCAAACCAATAATAATATGACGAAATATTGGTTGAGTTTGCTGAAAAACACAACGTTGCCACCTGGTTAAAATTGTTTCTGTCTTATAGCAATTTTGTTGTTTTTTTTTGTTAAATTGATTGAGATGTATCGATTTAACAAAAAAAAAAAAAAAATGGTGATTACAAATTTCAGTGCTTTTGGTTTAACTTGCTTATTTAATTTTTTTTCTTTAAAGCCATATTCACACTAGACAGCAAAACAGTGTTTTTACCGAAACATGTATTTAAGCTTTTTGTTATATTAATATTCTTTTCCAAAACACGTGTTTTGCTATGTAGTCTGAATGTCGTATACGCTTGTTTCACACGCTGTCCATCCATATCTATTATTTCCCGCTATTTTGTCAGTTTCAAAAGAGAATTGAGAATAATTTGACAATATGTATCAAAAATACTGGGAATAGTAGACATGGGTGGAAACCGTATGAATTGATTCTGAATGTTGATTCACACGCTATCTACCCCTATCTATCACCGTATCTACTATTTCCCAGTATTTTGTAATTTTCAAGATAATTTACAATAATTTGGCAATTCGTATCAACAATAATGGGAAATAGTAGATATGGATGGATAGCGTGGGAATTGCCCCTGATTTACACGATATCTATGATATCCCTCCTGCTCCTGCTATATATACAATATAGCAGGAGCAGGAGGGATGTCTCGAGGCTGACGGCTGTTCTGACCGGTCACTGGCTGATTGGTAGGCATGGCATTAGACTGGGGATTGTACGCGGTTCGCATTGTCGCAGCTGCGGCATACCGGGCGAGGAGGAGACTGTGGAGCATCTTCTCTGCGATTGTCCGGCGCTGCAGAATATTCGACTCCGGATCTTGGGTGACCATATACTGGACGATCTCTCGGTAATATCACGTGTGGGATTCGGTGATCTCATACGTTATCTTAACCGAACGGGGTGGGTCTAGTACTCCGGATACTAGTTCCTTACGGGTAGTGTTGTCTTTTCAAAACGGAGTCGCTTTTTGACTCTACTTGATGCTACCGAGTAGCGTGAGCTGCCACTTAACCAACCAACCAACCAACCATACCAGTATTTTCTCATTTTCAAAAGAAAATTTACAACTATTTGACAATTCGTTATCACCCATAATGGGAAATATGGATAGCTTGTGAATTGCCCAATAAGCTTGATTCACACGCTATCCAGTCATACCTACTATTCGTATTATTACTGATACGAAATGATATTTTGAAAAGAGAATTCACAATAATTTGCCGACTCGTATTGTCAATACTAGGAAATAGTAAATATGTGTAGATAGAGCTGGATAGAATGAGAATTGCCCCCTTAAAAACTTCATTCGGAGCTTTGAAGAGTTCATTCTATTTGGGAATGAATTGTCAAATTGAATTCAATTTATGATCTGTTCCACGATCTCGAACGAAAACCTAAGCGAACGCAAGCTGGTCACTCGAATTCGAATCAATTTGGGTTTCTCTATTTCGAAAGCTATCGTTCGCCTATACTTACGTGTGTCAATTTTTGTCTTTTACGTATTTACAAATCATAATGGTGCCAGACCGGATATTTTAAACTTCTATTACAATTTCCTTTACAAATACCAAAAATACTACTAAATTGTTTGAAGATAAATACAACATTACTTAACAGTGATCAGCTGTATATGACAAATAATAAATAAAACAAAAGAAAATTTAATAAATCAAAAGAAGAAAATCAAAAAAGTACACCAGCGTTTTCAGCTGTTCCATTGTGAATTTCATTAAGCTGAAATTTAAGTTCTTAAAACTCTAAATATTCGTGTTATTTTATTCTTACCTTTGTTATCCATTCTTTTTTTTTTTTTAATATTTATAATTTTTTATTATATCATTCATTCCAGCAAAGAACATTGAAAAATGAGGATTTTTTTTAGGTTCTCCGATTTTTTTATATTTTGTACATGAATACTCTATAGTCACACTTACACATAGCCTTTTTCAGATCTCGAAATTTGTAAAAACTGGCGATTTTATGCGCGTTTTTAATTTTCATAAATTTGATAAAAATGCTAAAAGTGCTTCATAAAAATATTTCCATTTTATAGAATAAAAAAAATAATTTTTTTTTTTTTTAAATCCTTAAAACAAAAGACATGTTTGTTCCATAAAAATCAGTACATATTTGTATACTTAGCTAATATTCCATATTTTAGTAAACTGTATTTTTTTTTCGAAAATCGTAGGGGGAGTAAGTTTTTGAAAAATGCATTAGAAAACTGCATTGGCATTAAGTATGCATTTTTTTTAGCAATCATTTGTTTAAAAAATCCAGTTATAAAGTAGACAAGTGCATCTTCCAAATACCGTTTTAAATTAATAACATGCGATATACAATTAAAAAGTTATGCGTACTTCAAAGTGAAGTGCTTTTTGCATTTTTTTTTTATATTTATAACAACTAAAAACGTGCATAAAATCACGAGGTTTTACAAATTTGGAGATTCTGAAAAAGGGAAATGTTACGTTTTCATTCGACTTGTACTTCAAGTCATCGTTCGCATAGAAATTTAGTTAGAGAAAACCCAAATCAAATTTTCTTTCGCTTAGAAAGCGAAAGAAAGCATTTCTTTCGAAATCGAGAAACAGGCCAATATTGTTATTTGCATTCTACTAAATTTAATAGCAAAGGCTTTTTGATATCATAGTTTTTGTTTGCTTTCGGTGCCTGACCTCTTCCAATCGTTTTTAACGTTTTGGGGTTCTGGGGTATTAATTTCTTCTGGATTATTATTATCTTAGGTGATTGTTGTTTTTGTTCTTTTCAGTTTCTCCTCCTGAAGTGGCGAATTGGAAGCAGCCCGTGTGTTTTTTGGCTCCTTTTGTCTGCTTTCGCGTTTGTTACTGGGACGGTACGTAGCACTTCCCTGTGTTCCAGACACACTCAAAATTATCACGTATAGTCTAGACCAGTCCTAGGGGAACCGGCCCTGGACCAGTCCTAGGGGAACTGGCCCTGGGACCGGTCCTAGGGGTACGGCCCTGGGACCAGTCCTAGGGGAACCGGTCCTAGGGGGTACCGGCCCTGGGACCAGTCCTAGGGGAACCCGGTCTAGGGGAACTGGTCCTGGGACCGGTCCTAGGGGAACCGGTCCTAGGGGTTGGTACCGGCCCTGGGACCAGTCCTAGGGGAACCGGTCCTAGGGGAACTGGTCCTGGGGACCGGTCCTAGGGGAACCGGTCCTGGGACCGGTCCTAGGGGAACCGGTCCTAGGGAACCGGTCCTAGGGGAACCGGTCCTGGGACCGGTCCTAGGGGAACCGGCCCTGGGACCCGGTCCTAGGGAACCGGTCCTGGGACCGGTCCCCAAGGTCTATTATAGGGGAACCGGTTCTGGGACCGGTTATTAGGTGAACCGGTCCTGGGACGGCGTCCTAGGGGTACCGGACCTGGGACCAGTCCTAGGGGTACCGGCCCTGGGACCAGTCCTAGGGGAACCGGTCCTGGGACCGGTCCTAGGGAACCGGTCCTGGGACCGGTCCTAGGGAACCGGCCCTGGGACCGGTCCTAGGGGAACCGGTCCTGGGACCGGTTTCTAGGGGAACCGGTCCTGGGACCGGTCCTAGGGGAACCGGCCTGAGACCGGTCCTAGGGAACCGGTCCTGGGACCGGTCCTAGGGGAACCGGCCCTGGGACCAGTCCTAGGGGAACTGGCCCTGGGGACCGGTCCTAGGGAACCGGTGCCTGGGACCGGTTTCTAGGGGAACCGGTTCCTGGGACCGGTTCTAGGGAACCGGTCCTGGGACCGGTCCTAGGGGAACCGGCCCTGAGACCGGTCCTAGGGAACCGGTCCTGGGACCGGTCCTAGGGGAACCGGCCCTGGGACCAGTCCTAGGGGAACTGGCCCTGGGACCGGTCCTAGGGAACCGGTCCTGGGACCGGTCCTAGGGGAACCGGCCCTGGGACCGGTCCTAGGGGAAACCGGCCATGGGACCAGTCCTAGGGGAACTGGCCCTGGGACCGGTCCTAGGGGAACTGGCCCTGGGACCGGTCCTAGGGAACCGGTCCTGGGACCGGTTTCTAGGGAACCGGTCCTGGGACCGGTTCTAGGGGAACGCGGTCCTGGGACCGGTCCTAGGGGAACCGGCCCTGGGACCAGTCCCTAGGGGAACTGGCCCTGGGACCGGTTCTAGGGAACCGGTCCTGGGCCGGTCCTAGGGAACCGGTCCTGGACCGGTTCCTAGGGGAACCGGTCCTGGGACCGGTCCTAGGGGAACCGGCCCTGGGACCAGTCCTAGGGGAACCGGTCCTGGGACCGGTTCTAGGGGAACCGGTCCTGGGACCGGTTCAAGGGGAACCCGGTCCTGGGACCGGTCCTAGGGGAACCGGCCCTGAGACCGGTCCTAGGGAACCGGTCCTGGGACCGGTCCTAAGGGCACCGGCCCTGGGACCAGTCCTAGGGGAACTGGCCCTGGGACCGGTTCTAGGGAACCGGTCCTGGGACCGGTTCTAGGGGAACCGGTCCTGGGACCGGTCCTAGGGGAACTGGCCCTGGGACCGGTTTCTAGGGGAACCGGTCCTGGGACCGGTCCTAGGGGAACCGGTCCTGGGACCGGTCCTAGGGGAACCGGCCCTGGGACCAGTCCTAGGGGAACTGGCCCTGGGACCGGTCCTAGGGAACCGGTCCTGGGACCGGTCCTAGGGGAAACCGGTCCTGGGACCGGTCCTAGGGGAACCGGTCCTGGGACCGGTTCTAGGGGAACCGGTCCTGGGACCGGTCCTAGGGGAAACCGGTCCTGGGACCGGTCTAGGGGAACCGGTCCTGGGACCGTGTCCTAGGGGAACTGGTCCTGGGACCGGTCCTATGGGAACCGGTCCTGGGACCGGTCCTAGGGGAACCGGCCCTGGGACCGGTCCTAGGGAACCGGTCCTGGGACCGGTCCTAGGGGATCCGGTCCTGGGACCGGTCCTAGGGGAACCGGTCCCAGGGTCTATATAGGGTTCTGGGACCGGTATTAGGTGAACCGGCCCTAAAGAACCGGCCCTGGGACCAGTCTAAGGGGAACCGGCCCTGGGAACCAGTCCCTAGGGGAACCGGTCCTAGGGAACTGGTCCTGGGACCGGTCCTAGGCATTAAGACATAGCCCAGTGCGGTCTTAATTATGGCATCACTGGACACTAATATGGAATTGACGCATCCTGGGCCGACAGCTTGTAGCATTCTAGGACTTCAGTAGGTAGAAGTGAAATTTTACTGAAATGGCTCCTGATAAGACCTCATAAGGGCCTTATGTCAACCTCTGCATGGCCTCCCTGCCCGCATAGATAACCATGGGATCTAAACGTGACTACACATCAAACGTCGATAGCGGCCTTGAGTTGAGACCCAAAAGAAATGGAGAGTAACAAGAACAACAACAACACTGCTAAAAATAATACAGACTGTCAACCATAAATGACGTAATGTCAAATGCTAAGCAACACAAGACTATACGTGATAATTTTTGAGTGTGTCTGGAACACAGGGAAGTGCTACGTACACGTCCCAGTAACAAAACGCGGAAAAGCAGACAAAAGGAGCCAAAAAACACACGGGCTGCTTCCAATTCGCCACTTCAGGAGGAGAAACGGAAAAGAACAAAAACAACAATCACCTAAGATAATAAATAATCCAGAAGAAATTAATACCCCAGAACCCCAAAACGTTTAAAACGATTGGAAAGAGGTCAGGCACCGAAAGCAAACAAAAACTATGATATCAAAAAAGCCTTTTGCTATTAAATTTAGTAGAATGCAAATAACAATATTGGCCTGTTTCTCGATTTCGAAAGAATGCTTTCTTTCGCTTTCTAAGCGAAAGAAAATTGATTTGGGTTTCTCTAACTAAATTTCTATGCCGGACCGGTCCCAGGACCGGTCCCCCAGGACCGGTCCCAGGACCAGTTCCCCTAGGACCGGTTCCCCTAGGACTGGTCCCAGGGCCGGTTCCCCTAGGAACGGTCCCATGACCGGTTCAACTAATACCGGTCCCAGAACCGGTTCCCCTATAATAGACCCTGGGACCGGTCCCCCTATACAAGACCCTGGGACCGGTCCCAGGACCAGTTCCTAGGACCGGTCTCAGGACCAGTTCCCCCTAGGACTGGTCCCAGTGCCGGTTCCCCTAGGACTGGTCCCAGGACCGGTTCACCTAATACCGGTCCCAGAACCGGTTCCCCTATAATAGACCCTGGGACCGGTCCCATCACCATTACTTAACAGTGATCAGCTGTATATGACAAATAAATAAATAAAACAAAAGAAAATTTAATAAGTCAAAAGAAGAAAATCAAAAAAGTACACCAGCGTTTTCAGCTGTTCCATTGTGGATTTCATTAAGCTGAAATCTAAAGTTCTTAAAAACTCTAAATATTCGTGTTATTTTGTTCTTACCTTTGTTATCCATTCTTTTTTTTTTAATATTTATAATTTTGTATTACATCATTCATTCCAGCAAAGAAGATTCAAAAATGGACCAGGACCGGTCCTATGGGAACCGGCCCTGGGACCGGTCCTAGGGAACCGGTCCTGGACCGGTCCTAGGGGAACCGGCCCTGGGACCGGTCCTAGGGGAACCGGTCCTGGGACCGGTTCTAGGGGAACCGGTCCTGGGACCGGTTCTAGGGGAACCGGTCCTGGACCGGTTCTAGGACCGGTTCTAGGGAACCGGTCCTGGGACCGGCCCTAGGAGAACCGGTCCTGGGACCGGTCCTAGGAGAACCGGTCCTGGGACCGTCCTAGGAGAACCGGTCCTGGGACCGGTCCTAGGGAACCGGTCCTGGGACCGGTCCTAGGGGAACCGGTCCTGGGACCGGTCCTAGGGGAACCGACCCTGGGACCGGTCCTAGGGGAACCGGCCCTGGGACCGGTCCTAGGGAACCGGTCCTGGGACCGGTCCTAGGGGAACCGGCCCTGGGACCAGTCCTAGGGAACTGGCCCTGGGACCGGTCCTAGGGAACCGGTTCTAGGGGAACCGGTCCTGGGACCGGTTCTAGGGTAACCGGTCCTGGGACCGGTCCTGGGGAAGCGGTCCTGGGACCGGTCCTAGGGGAACCGGTCCTGGGACCGGTCTATGGAAACCGGTCCTGGGACCGGTCCTAGGGGAACCGGTCATGGGACCGGTCCTAGGGGAACCGGTCCTGGGACCGGTCCTAGGGGAACCGGTCCTGGGACCGGTCCTAGGGGAACCGGTCCTGGGACCGGTCCTAGGGGAACCGGCCCTGGGACCGGTCCTAGGGGAACCGGCCCTGGGATCGGTCCTAGGAACCGGCCCTGGGACCGGTCCTAGGGGAACCGGTCCTGGGACCGGTTCTAGGGGAACCGGTCCTGGGACCGGTCCTAGGGGAACCGGCCCTGGGACCGGTCCTAGGGAACCGGTCCTGGGACCGGTCCTAGGGGAACCGGCCCTGGGACCAGTCCTAGGGGAACTGGCCCTGGGACCGGTCCTAGGGAACCGGTCCTGGGAACGGTTCTAGGGAACCGGTCCTGGGACCGGTCCTAGGGAACCGGTCCTGGGACCGGTCCTAGGGAACCGGTCCTGGGACCGGTCCTAGGGGAACCGGTCCTGGGACGGTCCTAGGGGAACCGGTCCTGGGACCGGTCCTAGGGGAACCGGTCCTGGGACCGGTCCTAGGGGAACTGGTCCTGGGACCGGTCCTAGGGGAACCGGTCCTGGGACCGGTCCTAGGGGAACCGGTCCTGGGACCGGTCCTAGGGGAACCGGTCCTGGGACCGGTCCTAGGGAAACCGGTCCTGGGACCGGTCCTAGGGGAACCGGTCCTGGGACCGGTCCTAGGGGAACCGGCCCTGGGACCAGTCCTAGGGGAACTGGCCCTGGGACCGGTCCTAGGGGAACCGGTCCTGGGACCGGTCCTAGGGGAACCGGTCCTGGGACCGGTCCTAGGGGAACCGGTCCTGGGACCGGTCCTAGGGGAACCGGTCCTGGGACCGGTCCTAGGGGAACTGGTCCTGGGACCGGTCCTATGGGAACCGGTCCTGGGACCGGTCCTAGGGGAACCGGTCTGGGACCGGTCCTAGGGGAACCGGCCTGGGACCGGTCCTAGGGAACGGTCCTGGGACCGGTCCTAGGGGAACCGGTCCCAGGGTCTATTATAGGGTTCTGGGACCGGTATTAGGTGAACCGGTCCTGGGACCGGCCCTAAAGGAACCGGCCCTGGGACCAGTCTAAGGGGAACCGGCCCTGGGACCAGTCCTAGGGGAACCGGTCCTAGGGGAAACTGGTCCTGGGACCGGTCCTGGGCATTAAGACATAGCCCAGTGCGGTCTTAATTATGGCATCACTGGACACTAATATGGAATTGACGCATCCTGGGCCGACAGCTGTAGCATTCTAGGACTTCAGTAGGTAGAAGTGAAATTTTACTGAAATGGCTCCTGATAAGACCTCATAAGGGCCTTATGTCAACCTCTGCTGGCCTCCCTGCCCGCATAGATAACCATGGGATCTAAACGTGACTACACATCAAACGTCGATAGCGGCCTTGAGTGAGACCCAAAAGAAATGGAGAGTAACAAGAACAACAACAACACTGATAAAAATAATACAGACTGTCAACCATAAATGACGTAATGTCAAATGCTAAGAAACACAAGACTATACGTGATAATTTGAGTGTGTCTGGAACACAGGAAAGTGCTACGTACCGTCCCAGTAACAAACGCGAAAAGCAGACAAAAGGAGCCAAAAAACATACGGGCTGCTTCCAATTCGCCACTTCAGGAGGAGAAACGGAAAAGAACAAAAACAACATCACCTAAGATAATAAATAATCCAGAAGAAATTAATACCCCAGAACCCCAAAACGTTAAAAACGATTGGAAAGAGGTGAGGCACCGAAAGCAAAAAAAACTATGATATCAAAAGCCTTTTGCTATTAAATTTAGTAGAATGCAAATAACAATATTGGCCTGTTTCTCGATTTCGAAAGAATGCTTTTTTCGCTTTCTAAGCGAAAGAAAATTGATTTGGGTTTCTCTAACTAAATTTCTATGCCGGACCAGTTCCCCTAGGACCGGTTCCCCTAGGACTGGTCCCAGGGCCGGTTCCCCTAGGAACGGTCCCATGACCGGTTCAACTAATACCGGTCCCAGAACCGGTTCCCCTATATAGACCCTGGGACCGGTCCCCCTATACAAGACCCTGGGACCGGTCCCCCTATACAAGACCCTGGGACCGGTCCCAGGACCAGTTCCCTAGGGACCGGTCTCAGGACCAGTCCCCCTAGGACTGGTCCCAGTGCCGGTTCCCCTAGGACTGGTCCCAGGACCGGTTCACCTAATACCGGTCCCAGAACCGGTTCCCCTATAATAGACCCTGGGACCGGTCCCATCACCATTACTTAACAGTGATCAGCTGTATATGACAAATAAATAAATAAAACAAAAGAAAATTTAATAAGTCAAAAGAAGAAAATCAAAAAGTACACCAGCGTTTCAGCTGTTCCATTGTGGATTTCATTAAGCTGAAATCTAAAGTTCTTAAAAACTCTAAATATTCGTGTTATTTGTTCTTACCTTTTGTATCCATTCTTTTTTTTTTTTAATATTTATAATTTTGTATTATATCATTCATTCCAGCAAAGAAGATTCAAAA
>CM037855.1:14335620-14569566 GCA_021234595.1 Delia radicum | reverse complement strand
ATAACTATTTATAATGTTTATTGTTTTTTTTTTTTAAATACACTTATCCAATCAAAACGACACGAAATTTAAGCACTCGAATTTTTAAAACAACACATAATAAAACATGGGGAGCACCCAGTTTTGGGCTTAGAACAATTTTAGATTTTGATCGTGAATTGGCAAAGAAGTGAAAGGAATACATTTCAAACACTATATTGATTTTAACTTTCTTATTAAGTTGGAATTGTTAACAAAATTTATTTCTTTTTGAGATTATTATAAAATTTGCATTTCCTTTTTTTTGTCACAATCTTACAAATTTACACACAGTTTAGACTTAAACATTGGAATCGTTTCAAAGAACACCACAAATGCAATTTTTGCACTATTCTGCTAATAAAATTGTTTATTTAAATCTTTATATTTGTTACTAATGCTATAGTATTTTTTTCTTTTTTATTTTGAATATAACAACAACAAAATACTGTTTGTCGGTACTTTAAAAAAACAAAACTAACGGTATTTTGCGTGAAAAAACAGTATTGCCAGATGTAACTATATATAAGCTATCGATTGCAAAATATCGATAAAGAAACTTTCGTTTGCCGTACTTGTGTTGGTAACTTTGGGATTTTCTTAATAATCTAGCGATTTTTATTGTTCTTTTTTAATAAAAGAAAAATTTTTAAAATTAAATTCTTTACTCAAGATAAATTATATAGGTAGTGTTACTAGAACAACAACTACAACAAACAACTACAAACAATACAAAACAACAGGCATTTTGTTGTTGCCTACAGTACAAAGAAATGTCAAAACCAGGTAAGAGGAAGATAAACAGCTGGGCTACCTAGCACTGCCTTATATAAATTTATCTCGTTCTTTACTTAATTTAAATATTGGGGTTAAAAAAAGTTTGACAGTTACTGCATAACAATTATTTTGTGTAGTAATCAGTAATTAGTTGGTTTTAACTGAAATTACAGTTGGTTTGTTTGTTGAAATAATGCAAACCAACTATTATAAAAGTTATTTAAATAAAAAATTCTGCAGTTGTTGGAAACAGTTATTTTAGTATTTTAATAAACAACTACCAAACAGTAATTTTGCAGTAAACAGTAATTTTGTTATTTATTTAATATAGAAGACTATGTAGAGTTTTTCAAAATTCTCGTTTAGTTTATACTTATTTGTTATTATTGATATATCATAGTTTACAAACAATAATTAGAAAATTTCATTGTGTCTCCAATGCATAAAAACGTAATAACTGGGGCCACCATTCGGAATTTGGACTTTACATTTTAACACTTTTGAATATGTTTGCGCGTAATTATATATATGTTAACAATGATTCAAATTTCCAAACCTAAACAAAGTTATATTTTCAATTTTACAATTTTTCGATATTATGTTTGGTATAGGCAAACATACTTATAATAATCATATTTATATTGGATATGCAAACATACTATAATAAACATATTTATATTTGCAGCCAAACATAAATGTTTGCCGGTGGACGTTTTTCACTAGTTCCATATATATATGTTACAGGGCAAACATAATTATATTTGCAAGCAAACATGTTATATTAAAAACATGGGAAACGGAATTGTTTTCCAAACAAAAATCTATTACCAGCATTTATATTTCCATTAGGGCGTATTTTTCATCGTGTAGGATGTTGGAAATAAGATTTTTTTGTTTCCAAACGAAATAATTTTTTTTTTATACATACATATATATTTTTAAATACTGAAAAAATAACTGTTAAAAAAAGAGTATTTTAACAATTTTTATCAGTTCCGAATTTTTTAAATTAAAATTTTCAGTTATTTTACGACATTGTTAGTTATTTTTACTGCATTTGTAAGTTGTTGTGGTTGTAATGGTTAGCGCGTTGGACTTTTACACAGAAGGTGCCGGGTTCGATCCCCGGTGCCGGCAACATCAATTAATATGTATGAGTTTTTTTCTATCCCTCATACGTATCGCAATGTCCACCTTCGGTGTTCCCATAGCAATTAACCCCACCGAAGTAAAATAATGAATCAGGGCTATGAACCAAAAAGCTTCAATACGTTCGCCAACTCTCCATCAGGTGGCGAGCAACAACTGTTCTAAGACTTATCATCTCGCGCAATTACAGTGTTGCCATGTCTGAAGCCCTTTCAACTTTCCCCACCTTTCATCTCTATACTATCCCTTTCCCAAGAAAGCACATACTAAATATAGGAAGTATTTCCTGAGTGTTGCCTCTCTTTTTTTAAAAAAAAAAAAAAAAAAAGTAAATTTTCAATCAGCCAATTTTTTGCGGTCGTTATGAAAACATTTTTAAAAACGTAATTTTAAACATGTTGGAATTTCTGGGTACTTTTAGGGTATCCCGTAGTCGGTGCTTACTATCTTTAGTTAAACAAAAAAAAAACAGCTGTTGTTTATTATGCTGCAATTTTAAAAGCTGAAAACAAACACGAATTTGTTCAATTAGTTAAGAAAAAAAAATGCTATTCAAAGAATTTTAACAAATTTAAAATTAGACAAACTAAAATTCAACAACGTTATGTCAGTTACGTACAAGGACAGGAACCGGAACCAAAAATACGTGAATATTTCTATTATATTGATCATGAAGGAATGGTAAGGGTTAGCTCTCTACAAGTTTTTAAATTAAATATTTTAATATCAATTTTCTGCAAAAAAGCTCTTTTTAGATGATGCTAAAATGAAAAATTTTACTTCATGTTTCAAAGAAAAGAAATTTTTAAAATTTTTCTTTGATCGTGTAAAATTAAATGATACAAAACGTTATCGAGATGAATTTCCCTACCTATCACTATGCGGACGAGAACGTAATTTTATCAGATGTGATGATACTCCCATAGTATTTAGCCATGTGATAGAAAATAAAAATGGTGCTGTAGATAAATTACAATATAATCATGCTGGTGATATATTACAAATCGACTTTCAACCTGAGAAAATTTATATGAATCCTGAAACGGGCAGAGTTTATCATCCAGCTTGGCCAAAAGTGGGTAATATTGGTTTAATGAGGTCTAAACTATCAATAGAATTAAGTAAATATTTTGAATTTGAAACGGAGAACATCAGGGACCTTCCCACATATGGTGGAAAGAAGTAAAACATTTAATACAAAATGATTGGATAACTAATACACAACGTTGTGGTATAAATTCTAATAAAGAAATACAATAATATGGAAAGATTTTGTTAGTTATTATAAAATAATGTATATACAGTTTAGAACAATATTTAAATAAAAGATACAAAAATTGTGTATATAATTTAAAAATAAATTTATCTAAATAACTTTTGCAAATGTAATTCAGAAAATAACAACTAAAAATTCATATATTCCATTTGAAATTCAGGAAACATTAATTGAAAAAAAAATTTAGGAAATACCATATGAAATTCAGAAATATTAACTGAAATTAATATGAAATGTTTTCTGAATTTCAATTGATCTATTCTGAATATTAATTGTTACTTTCTGAATTACTTGATAAGTTTCTGAATATCAACTGATATTTTCTAAATTTCATTTTAACTGGTATTTTTTGAATTTAAAATTATATTTTTTTTGAATTTAAAATTATATTATTTTGAATTTCAAATGGATTTTCTGTATTTCAATTGATATATACTGAATATTAAATTGAAAATCTGATTATCAGTTGATATTTTCTTAGTTTCAAATGGATATTCTGAATTTTAATTGATATTTTCTGAATTACAATTGCAAAAGGTGTAGTATACCAGGCATAAGGGATCTTCAGGCTTGTGATAAATATCGAAACTAATTCGATCGTAATTTTAAATGCTTAATATTTTACTGATTTATATAAAAAAATGATATTTTTTATGACCTATTGAGTAATTGATACTTTCTGAATATCAATTGCTACTTGGTGAATTACAATTGATGTGTTTCTGAATTACAATTCGATTTGTTTCTGAATTTCAAAAGATATTTTCTAAATTTAAAATATTTCTGAATTTAAAGTGGAAAATCTGAATTTCTATTGATGTTTTCTGAATTTCAATTCGAAAACTCTGAACTTTGAATTGATTTTTTCATGAATTTTCAATTGAAATCATGATTTTTTTTTCGAAAGGTGTATAATCGAAAAACTGGTGGTTTTCGATTTTCATCACACTTCTGCTTATCTTTAAACCATGATATTACTAATATAACATTATTGTCTAAATTCTAATAAAGAGATGCCTAAATATGGAAAGATTTGTTTTTGTTAAATAATATATATAAACTTTAAAACAATAATTATTAATAAATATAAAATTGGTCTATTATTCCAGGCTTAAAGGAACATATTCTCCTTCTTTAACCCATGATAAACCTTTAGCTTGTATAGTTGATGTGATGCAGCCGGTGCTTTACCCTCTCGTATACGTTCTTTAACTGGTCCATGTATGTCTTCATTGAATTTCTCAAATGCTATATAATGTGGATCATCTGTGGGTGGTTCATCATATAAATGTTCCTTACTCGTAGTAACACAATCCTTAGCTCGTACTATATATCCCGCACGATTTTGTGTTAATAATTCGGCTGCTTCACTATTTTGCCATTTTGTAGTAGCGGCAGAACTTGAGGTGGTGACACGTATACAATCCAAGGGTTCATTAAAAATTGCTTGTATATATTTCAAAAGTTGCCATATATGATCTTCACCACAACGCCATGTGGAAATGCATATGATAGATCCAAGGTACCGGTAAAGGGACAAATTAATGGATGAAATAGTTCACTTTGGAAAATAACAGTCTGAAAAGGAAAAGAAAATATAATTTAGTATGTAATGTAAAACTAAAATAATCGTTCTGATTACGTTTGGCGTTGTCGAATGGGAGAGTAAGACGAATTTACTGAAAATTCTTAAAACACAACAACTTTTGAACAATTTTACATCTAAATTTATCATAAATAACAATCCGAATATTAGCATAATCGTTCTGCATAAGCTCGAAGAATGGGAGTTAGTATACTGCTGGCTTTTTTTGGATTTACTGAGAACAATAGTTGTTTATTTAAATTCTTCTGCATTAATTTTAAAATGCTAAACTAAAAGAGAAAGAAAAGGAATTTTTATATTGCAAATTCCACCTTCTTAAAGTTTATTTTACTTACCATATAGATTTTAGTTTTTTCAATTGAATTTGTTTATATTTCTTAAAAACAAAAATTAATTGGCAAAAGCTAATTGTAATTAGTTGCAATATTGTAGTAGCACTAGTAGTTTTACATACACGAAAGTTTTGTCGGTAGAATCTTTTTCAAAATAACACTTTAAACAAACATAAACGTCATTAAAAGGCTATAAAGGTAATTATCGTTAACACAACTAAAAATGTAGTTGCAGTTACTATTGAGTTGTTAAAAAAAACAGCTAACAAATGCAGTAAAAATAACTAACAATGACGTTTAAAATAACTAACAAATTTTTAGTACAAAAAATATTGAAACAACTGAAAACACAGGTAAATACTACAGTTGTTTAACAGTATTTTAAAATATTTTTAATAAATTTTTTTTCTGATTACAAAAAAAAACAATGTATGTATGTCCTACATCCTACTTGAAATGCAAAAATCTCAACGGTACTGCCAGTTATTACGTTTTTATGCATTGGGCATCATTAACCCTGAAAGGTCATTCTTCGTTGAATCGACTACGCAAGACGTATGATCTTTATACAACAAAAATAAGAATGACTTTCTAGGGTTAAATAAAAAATTGACAGTAGACTATACTGAAAATGACAGTTAAACAATAGTAAATTAAGTTAAAAAGACGACACAGGAAATAACCGCTAAAAATAACTAAAAACTTAGTTGAAAAACAACTCACAAATACTGTAAAAATAACTAACAATTTTTTTTTTTTAAAGAGAAGCGTAACACTCAGGAAAATCTTCCTATTAATTAATGTGTTGCTTTACTTTGGAAAGGGGATAGTGGAGAGATGAAAGGTGGTGAAAGATGAAGGGCTTCAAACATGGCAACACTGTAATTGCGCGAATAGGTAAGTCTTAGAAAAGTTTGTTGCTCGCCACCTGATGTAGAGTTGGTGAATTTATTGAAGCTTTTTGTTTCTTAGCCCTGATTCATAATTTTACTTCGATGGGGTTAAGTGCTATGGGAACACCGAAGGTGGGCGCAGCGATACATATAAGTGATAGAAAACTCATAGCATAATATATTATAAATTGATGTTTTCGTCACCGGGAATCGAACCCGGGACCATCTGTGTAACAGTCCAACGCGCTAACCATTTACACCACAACGCCCACATAATAATTGACAATTTGTTACTACATTGTGAAACTACTGTAAAAATTGGTTAAAATTACTGTTTTCTAAGTTATTTTTCGGTATTTTAAAAATATTTTTTAACAAAATTAGTTTTTGTTAAAATTCCAAACGGTACTCCAGGTAAGACTTTTTCAATTAAATTGATTTAGATACAATAAATTTTCTAATTATTATTTTCAAACTATGAACATATCAATAATAGCTAATAAAACTAAACGAGAATTTTCAAAAAACTCGTACATAATCTTCTATTTTTAAATAACTAACGAAAACTTGACGGTTTACTGCAAAAATACTGTTTTAATAGTTGTTTATTAAAATATAAAAATAACTGCTTCAAACAAACTATTTGAAAATTATTCTTTTTATTAAGAACAAACACTAATTGATGCAATTTTTAATTTTGATTATGTTCAAAAAAGGATCAAAATATAAATAATGTTAGAAAAAAAGTTTAACATACCGGTACTGTTTTATCATCAGGAAATTTATCGGGTAGTAATATATTAAAACGGAAAACACCGTCGTCATAAAAGCCTTGCCTAACAAACATTACACCATACCATACTGTAAAGATTAAAAGAAATTAAATTCGTATTAAAATTATGTTTAAAGAGAATTTCGGCAGAGTTTTTAAATAAAAACAAGTACATGCATTAAATTTGTTTTTATCAAATTTTTTCTTTAGTCTTAAGATTCTTTGCAGAACTCTTAGGACTTTTTGTTTCTTTGAAAAGGTTGACCCTTTGCTATCATTTTTACAATTATTAATGCATTGATTATTAAATAAATGATAATGCAAGACCTGTATATTTAAAAAGCAAAATGCCGTAAAGTATTTAAATAATAATTTTCTATAGATTCGAAAAATGTTCCATAGATTTTGATGGTTTTCTGCAAAACGTCGTCAGAAGAATCCAAAGGAAAATCTGATATTTTGTTAGAAAAGTTTTAGTTGAATTTTAGGAAAACGGTTTCCTGCAGGAGAAACATTTAGATTCTGGGAACTTCTTCCTACAGAAAAAAACTCTGACTCTAAGGACGTTTACTTATAGAAAAATATCCACTGTTCTATAAATTTTACCTATCAACTTGGTTCGATAACACAGTAAGTACGCAAAATTGACATACCAAACCCTCGGAACAAGTAACCATAATTTTGGGTCGTAGAATCCAGTGGTATACTTCGTTTGAAAAGATTAGGTCAAAATCAAAAGATATCTCATTTTTAAGTTTGCATTGACTCGAAAATTTGAGGTGAGTTTTAAATATTATTTAACAGTTAGCGTCTGGTAAAAAAAATATGAAGTAATATTTTATACACCAGACGCTTCTGCGAAATTGTACTAATATACAGTGTATTATACAAGTTGTATGGAAAATTTAGAGGTACCTTCACATTTTCACTCATAACTTTTGAACCGCTGGACCGCTGGACCGATTTTGATCATTTTCAATTTCAAAATTTTCGCAAAAAAGCTCTTAAATCTAGCTGAAAATGAGAGTAGTCTATATTGTGTTTAAGATCCGTGATTGCCATTTTAACAGACAGACCGACATCGCTAAATCGGCTGATAATCAAAAATATATATCGGGTCTTAGACATATTACAAACGGAATGACAAACTGATATATACCCTCATCTCATATGGTGGAGGGTATAATAAAATGTGGCTTATCAAGTTTTTACAATAAGCCCTTAATACAATTCGAAATGTCAAGGTAATAACCGTAGGGGGTCATTCATTGTGTGCCAGCAAATTGAACTTAAGCGCCTTTTTCTCGAAAACACGTTTTTCATACTGGTACGCAGGTTTTCTCAAGTTCTACATAACCGATTTTGATGATATATGGCTTAATCGACTCAGAGTTAACGTGGCTATTGTGCTATGCTCAATCAGCTGTGAAAAAATTGTTTACTTTGTTTTTTTACACTAGACTACAAAAAAAGGACAAATATCAAATATATATTTTTTTTATGATTGAGCATGGGACGATGAAGACATTCATTCTAACCAATTCCCCCTATTTCGTTTTACTTTCACATAACCGTAAGTCCTGGAAAGCTGCGCACCAACTACACACCCTTTTTTTGGTAGACCCTACTTGGAGGGCTGTGAACTTTTCAACAGCCCACTTACTGACAAAGTACCAATTCTGTTATTTTCTTCATGAATTGTGCAACCAAATAATACAAAAACAGAATTAAAAAATCTGTTGCCGTTTTCTTTCCACAAGACAGCTAAAATTCAGCCGTTCAAACAAGAAGACCCCCCTTAAAATGTCATCTGCTAGTTCAGCGTCAAATGGTTCGAACCTTCAAATTTCAGTAGAAAACATCGCCTGAAAATGGGCTGTCAACTGTTCGAGTTGAGTTCAAAAGAGATTGCGATGTATTTTTCTTAAAATATAACAAAAAATCTCTTGAGACAATGCAAACTTAAAAATTCAATATCTTTTGATTTACGACACAAAATTAAGTTTGCATGTCCCTGGGGTGTGGTGTGTCATATTAAAAGTTTAAATTTCACTTAGACTCGATTCACAAACGGCAATTTTACTTGCGCAATTCTTGAGTTTATAGAAGAGGGAGGGAAGAGAATGATAGGGGGTCATCCGCAATTTTCAACACTGCAGGTTGATATACGAAAATTGCTGAAACAAACTTTTCCTGTGTGAACACAAAAGCAATTTCAAAGGAGAATTGAAGAAAAATTGCGCAATTATAATTGCCGTGTGTGAACCAGGACTTACAGTATAATTTGAGTAAAGTGTTTTGGTAACCATCATAGAGACAGTCGTAATTAATATCAGAAAAATCACTAAACAATTTTCCAAAATTCTAATTTGTAGGACGAATAAATTTTTTTATTGGAAAATAACCGATATGTTTGTCACCGAAAATTTCTTACTTTGTCCTTATCTATAACAATATACAAAATGCATCAAAATCTGAGGGAATCCACAAAGGGTATCCCCTTCTTGGAATATAGTACGTAAGACAGCGAACTTATTTTGGCTGTTAGTATAGAAGCTTGACAATAGCTTCTAAAGAACATATTCCAATAGAACAACAAATCATTGATATTTAACTCAGGCCCTTGGTTTCCATTTCCTAAACCTGGTCACAATTCTTAATTTGCTACTAATTTGATTGAATTATGAAAAAACAAATTTATACTTACACAATGAATTGCCAAATGAAGGTATAACATACATGCCACCAATTTTTTCTGATTCTACCATTTTGCTGAAAATATAAAACAAATTTATTAAAAAATGCAAGTAGATTTTATTTTATAAATTGTTTACTTACTATTCGGCCAGAATTTTATATTCCTGTTGAATGGTGGTTAAAAGTTTTTCATCTGTTTTACTAGCATCTAAAGTCATTGTTAATAAAATATTTATATAAATTAAACAAAAAAAAAACAAAATTTTTATTAATATACGAAAAGTATATAAATTTTTGCTAAAAAATGTTTTTATATTCACTAAAAGCAACAAAAAATAAATTAAAACTAAATTTCTTAAACAGCTGATAATGACAACTAAATATGTCATGAAGTGTGTTCGATAACACAAAAATTTTTAAAAATTTGTAAAAGTTTTTACTGGAAGGTGTTCGTTAACACAAATACTCAGTAAAAAATAGTAAGAAGAGAGAGTAAAATGACAGGTTGTTGACAAAAAACTTACAAGTTTTTACTGGATAAATTTTTGCCAATTAGGATTTTGTAAGAAGAAAAAAACATATGATTGAAAAAATATGCTTGTATTTTTAGTAAACAAAAAAAATATTAAATTAAATTTTAATTGTCTATGGATTCAAAGTGCAAAATATTAAAGAATTAACTATGGAAGAAATTAAAAAACATTCTAAATTATTTCTGGTCTACAATTTCCATTAACTTTTATCTTTTCCATAATGACCAGTTGCTTTTTTTTAATATTTGTTATTTAAAATCAGCTGTTTTATATATTTTACCAATTCTTACCAATTTTCCGTTCGTTTACTTTTTTGTAAATTTATCTTACTCTCTGTAATTTTGTTACTGAGTAATTTTTACTGGACTTTACTGGGAAAGTAATCGAACACACTTATGGACTTGACAAATAAAAGCAATAACTGTTATAACTACACTGTACAAATTCAATAGAGTAGAACAGTTTGTCAGTTTGACATATTCATATGTTTTATGGAAAATAGTAAACAAATAAAAAAAAAAAATCAAAATTTAAAGAATTTCGTGATGGCCGGTAAATCATTTAACAAAAATTTAAGAATTTTAATATTGATCAATATTTTTACTTACAGAACTACCCTCAAATTCATCTGAACAGCCATCACCCTTGCCAGACAAAGAATTGGCAGAAAACGTAACAATAGATCCTCCTTTATTTCCTCCAACAAAACCTGGCAAAAAACCTGACTATGGAACCAATAACACTTTAGAATTATTGGAAAAAATACCCAGTCAGGTGGTAGAACTAAAATTAGATGATGTCTTAACTGCCGTCAAAGATGTCGACAATCTTTGTGATTTTGGCCGCTGCAAAACTAAAACAAGTTTAATGGGCCAAACTTGTGACTACTGTCAAAAAAGATTTTGTTTTAAAACATGGTCTGCCAGAAGTTCATGGCTGCGGTGAAGCGGCAAAGAAAACTGAACGGAAACTATTTTTACATCCCAAACCGGCCAAGACAATTAAACAGGAAGAAGAATTGGTAAAAGCTAAAAAGAAGCTACAATCTAAACTTAAGGATATGCAAGTAGGAAGAATGCAAAAAACTGGCGGAGCAGATGGTGCTAGTAGCAGTAAAGGTGCCGCAGGAAGTAAGAAAAGGAAAGGATAATAGGGCAAAGTAACAGCAGATTAATTATTGAAATAAAAACTGGATAAAAACTCAATAGTTTTTAAAAATTTGAATCCTAATAATTTTTGTTCTCAATAAGGTAAAATAGGCACTTTTCCGTAAATAACTACATCAGCTTTATTTAAGGAAATTTCTTAATTGTGATTCTGAGACACATTTCTTACACAGAAAAAACCTCTACTAAAACATTTTTTTTTTGTATACAAATTGGTCTCAAATTTTAAAGTTCTTTTTTGTATAGAAAAACTCAATGCAATTCACTCGTTAAGTCACCCTTTAAAAACTGTTAGATTTAAATTATATGTTGTACAGAAAACTTTTAGCGTCTTGTTTATTGAGCACAGGAGCGGATTGCTGCTTAATTTTTAATTTTGCATTAGCTTTAAAGCAAAATTTGTTGTTTGGACCAACATAGTTGCACTAGAAGTTTTCTAAATTTTAAAACAATTATCAGTTTAGAGAAATACATTACAAACATTTTTTAATAACTTTTGTTTCTATATAGTATATATAAAAAATGGGAAGAGTATTAATACAAAACAATTTTAAATATAATAATAAATAAAAACTCAATAATTAAAAAAAAAAGTAAAAATATTAACTAAAAACATAAAAAGATGATTTTTTAGAACAAGCGAGATATATATAAAAATTAATTAACTGCTTTTATAACTCTAAGCTTAAAGCAATAGAAATCAACAACGTTACTTAAGTAAAAGGAAATTTAAGGCCAAGTAACTAATTTAAAGTATCTCTAAATCACAATGACGTATTTCAGGGAATTTTTTCTATAAAGAAAAAGAGATTAAATATTTCCTTATATAACATAAAATGTAAAAAAAACCTACCCTTAATTTCATTTCAATCCGATCAATTTCACCACCCATTAAATCGACAATATTTTCACCATGACTTAATAAAAATTGTTCCAATTCTTCAGTAGTTTGGAATGATTTTACCACCTTGAATTTAAAAAAAAAAATTAATATTTGAGATCAAGGAACGATTAATGAAAAATAAACCTTTAATAGTTCATTAAGATCTTGTTTATCCAGATATGAACGTGTCAATTCCCGGCCATCAAAATCCATTTCCGCTTTATAACGTACCAAGGAATTACCCATATCAATACCTTTAACATCGTGAATAGCTCTAATCATAACATCGCTTTCTAATTCAGAATTAATACGATCCAAATGTTCTCTTGGAATAGATCTGTTAACAAAAATTGCTTATTTAAAAAAATATCAGAATGTGAAGTTTATAAATAGAAATACTTACTGTCCCACTAAGGCGGCAACATTTGTATAAATAATAAATGAAGCTACCGCTCCTAAAATAGTACCTACTAATAAAGAACCGACAGCATCGTATATTGGAGATCCTGTAATAGTTGAGAGAGCCATACAACCAGCCGCTACAGCTACACTAGTAACAGCAGCAGCATCTTCGGTCAAGACAACATTAACACAAGGATCTTTGCCTTGTACCACTATAAGAAGTGAAAGAGTTGTACGAAATATTCTTATTGTATTTTCTAGTTTACCTTTTTTTAACATGTTAGTTCTTAAAACTTACCATATTCTTTAAACGAAATGCCTTTTAGTTTCGCAGATCTTTTAATTTCATTCACAGCCACTAAAAGAGTTGCACCCTCCGATACCAAGGAACCACCCAATATGAAAAAAGCCCAAAAAAAATTCTCCATAGGTTCGGGATGCATTAAACCGGTAATACCATGGTAAAATGATAAACCAGTGCCTACACAAAATATACCCACACCAGATATCAAAGAAGAGACATATTTCATATTGGTATAACCATAAGGATGATCAGAATCGGCCATTTGTGTAGATTTATGTATGCCATAAGCCAAAATACATTGATTTATAGTATCAGCCAAAGAATGTATAGCCTCAGCAAACATACTATGAGAACCGGAAAATAGCCAACCACCAACTTTAAATATAAAGTTCAAGCCATTGCTGGAAAAAAAATCAACATCTTTAAAAATTGTTTATGGCAGAGTAAACTACCCAAAAAAAAAAAATCAAACTTACATGCCAATAGCTATTAATACAACTTTGCCAGATTTTCCTCTTAAGCCTGGCTCATCATCATAAACAGCAGCCCGCGATCCAATTTCTCGTCTGTAATCACGTAATCTTCTTTTGACAGTAAATATATCTTAAAAAATATTCATTAGATTAGTAAATTTTATTTATTGATAGCAACAATTTTTTATGGTGTTACTTTGTTGATGAGTTTTACGCTCAATTTCTCGTTTTAAACATTCCTTTATAAGATTCTCTTTGGAGCCCCAAATATCAATAGATTTAGCCTCTACATCTTTGCGCCAAAATACCGTGATGGGTGGTTCTTGTTCATAGGGAGAACGACGTTTAATTTTTGGTAATGTCTCTAAATCTGAAGCTTTTAGCAAAAAATCACTCATGGCACGGGCGGGCGTAATGAAATTACGCTCTAAAGAAGAACGATTTAAATCAACTTTAATACGTTTCTAAAATAAAAGATAATAGAGCATTAAATACTATAAAAAATTTGAATACTCTGACATGTGATAAAACCAATCGTTTTTGGTTTCAATAGAGATTGGCTGAAAACCTAAATTTTTGAAATTAATAAGGAGAATCTGGAATATCGATTAAAATTTTTTCATTTTGTTTTCATCACAACTTTGTGAAATAAAAAGTTAAAAACAAGTTAAACTTAACAACAGAAAGACATTCTAAACTGCAAAGATAAAGACAAATAAAATAAATCTGACCCTGACAATGAAACTGTAATAGTGTTTGATTTGAAGAGTGTCCTACATAGGACACACAAGCTATCTGTATCTGTTTGGAAGAGTGTCTGCGGAGGAGGACACGTGGGGCCACGATCTACATTATATCTGACAGCCAGGCGGCACTTGGTGCCTTGAGGGCTCAATATGTGTCGTCGGGTCTTGTTAAGGAATGTATCGACTCTCTAAATGGTCTCGGACTTAACAACTCCTTGACACTGGGCTGGGTTCCTTGCCATGAGTGGCATGAGGGCAACGAACGGGCTGACTGTTTGGCCAACCGCGGAGCTCGTCGACAATTCATTGGCCCTGAACCCTTCTGTGGCGTACCCAATGGGTATGTCAGAGAGATGCTCAGAAGATGGAGGTAGTCGGAGTTTGGGGCCTATTGGGCCAGATCGCCTGGGCAGCGACAGGCGAGGCTGTTTATATCTCCCTCTGGGGAGAGGTCGCGGAAACTCTTGTCTATGACGAGGGGCGAACTAAGGACCGTGACGGGTTACCTTACGGGACACTGTGGCCTTAGGTATCAATTGTACAAGATGGGACGATCCTCTACGGATACGTGCAGGTTTTGTGAATTGGAACCAGTTTTGTGAATTGGAACCAGTTTTGTGAATTGGAATACCTGGTAGGATAGCTGGCTTCGTAGGGAGCCTGAACCTATAGGGTGTATTCGTTGGCAGCACAAAATACTAATACAAAATACTGGTCGCAGTGCATAGTGCCACTCTAGTCTAATCTAATCTAGGACACACAATAAATTAAACTAAGAATGTTTACAACACATTTATTTATAACAGTATTACTAGTTCTCAGTTTCGCTTTGATACGTTATTGCAACAAACAAAATATAAAGATTTTAAAAAAATACTATGAAATAGGCTCAAATAGAGTTGTAAACTTAAAACCTCCCAGAACTACAACGAATCTAAAATGTTGAGTTTAAATAATTGAAATTCGTGAAATAGTAACGAAATTATTATTTAAATATAATAATTGTATACAGATTAGTATTTTAAAAAGACGATAAAAATAAAGTGTGATAAAACAATAACTGTCCCTTTTGACGAAAAAGCGAAAGTCTCTCAACCGAATTCCTAATATTTTTTCTCTTTTTTTTAATATTAGTTTTTTGAAATGAAAATTCCTGAAAGTGGTCAATTAAAAAATTTGAAAACAAAAACTCTATAGATTATTTGTTAGGACAATATCCTAATAAAGAAATATAGTTTGGCCTCAAACTTGAATAATTTTTTTTTTCATTTTCATTGCACAATTAAAGGTCGAAAAAACATAATTTTTATTTTTAATAAAAACTATATCAAACTTGTAAAAAAGACAAACTACGGTCTTAGTTTAATTCCCCTTTACATCTTGTTTTTAAATAAAACAAAACAAGTGTAAAAATAAAAAGGAGGATAAAAACAAAAAGCGTGTATTGTATATCTACCAAAGGTAGAGCTTGCACGTAACGAACAACTTTTCAATTTATTTGTGTTCAATGGCAATAATCTTTAACTTCGAGCTCATATATTAGTTCTCCTTTAGTGGGATAACTAGGTTATATGAATGTTTGATGTTTGCATGGGATTGTCACTTCTTTCAAACGTGTTCTGGTGATGGGAACCTAGAAAATTCCCGAAATATATCTATCAACACATTCCTGAAACTGGTCAATTAATAAATTTGATAACAAAAACTCTATAAATTATTTTTAGGACAATATCCTTATAAAGAAATATAGAGTATGGCCTCGACCTTGAATAATTTTCATTTTCATTGCACAATTAAAGGTCGAAAAACATAATTTTTATTTTAAATAAAAATTATATCAACTTGTAAATTAGTTTTTTGTGTTTAATTCGATATAAAAATCTTTTTTATAGATTTCATTTCATAAAGTTATCATGAATACAAAATGAAAAAAAAAAAAAATCGTAATCATTCTTTTCATCTTTAAGGGCGAATGACTTTTCTAAAAAATAATCTGAGTTTAATTTTAACCACAGAAATTTCCATATAAGTTGAATGTGTAACTTATATGGAAATATCTAGACTTAAGTTATTTTGAGATAAGTTATCATGCCCAAATCTTTTTTAAATTAAAAGCAATACAAACTATTCCAATTTGAAATTTCAAAAACGATCGATTTGAAAACAATTGTTTTTCATCACATACCACAGACTGTCTTAACAACTTACCGGTTTTGGTTTAACGTCAGCTACTGGTATTGTAGCAGCCACTGCTGCTGCAACAGCCGCTTGTGTTGGTGCCGCAGTAACGTCTAAAGTAACAATTTTACTAACCACGGGCATTGGCTTTGTTTGTTTAACTACATCAGATATGGCCGCATCCAGTTTAGCCGTAGTTACTTTTGAGGCTCCTTTTGCCGCCTTTTGTAACATTTCTTCTGTTGATGGGGCTGGTTCTGTTGTTTTGGTTGTGGCTTTAGCATGTTGAGCTTTTTTTGCCCCTCTTTTTGTTTTTTCAATTACGATATCATTGATTTTAGAATCTTCTATTGTTGTAGTTATCGAGAGAATACCTTTAGACGTTTCCACTTCGTATTTTTTTGTTTGTTTAACACCTTCTTGAGACTCTGCTTGTGAGGACGACTCTGTAGATGCAGCTTGATTATTTTCTTCATCTACTGATTTTTTAGGCTCTGTAGCAGTTTTTTTGGTAGTTTTTGTTTGGGTGGTAGAAGTATTACTGCGTATTGTTGAGGAGGGTGACTGTATTGGTGGGGAGGCTATGACCTTAAATAAAATAGATATTTTTAAAGAAAGTTTGTCTTTGTGGCCTAACAGGCAATTCTTTTTTTTTAACTTATGATGTGTTTAAAGTAATGTTGGGAATAAAAAAAATAACTATTTTGGTTTAGAATAGAATTTCGATTTTCATTTCTTTTCTAAAACAAATTTTCCTTATAAAATTTATATACTTGCTACCTTATCTTTGCTGGTATAAAGTCTTTGAAACACAATAATATTTCTGTTAATGTTGCTGTTGTTGGCATGATTATGGACATTTTCTTGATAGCCGGGTAAGAATTTTTTTTGAAATGGCTCACAGTTCTTTGACTCAAAATACGTTGTTTAGAATGTAAAACTCTAACAAATTCTACCCCTCTTGGCAACATTATAATGATGACACTGCTGTAGCCAGTAGAAGTTGTTTAAAACAAAAATTATTGTCAAGTTAAATCTAAAAAAAAGAAAAAAAGTGCATAATATCTACAAATAAACAATAAAATCGAAATCAGTTTTTTGCTATACCTTCTCTAACACCACGGCGAGCCTCCCTTTAGCAGAGTCTTCTGACGTATTATTTTGCTAAAAATAAATTTTATTCACTAGTGCAAAAGTTTAACAATTGTTGATGTTTTCTATTGTTAAGAATTGCTTTTTGCTAGAAAAACATCTTAACGTATAGAATATTACAAATTAACAAAAATATATAACTTTTTTTTAGAAATTTGCCATTTCTATTTACTTTAAACAAAATTCGAAGCTCTACGTCATTCGTTTGAGTAATCTTTCTAAATTTTTTTTATATATATTTAATGTAAATTATATTATTTTGATTGTCATTTATTGCATTTTTTGTATATTTTTTTTATTTATTTGGTTAATAGCTTTTTATTTTTGTTAAATTTTTATTAATTACCGAATTAACTAAATAAAATCAGAAATTTTCACTTTTTCTTGCTTGCACCATAAACAACAACAAATCGAGTTCAATAGAAAACGTCAAAACAAAGCAAATCGTCAGTTTACTATTGGTTTGACCCAAAGACCATATGTGATAAAAATTTAGTTGGAAATAAATATTGCAAATAACTTCTTTAAATTCCAAAACTAGTTTATCGTTATCTTTTATTATATCTGAGATATTTAGAATCGCAATTTTAACATTGGTCTGATGCATGGATCACTGTTTGGCATATGTAGTAAATTTTATATACAAAAATTAAAAAAAAAAAAATACTTCATTATTGTTTTCCTGCAATTGACACACTGCATACTAAATTATTGTTTGGCAGCACTACCAAAACAACGAAAGTAAAATCAAAACAAAAAAAAAGAACTGCTGATAGAAGTCAAAATGTATGGTAGTGCAGCATAATCATATTAAAAAAAAAGTTGACGCGGAGAACATAACAAGAATATTTATTAATCATAAAAACTTAATAACTTTTTATTTACTTAATATAAACTTATAAAAATTTATAGATTTGTTTTGAATATATGCTGCAATGAATGGAAAACAAAAAATAAAAATTTATAAGGTAGATTTTAAGATAAATTCGTGTAGACACATTCACACTAGACAGCAAAACACGTATTTAAGCTCTTTATTCTGTTCCAACGGTTCTTTGTTCTTTATCACTAGTTTAGGCAAAACACTCGTTTTGCAATGTAGTCTGAATGCCGTATAAACCTTTTTTTATATCGATTTTCTTCAGCATTTCAACTAATAATTTTTTTTTGCACAAATTATTCAATAATTTATAATTTCGGAAATAAACTTTATTAGTTGAAATTCTCCTAATTGTCAAATATTTTTGTGTGTTGTATTCAACTTTTTGGTGTATAGGTCAAACCAATAATAATATGACGAAATATTGGTTGTTTGCTGAAAAACACAACGTTGCCACCTGGTTAAAATTGTTTCTGTCTTATAGCAATTTTGTTGTTTTTTTTGTTAAATTGATTGAGATGTATCGATTTAACAAAAAAAAAAATGGTGATTACAAATTTCAGTGCTTTTTGGTTTAACTTGCTTATTTAATTTTTTTTCTTTAAAGCCATATTCACACTAGACAGCAAAACATGTGTTTTACCGAAACATGTATTTAAGCTTTTTGTTATATTAATATTCTTTTCCAAAACACGTGTTTTGCTATGAAGTCTGAATGTCGTATACGCTTGTTTCACACGCTGTCCATCCATATCTATTATTTCCCGCTATTTTGTCAGTTTCAAAAGAGAATTGAGAATAATTTGACAATATGTATCAAAAATACTGGGAATAGTAGACATGGGTGGAAACCGTATGAATTGCTTCTGAATGTTGATTCACACGCTATCTACCCCTGTTCACCCGTATCTACTATTTCCCAGTATTTTGTAATTTTCAAGATAATTTACAATAATTTGGCAATTCGTATCAACAATAATGGGAAATAGTAGATATGGATGGATAGCGTGGGAATTGCCCCTGATTTACACGATATCTATGATATCCCTCCTGCTCCTGCTATATATACAATATAGCAGGAGCAGAAGGGATGTCTCGAGGCTGACGGCTGTTCTGACCGGTCACTGGCTGATTGGTAGGCATGGCATTAGACTGGGGATTGTACGCGGTTCACATTGTCGCAGCTGCGGCATACCGGGCGAGGAGGAGACTGTGGAGCATCTTCTCTGCGATTGTCCGGCGCTGCAGAATATTCGACTCCGGATCTTGGGTGACCATCTACTGGACGATCTCTCGGTAATATCACGTGTGGGATTCGGTGATCTCATACGTTATCTTAACCGAACGGGGTGGGTCTAGTACTCCGGATACTAGTTCCTTACGGGTAGTGTTGTCTTTTCAAAACGGAGTCGCTTTTTGACTCTACTTGATGCTCACGAGTAGCGTGAGCTGCCACTTAAACCAACCAACCAACCATACCAGTATTTTCTCATTTTCAAAAGAAAATTTACAACTATTTGACAATTCGTATCACCAATAATGGGAAATATGGATAGCTTGTGAATTGCCCAATAAGCTTGATTCACACGCTATCCAGTCATACCTACTATTTCGTATTATTACTGATACGAAATGATATTTTGAAAAGAGAATTCACAATAATTTGCCGACTCGTATTGTCAATACTAGGAAATAGTAAATATGTGTAGATAGAGCTGGATAGAATGAGAATTGCCCCTTAAAAACTTCATTCGGAGCTTTGAAGAGTTCATTCTATTTGGGAATGAATTGTCAAATTGAATTCAATTTATGATCTGTTCCACGATCTCGAACGAAAACCTAAGCGAACGCAAGCTGGTCACTCGAATTCGAATCAATTTGGGTTTCTCTATTTCGAAAGCTATCGTTCGCCTATACTTACATGTGTCAATTTTTGTCTTTTACGTATTTACAAATCATAATGGTGCCAGACCGGATATTTTAAACTTCTATTACAATTTCCTTTACAAATACCAAAAATACTACTAAATTGTTTGAAGATAAATACAACATTACTTAACAGTGATCAGCTGTATATGACAAATAAATAAATAAAACAAAAGAAAATTTAATAAATCAAAAGAAGAAAATCAAAAAAGTACACCAGCGTTTTCAGCTGTTCCATTGTGAATTTCATTAAGCTGAAATTTAAAGTTCTTAAAAACTCTAAATATTCGTGTTATTTTATTCTTACCTTTTGTTATCCATTCTTTTTTTTTTTTTAATATTTATAATTTTTTATTATATCATTCATTCCAGCAAAGAACATTGAAAAATGAGGATTTTTTTTTAGGTTCTCCGATTTTTTAATATTTTGTACATGAATACTCTATAGTCACACTTACACATAGCCTTTTTCAGATCTCGAAATTTGTAAAAACTGGCGATTTTATGCGCGTTTTTAATTTTCATAAATTTGATAAAAATGCTAAAAGTGCTTCATAAAAATATTTCCATTTTATAGAATAAAAAAAATATTTTTTTTTTTTTAAATCCTTAAAAACAAAAGACATGTTTGTTCCATAAAAATCAGTATTTGTATACTTAGCTAATATTCCATATTTTAGTAAACTGTATTTTTTTTCGAAAATCGTAGGGGGAGTAAGTTTTGAAAAATGCATTAGAAAACTGCATTGGCATTAAGTATGCATTTTTTTTAGCAATCATTTTGTTTAAAAAATCCAGTTATAAAGTAGACAAGTGCATCTTCCAAATATCGTTTAAATTAATAACATGCGATATACAATTAAAAAGTTATGGTACTTCAAAGTGAAGTGCTTTTTGCATTTTTTTTTATATTTATGACAACTAAAAACGTGCATAAAATCACGAGGTTTTACAAATTTGGAGATCTGAAAAAGGAAATGTACAAATGGGACCATAGAGTATTCATGTACAAAAAATAAACAAAATCAGAGGACCCGTGTTCAGATTTTTTGCGTTTTCTAATGGAATGAATGATATATTTTTTTGAAAATATTTTGTTACTCGAAATCAAAAAGGCAATTGACTGGTTTTGACATTTACGTTCGCACTGTTGACAACTCGTTCGAAATAGAGAAACCAAATTCTGTATGAAAACTGTTACGTTTTCATTCGACTTGTACTTCAAGTCATCGTTCGCATAGAAATTTAGTTAGAGAAACCCAAATCAATTTTCTTTCGCTTAGAAAGCGAAAGAAAGCATTCTTTCGAAATCGAGAAACAGGCCATTAATTCAAGGAATGAATTCTTTAATATGAAAATGATAAGAAATAATTCCTGTGAATAAATTCAAAGAAATCCAATTCGGAGAATGAATTCCCTAACTAAAACATTAAGCATTAAAATTAAGGAATTCATTGAACAAGAATTCATTACAATCCAGTTAATTCAACTTTCGGTCAGGGAATTCAGTAAATTTTCATTTAATTTCCTTATGAACTTAACTTTTTCTGTTTAATTCCTCAAGGGAGTTAATTTTTTTGGTAAATTAACTGAATTGAAGTATGTACTTCATGTAAAAGAAATTAAAATTGAAAAAAAAAGTCGCCAAACTAGAAAAATATCGTAAACATCAGAAAAAATCGCTAAAAAAATTTAAAAATTTCGAACATAAAATATATCGATAGAACTGAAAAAAATCAACTAAAACCGCCAAATTGAAAAAATCGATAGTATTGAAAAAAATTTAACAAATTGCAAAAAAAAAATAAAAAAAAAATTAAATAAAGTTGCCAACAATTAAAAAAATCTCAAAAAATGAAAAAAACCCTCGAATTAAAACAAGTCGATAATATTAAAAAATCGGTAAAACTGAAAAAATCATCAAAACTGAAAAGAAAATTCAAATAGAAAAAATCCAAAAATAGCCAAAATATGAAAAAAAAATCGCTAAAATAAAAATAAAATTGCAAAAATTAAAAAAAAAGATTGTCCTTATCACTTTTAGTTTTCGAGAAAACGCGATATAAGTATCTAGCCAATCAAGCTATATTTAGCGAAGTTTAATTAACCCATTTCCGGCCGCCGTGCCAATTTGGGAACACTTAGTTATTGAGGGTGTATAGAAAAAGTATTGATATTTATTAAAAAATATATGCATTTATAATTACTAGGAAGACCTACGGTTATAAAAAATGTGGGATGGATTAATTTTATTTATTTTTAGTGGCATAATAACCTAATTAATTTGGCCAATAATATGGATGTGGAGGTAGGTTTTGTTAACAATTTAAATTTTCCGTGTACAGTTTAAAGTCATAAATTCTTTTATTTGATCAAATTCAATGCATAAAGAATCACATAAAATGATTTTAAATTTGATATTTTATATACATATATCTGATTTTATAACGCATAAAATATTGCTGTGCCAATTTGGGCACGAATGAGTAACGACTCGAAAACGTCTGTTTCGACGAAGAAGTTTTTGAAATGATCGCTAATCTTAGCCAGTTGTACGCGAGTCAAAATAATCGACACAACTTTACAGTCACCGTTGCAGAGCCAAAGATGTTGTTTGGTATACTTATTCTATCTGGATGCCACAAACTTCCAAGGGAAAGCATGTATTGGAGTTTAGATGAAGATATAGGAGTAGAAGTTGTGTCAAATTCTATGTCCAGGAATAGGTTTAAAGAAATAAAGAGAAATTTGCACCTTGTCGATAATAATTAATGAAGCTTCAAACACCACTGAAAAAATGTTCAAGTTACGCAAACTTTCAGATGTTCTTATCAAAAAGTTCAACCAATTTGGCGTTTTCCACGAAAATATTTCTATCGACGAGTCTATGGTTAAATATTATGGTCGTCATTCAGCAAAGCAGTTTATTAGAGGCAAACCAGTTAGTTTTGGCTATAAAAATTGTGTCGCAGCAAGTTCCTCTAGATACTGCTACTCTTTTGATATTTACTGTGGCAGATCAACTAACTCTATTTCTGAGCCATTGGGTACTAGAGTTGTCAAAATGCTGCTTGATAAATTATCGTGCTACAAGAACAATAAGAGTTAACCGCACTAAGAAATGTTCCCTGACAAATGTAAAGGAGATGATGAAAGAACCAAGCGCAAAGTTCGATTATAGGTTTTACAAAAATAACGAGATATTATTGGTCCGCTGGAAGGATAACAGTATTTGCGCAATGGCTACCAATCATGATTCTTATGAACCAGCAGGATTTGTTAAAAGATGGTGTTCTTAAAAAAAGCAAAAAACTGATATGCAGATCCCATGTATGTTTCAAAATTACAACAAGGGCATGGGCGGAGTAGATGAAATGGATCAATCCATATCATTATACAGAATCGGCATTCATGGTAAAAAATGGTGTTGGGGTTACATACATGATAGATATGGCTGTGTCAAATGCTTGGCGCTTGCATGTATGTAGTAAGGAAAACAGCATGGAACAGTTACTATTTCGACGAACTATAGCTAGATTTTACCTAAAGCAATCACCAAAAAAACTCGCTACTGCTCGTCCTTCGTCATCAAATATTGAAGACTTCCAGCTAGACGGCGCCGATCACGTTCCCGAAAAGCTTCCAAAACGTGTACGTTGTGTCATCTGCCACAATAGAAGCCGTTGGAGTTGCAAGAAATGCAAGAAAACAATTTGCATTGACAAAGGATGCTTTTCAAAATTTCACTCATAAGTGGCCACTAAGCCAATTTGGGTACACACCTTTTATGTCCTGAAAACAAAATTTTTTTTTTTTGTTTTCCAGTTTTTTATACTCCTAATTTTATATAAATAAAGATTTTTTTAAAGATTTCCTTGTCGTTTTGGTTTGGGTTGAGGAATTGAGCTTTTGTATAAAAATACTTTACTTTCGTAAAGTTCCATCTCTATTAATTTGGTTAATTTGTAATCGGAACTCATCGTACCCAACTTAACCAAATTAAAAACATTTCAAACAAGCAAAAAAAATAAATAAATAACATAAAAATACAGGAATTAATAAAAACAAAAAGACATAGAATTTATTCAATTATCTGGCGAAAAAATTTAAATTCAAATATATTTAATTTCTTAAAGTAAAATCAATAAAAATGTTAAACCAAATTTACAAAAGTTGAGTCAGTTGTGGTTGAAAGGGAATCTATTTGAAACATCGCATGTATTTTTAATAAATGATCTTAAATAAATGACTCGTCCAGTTCTAAATATGGTAGAGTTGCTATTTTCGATGTGAAAACTTCTCACATAGCTATAAAACACCACCACTGATTTTTTATCTTTTCTCTGGATGTTACACCCAAAAAAAATCCTTAGTTCATTATAACGAATATTTATTTGCATATAACGTATATGAAGTTATTGTGATTTAAAAAGAAATTTTTATTGCTAATAGATATTAGACAATACGGAACTAAACACTTCCTATAATTGTAAGATACAAGTTATCTAACATTGACAATTAACACGTTTTAATGTTGTAATTGAATTTTAAGGAATTGGCAACTAGTATATGTGTTTAAAAATCGAAATTAAAAATTTAACTAAATTAATTTGAATATTAACTAAAATAAATATTCTAAACTTGTAAAATGTGTGACACATGAAGATTAATCGCATTTCAAACAAAACTGTAATGATATAATCAAAATGTTTCAAATGTCACGTCCTTTAAGTTAATAATATAATTTCTTTGTCACTTGACTAGAATTTATTTGCATTAATTATAAAATTAATATTAGTTTTAATTTAAACATCAATGGAAATTTTTTGTTAAACGAAAAACTACACTCAGGAAATTAAGAAGATAGAAATTACTAAAAAATTACAGTTAAAATGGTAACAAATGTAGTCAAAAAGGCAATGACTGTATTTGTCAAAAAAATGACTAACCATGTAGGCATTTTTTAACTATTGATAAAACAACTATAATGGTAGTAAAAACGACTTTCGAAGAGGTCAAAAATAACTAACCTTAACCCTCTAACCGGCCTAAGCTTTTTTGGACTGAAATTTATACCACTTTTTCGGCACGAGAAATAAATAATAATTTTGTTCTAGCGAAATTTTTTTTGTTGCCTATTTTAGGCGATATGGGTCAAAATAGGTTTAGAGGCAATCTCAAAACCTAACCTATAAAATTTAAAAAGTTAAGGCATAAATTATTCTTCTTACAATGATATAACAACAGTCCAAAAATTAGCCGTTTTGTGCTTTTAGATAAAAAGATATGGCGATTTTCGTTTTTCGAAAAAAAAAAACGCGAAATTGAGCGAAAACGCACCTTCACTTTAATAATATATTGACGAAACTTTGAAGCTTTGATAGTGTTACCAAATATAATATTTCTGCAAATTTTCATAAAAATCCGTCCACTTGTTTTCAAGTTAAGATGATGTCCTTTATAGGTATCCTTTTAAAATCCTGTATGTCCTTGGACCAAACTTAGAGCATTTTCCAAAAGTTTAAGCTTTAATCTTCCTTTGTGTGGAATATGAATGGTTTCATGTTAATAGAAATGTGTTTTAAGGACTTTTCAAAATTGTGATTATTTCAAAATATTTTTTTAAATTATCGAAAATTTTAACTATAACGCTTTCTCGCTTCCAAACCGTGACATGTACAAAAAACATTACTTCTTAAAATATGTAGCTAACTTTGTTCTCTATCGATATAGCATACATTTTAATAATAAAACACTTTTCTGGCGAACTTATGGCCAATTTAAAATACCCCGCCTAGAGGCGGGCTTACCGGCTAGAGGGTTAAATTAATGCATAAACCTTAAAAACGAGCAACAAAACAATAAAAACAATGAACATAAAACGAATATATAAGTTGTAGAAGCTACCTTTTATAACAGTTATTTTTTCAATATTTAAAAAAAAAAATTTAATAACAAAAATATATTTTTTCTTTTAATTACAATAAAAATTTGTATTTCCTACATCCTATTTAAAATACAAAGTCAAAATTCCAAACGGTATTCCAGTTATGACGTTTTTATGCACTGGGAGAAACAATGCAATTTTCTAATAATTTTTTGCAAACTATGAACATATCAATAATAACAAATATAAACTAAACGAGAATTTTAAAAAAATCGAAATAAACTTCTATTTTTAAATAACTAACAAAAATTAACTGTTTACTGCAAAATTCTGGTTTGGTAGTTGTTTATTAAAAAAAACTACTCAAAATAACTGTATGTTTGGTTAGTTATTTTTTGAAATGACTGTCTAAATTAGTTGTTTTTAATTTTCTCATAGCAAAATTACTAGAATAGCAGTTAAAACAACTACTACTGTTTACTATCCGAATGACCTACATGTAGTTACTGTAAGAATATTCTGAGTGCAGTGATAGCTTTCTGTCATTTTTTTTTTGTGGTCTAATGATTAAAGAATTAAACCGAATGTGGTAAAAATTAGTTTCATAAATTTTATGTGTAGATTTATGTCAATATTTATTATTTCTAATTACACACTGCTACAAAAAAAAAAAAACACTTTTTGTCAGAACTTGAAAACCGACCTAGTGGGGGTTGTAAGCCTAGGTGAGGACATACAAAAACCGTTTTCAAAAATTTTGAAACACCCTCAAAATTTTGAGCTATTTTCAAAAAACTGTTTTAGGGTAGGTCGTAACACTTTAGTACCTCTAACTCACACATTTTTTGACCGATTTAAAAATTTTAAACAGTTTTGGAAAGGCAAAGAATTAAGCTTTCATGAAATGTATTCATAAAATATATATTCCAAGAAATTAGGTAAGTGTTTATCAAAAGTTTCTCATTTTTTTATTTTTTTTTTCCTAATTTTTCTAATTCAACAAGAGTTATTTAAATTTTTTCTACGAAAACCTATCTTTTTTTGCACTATATTTTATATAGCAAAAAACGAGATATAATTTGTTAAAATCGGTTTATATTTGCAAAAGTTACTAAATTTTTTCTAAAGTAAAAACTTTGGGATTACAGACTTTTCTTTTGGTAAACCACTTTCTTTTGGTAAACCACTAAATTTTCTTTATACGTTGCTATAAGTTTTTATAAGCTTTCATATTAAAATAAGCAATGAAAAGCTACTAAAATCAAAAAAGTTTATAATTTTCGTTTTTTTTTGTAGATATTCTTAACAAGAACAACACTTATAACTTACAAATGTATCAAAAAATGCAAGTTGTTTTAAAGTGTAATCAGGTTTCTTTCCAAAGCCGTTAAAAAAATTCAAATCGGACAAAAACTGACTGAGTTACAGGTCGATAAGTTGACGAACATCACTGAAAACGTTTTTTTTTTTTAGAATAACTTCTGAGTTTGAGGGTGTTTCTGAAATTTTTTGACACAATTTGTAATGTACTCAACAAGACCTATAACCCACGCTAGGTCGTTTACTTTTTTCACTGTAGCACCGTGTTATAATTATCATTTTGTTCGACCTTTTTATTATTATTTTCCAATAAATTAAGGGGACTTGATAAAACGTAATTAATTAATTTAAAATTTTAAGGATATACATTTTTTTTTCAAAGTGTACTTTAAGGGGGGACATGACATTGGCCGTTATTTGAAATCGACTTTTTTTATAATTTAGCATTTTAGTAAATATTCTTAAGATTCTAAGAAAAAAAATTTCATGGAAAAATTCCTTCGGGTTCAAAAGTTACAGCCGGATTAGGGAGTGAAAAATATATTTTTTTGAATTTTTTTTCTTGTAATTTGTTCAATTCTCTACAATAATAAAATTTTAGAAAAATGTTTGTTTTTGACTGAGTTGTGAATTTTTAAAAAAAGGTCTGTTTTCTCTGCCGCGAATGTAATGTCCCCCCTTAATAAAATATAAATAAGCAATATTTTAGTTAATTCACATTTATAATTTTTTTAAGAATTCTGCTGTTATTTTATTTATTTTATTGTTAGTTATTTTTATCGTTTTTACAACATTTGTAGTTGTTTATTAGCTTAAAATTACTCCATTTTTAATCATTTTTATGAAAAATACAGTCAACGCCTTTTTAATTACATTTCTAGTTGTTTTAAACTGTACTTTTTAGTAGTTCCCTTGGTCTGTGAGTAGGGTGAATTCCTTAGGGTGAATTGGTGTTAACATATTCAAATGCTGTTCCAAATATGTTAATATTTTTCATAAACAAATATAGAAGACTTTTTAAAACATTACCAACATGTGTCACCACGTACCAGCAAATTAAAACATTTATGCATAATAATAAAAACAAATCGTTAAAATTTCAAAAAAATAGCGTGAAATATTTTATAATTCAACCCAATTCCACATAATTCTAGTGAAATACTCCTAAATTATAATAATGGAGTCATTCTCATTCATGTTTGTTTTATTTAATTGTCATACACTCAAAAAAAATAAGTTAGTAGAAAAGTTAGTAAAACGTCTTGTAAAACAGGTATACTATTTTTTAGCAAATGTTTTGCTAAAATCGTGTTTTCAGCTAAAATTTTTGTTATACTTATTCAGCACTTAACTGTTTTATACTAATGCTTTACTAATATTATACTAATGTTTTACTAATTAATTTTGCAAAAAAAATTGTGCTGATAAGCACTTTAATAGTGTGGACGATAACCAGATTGAAAGATATACGCAAAATAAAGCAGATGTCGCGGCATGTTTAGATGTAGTAGAGAAGAGGAAAATGATACTAAAAAGTACAACTCTAATAAGACATATAAAAAAATCAACCATGGAAGATTTTTGTATCACTTTTTCATACATAAAACAAAATTGAGGATTAAAACAACTTAAATTTTGCGTTGTCACCGGATTGTAAAAATAATTGTCTATTAATTAAATAAAAGACAAAATAAAATATTTAAATTTAATATGTATTTCTAAACTAAATGTTTATAGATTAATAATCCAGTGTGGTCAAATTGCAAACAAACATATACAGACATGTAGACAGAGTAAAGCGAAAGACAAAGACACACATCTTAGGTAGATTTTTATGGTTCCTTTTTCTTATTGCAAAAAAAGGGTTGTTATTTTCGTTTCGTTTGTTTTTGTTTATTTTATCGTTTCGTTTCTATAATTCTCTGCAGCATTAGCGTTACTTTAAAAGATAGCATCATTTAGACAACGATTGATGTAAGTAGTTGAAAGAAAATTTTTGTTATGTTATATATATTTATTTCTATATATTTTCAGATATTAAAATAATTCATGTCGTCAATGTGGGAAAATGAAAATTTTTATATTTCGTAATTATTGTTAATTATTTTAAAAAGAATCACAAAAATAGGTTTTATGATTTTCAGCAAATAAATTAACTAAATTACAATTTTTCTACAATTTTTTTGCGTTTTTTTTCAGTCTACTAAAATTCAGCAAAAAATTTATTAATTTTTAGCAGGGCATTTTTATTTCTAATCCTCTAAGTGTTAGCAAAACTTTTGCTGAATCTACTAATTTTGCAAAAGATTTGATTGATTTTTAGCAAAAGATTTTGCTGACATTAGCAATTTTTTTGCAAGCACCCTCCTGACTAAAATTTTGCTGACTCAGCTAAATTTTTTGCTGACTTTACAAACTTTTTTTTTTTTTGAGTGTAGGAAAAAACCTGTCTTATAATTCTTTTATAAATAATAAAATGTATACGTTTCTTAATTTTTGCACTTTAAAATGCAATAAACGTATAAAACAAAATCATGTCAATAATTTATATAATTTTTTTTATAGAAAAATTAGCTTGTAAAAAATATATAGTTTTTATAAACAATTTATACTTTTGTTCCGGACATTAATATATGAATTTAAATAATTTTTTTGTAATGTCATAAATATAAATCAACTTCTAAAATTGTAATAAACTTTATGTTTTATAGATTGCACAGTAAGCAACATTTATGTAAGAGCATCAATATAAACAAGTGTCGCAGTAGTTTATTGAAATATAACAAAATAATTGCAGTTATTTCAGAAGTAGTTTTCAACATTAGCTTCAATATGAAAGTTTATTAAAGATAATGTCGATAAAAGCCAAAAAATAAGTGCAATTATTTTTTTAAATAGTGGCTGTCCGAAAATGGTGATACTGAACTCCAAAAATACAAGTTTTTGTTTTTTTTTTTAGTTTTCGATTTAATTTTTTTTTTTTTTTTTGAATTTGATAGTGAAAAACTTGAAAGAAAACGAAAACTCGTATTTTAGAGTTTATTATGAATTTTTTTTAGTCGATCAATCCCCGTATATTTCATGTAAGTTTAATAATAGTAAAAATTGCATTAATATAAAATTCTGTTCTTATATTAATTTCTTTCACTGTAGCCATACATCGCTGTTATTTACTTCCGTAACATTTGTTTTTACTTTTTTTTAAGTTCCGCTGAAATTTAATTTGAGCTTTACTTTTGTGGTCATCGTCACTTACATATAATTATTATTCAATTAACGTTTTATAAGTTTATTTAAGACAATTAAACAATTATAAATATTTGTTTAACAATAATATTATAATTAATTAAAATTAAGAATATTACTGTGCATAATTAGCAATACAGCACACAATATAATTCAGACATTAAGTAATAGTTGTTTTTAACTGCAATTACAGTTGTTTTTCTATGATAGTTATTATAAAAAAAAAAACAACTTAAGGGAGTTACTGAATTTTTTAACAGTTGTTTGAAGCAGTTATTTTGTAATTTTAATAAATAACTACCAAAACCGTAATTTTGCAGTAAATAGTTAATTTTTGTTAGTTATTAAAAAAAAAAAAAGATAATGTTGAGTTTTTAAAAATTGTAAAAAAATGTTGTAAAAAATGCATAAAAACGTTATAACTGTAGTTCCGTTTGGAATTTTGACTTTGAATTTTAAGTATTTCTACACACAAAAAAATAAGATTCTTAATTTTTTATGAAAAAGTTCATATTTTTAAAGGTTATACTATTTATGAAATTTACTTACTATTTATGAAGTGTTCCTAGTTTCCCTAGCATTTATGAAAAGGTACATAAAATTCCCAGTATTATTGCAATTTATGCAAGTTTTCTTAAATATTAGTATTTTGTGCATTGGCAAATTTTTTAAGTACTTTTTCATAAATATTAAGTGTTTCTACATATATTTTAAGAACCTTGTCATAATTTACGCGGCACAAACTTTCACACTATTTTTTATAAATGTTATGAAAAAGTTTCTAAATTAGTACATTGGCAAATTTTTCATAAAATATGCGTAAATAGTATGAATTTTTTTTTTGTGTGTACAGAAAATACAAATTTTTATTGTCATTGAAAAAAAAAATTTTTTTATTAAAAAAATATTTTTAAAATACCGAAAAAATAACTGTAAAAAACAGAACTTTTTACCAATTTTTACAGTTGTTTGCAAATTTTTGAAGCAAAAAATTGTCAGTTGTTTTTACAACATTGTTGGTTATTTTTACTACATTTGCTAGTTGTTTTAATAGTTTCTGTATTCTGTATCCAAATTTTATTATCGTCCGTTTTGCTATAATCAAAATTCCTAATGTTACTCCAGTTATTTTCTTTTTTTTATGTTCAAACTATAAATACATCAATAATAATACATATAAATAAGAATTTTTAAAAACTCAACAAAAATTTGTATTTTTAAATAACTAACAAAAATGAACTGTTAACTGCAAAAATACTGTTTGATTGTAGATCATTAACTGCTTCAAACAACTGTTAAAAAATACAGTAACTCCCTTAAGTTGTTATTTTTAATAACTATCACAAGATACTAAATAACTGCTTCAAACAACTGTAACAAAAATACATTATTTTTATTTAGTTGTTTTTTTTTAAATAACTGTTATAATAGTGGTTTTCTACTTGTTCATAGAAAATGATTTGTAATACTGATTACTACACTCTTAAAAAACAGCCCGAATAAATGAAAATTTAGATACGACAACATAAAATAGTACCTGAGTTTGAGCCAGAATTTTAAATAAGGTTGAGAATCACAGTCTGCTTAATTTAGGTGACCTAAATTTTAGAAGAACTAGTTGTAGTTAAATTAACTAAGAATTTAGTTAAATCAACAGAATTTTTAAACTGAATAAACAGAAAGAGGCAGGTCCATATTTATTACCGGGAATATACTTGTAAGTAGTAGTGTTCGACCGAAAACTTGGGCCAAAAAACGACATTTGGTCAGTTTTTTGGTATTTGAAGACAATGTGGACAAATTTTAATATTAAAAACCATATTTGTTAAGCCAATTGAATCGCTTTTGAGTAAAAATTTTAAGAAAAAAGCCGAAGTTTAGCTGGCCGAAGTTAAATAATCTGCCGCCGAAGTTTTTCCGATTTGGCCGATTGTTAGGCGGCCGATTATTGAATTCATTCCTTAAATACGGACTTTTCTTTAAATTTGACACTCAAAATCGCATGTAAAAAGCCTAATAAACATTTTTCCATTTGTCTGATTTGATTATAATACTTTAAAATACCGAATATGGACAATAAGTACTTTCTGACCGAAGTCTTCGGTCGGACACTAATAAAGAGAATTCAATAGGTACGGAGTAACAATTTTTGGTCGCTTTCGCTCTGTCTCGCTTAGTTTCCGAGATATAGCCTATTTTATGATTATAAAAAAAAAAAAAATTGAGAAAATAACGCCATCTACAAGTGAGAATGAAAGCGGAGACACAAAAAAATGAAGGTTTAAATTAACTGGCAAAATTTGTAAACTTACTAAATTTTAGGTTTAACTTTTAGTTTGAATATGTATGAAATTTGTTCTTGAGGTAAAATGGGGCAACTAATAACTTTAGCTAAATAACTGACTTAAATGATAACAACAGAAAAAACTACATAAACTGAATTGTAACCCATTTAACAGACTTTTGAACTAACTTGTTTTATGAGTGTACACAAACAACTGTCATGTAGTAAGTGTACATTTTTTTTTAGTGTAGTACCAAAATAGTTACAGAAAGTACTATAGTGACAACTTCATCATCCCTGTAAAGTGTACACTTTTTTTATTGCAGTTGATTTAACCAACATAATTCTGATTTGATTTTACCGACAGATAATGAAAAGTTTTATTAACTTGTTCTACTTAACTTGTGTTTTAACTGCTAATGTAACATAAATTAAATAAATTCTAATTAAACTAAAAATTTCACAGAATAAATTATCAAATCACATTTTCTAAAAATATAAAATAAATGTGTTGATTACACTTAGAAAATTCTGCAGGTAAAGACCACTGCAAATGTGTTTTTAAAATCACATGACATTTCACTTGAAAAAAGGCCGACTTACATTAAATTCAACTATCATTAAATTTAACTGACATTGTCATTTGTTTTTTACTGCTGATAAAACGAACCATAAAATGTAGTAGAAATTAACCACATATGAAGTAAAAAATTGACAATCGTTTATTTAAAAAAAATAAATGTAAATTCATACAGTAATTTAATGTGGTTTGTTTTTTTTTTTTTAATGAACTACAAATGTAAATGAAATTTCTTTTACAAATGACTGCTTTTTCACTCAAAAATAAAATACTGTATTACTACTCAAACAATTACAAATATTTACAGCACAAGTTCCCTGAGTGTATTTAGACCTGTTAACTTGTCTAACTATTCACTAACATATTTTAAAAATTTTAAATAAATTTGTTAATTATTTAGACCTGCTAACTTAACTCAAAATTAACGAATTTAAGTTCATAAATTTTAAATATGTATATATATATATGAAAATATTTGTGATTAAAGTATAAGTTGATATTTTTTTAGATAAGTTAACCGGCCTTATAAAAATGATGAATATTAATTTATAATTATAAACTGTATCGAATGAAATTGCTAAATTTTAATATGAGGATATAAAAAAAAACAGTGACTCCTACATTAAAAATTACGATTATTCATAAAAACCTACAAGCAACATATTGAACACAAAATTGTACTATATTTAAATCTGTATTGAAGTAAAAGCTAATTTGTTTTTATAAAATTAAAAATTTTGCAAGTTTAACCTTCACACATTGTTTGCATTTTAAAGTAGTTTCATTTTAAATTAATTTAAAATGACAGTTAATTGTTTTTTTTTTCGTTTCATTTCATTTAATAATCACATTGTTAAGGACGGGGAGTGTCTGGGACAATGGTATTTCTAAATTTTATACATATAATTTAAAATTTCAATGGGTAATTTCACTTTAATTTGAATATTGTAATTCCGGCAAATTAAATTAAATACACTATGCGACAGTCAAAATCGGGAAGGGTTCAAACTACCGGGGAAAGTTATATCGGTAAAAAAGAAGTTATACGTGTCCCGGCGTTTCGCTGGGTCACGTCTAGGAATCGAGATATATCGATTTGAAGTTAGTAACTATCATATAGGGGAAATTGTCATCTTTGGTGGTCTTTTTTTGACATAACTCGAGAACCACTCGTCCGATTTTGCTGAAACAAATTTAAAAAAATTAGGAATTACAAAATAAAAAAATTAGGAATTACAAATTACAAAAGTGTCGAGTCCTATTACTTTCACGTAAAGTCACATAACCTTTAAACAAAATGAGACATAGATCATGAAAATCGATGGACGCGTTTCGGTTTTATTCACAATTAAGTGAAGGTATGAAATTCAAAAATTTGCTCGAGATATGCTCAAAATGCATACCTTCACTTAATTGTGAATAAATCCGAAACGCGTTCATCGATTTTCATGATCTATGTCTCATTTTGTTTAATTTTTTTAAATTTGTTTCAGCAAAATCGGACTAGTGGTTCTCGAGTTATGTCAAAAAAAAGACCACCAAAGGTGACAATTTCCCCTATATGATAGTTACTAACTTCAAATCGATATATCTCGATTCCTAGACGTGACCCAGCGAAACGCCGGGACACGTATAACTTCTTTTTTACCGATATAACTTTCCCCGGTAGTTTGAACCCTTCCCGATCACTGACCCCTACCATTTGTCTCACAGTGATATTAATTCTTTAAAGAAACATATCGAGGGCTTATATTCAAAACTTGCTATCTCCAGTTTTCTCGAAAATGAGTTTTTGAGGGTAACTTGTTCACTGATTAAGTTGTCATATATCATATTAAATTTGAACTGAAATTTTTGTCTTTAACATTTTTTTTTTCTTAAATTTGTGATTTTGCTATCTACTATATGTAGTTTTGCGAATAAAAAGTTGCTATCTGCATAAAAAAAAATTGGTTTTTATTATCATAAAACCTTAAAGTGTTGGTATTGAATCATTAAAAATAATAAAGATATAAATAGTATGAACTATTCAAAAAATGGTCAACATAAATCCAGGGATTATAATATGTCATCCAATGAAGGTTTGTTGTCTACAATTCGTGACAATTATAATTTTAATCAAACGTTTTATCTAGATTCCGAGAATGAACAAATCGACGACAATGTGGTCAAAGGGGATGTGGGAGACGATCTCATAACAGGTTTGTTGCTTAAAATTCGAGACAATTATATGTAATTGTAACATAAATTTGCATCCAGATTCCGAAAATGAACAAATCAACCACAATGTGGTCACTTGCCGTAGACGAAAACGAGCCCATTTCTCTGCTTCAAAAGCTCGAACAGAAAATAAGAAAAGGCGAATGAACGGGCAACAGTATTTGGGATTTTCAATATTAAAAAACCGAAACATTAACTAATACCTCGAATTCCATTACTAGATTTTTTGTTAATACATATTATTATATTTATTTTTATTATTTTATATTAAAACAACATTAACTTGAATAAAATATTTAAATAAAAAACGTTAATTAGTTTACAATAAAGCTTATTTGTATTTTTGTACAAAAAGTGCTATCTGATAATTTTAACATACGAATTGATAAAATTTATATTTGCAAAAATGTTATCTGCTATATCAAAAATTGTGAAACTTAGACGTCGTTTTTAAATAACTTTGTAGAAGAAACTTTAGTAATAACTACTACAATTCACAAACAAACTGTTTTTTTGCTCTCCTGAAAAACTGTGATTATGCAGTTAGCAAGTTTTGAATATAAGCCCTCGATATATAAAATTCAAAAACAACTACAAATTTCACTTTCGTTCGTAAATAGTTTTCGTTTATTTTTTTTAACTGTCATAATAGTTGTTTATTTTTAGGTAGGGAAATATCATGGTTGGCAAACACTTACCCTAAAATACCGATAACAAATTAATACCTTTTCAGGAAACTATTTTTAACGCTAACGGAATTATGTAAAATACCGATAACCTTAAAATACCCTAACGAAATAAGTTTATTTACCGTTAACCTTAAAATACCCTAACGAAATGATTCTAAAAACCCGATAACCTTTTTTTTTTTTTTAAAAGAGAAGCAACACTCAGGAAATTCTTCCTATTAATTAATGTGTGGCTTTCTTTGGAAAGGGGATAGTGGAGAGATGAAAGGTGGTGAAAGATGAAGGGCTTCAAACATGGCAACACTGTAATTGCGCGATAACCTTAAAATACCCTAACGAAATAACATAAATTACCGTTAACCTTAAAATACCCTAACGAAATGATTCTAAAAACCCGATAACCTTAAAATATCCTAACGAAATACATAATTTCTTTTTCTTTTAGAAACATTATTACTTTAGAATGATTTAAAAAAGCATAAAGGCCTCATTAGTTTTTACTTTCTGTTGCCGTTCTGTGTCGTTCTGTTCTGTAGGTAATATTTTGTAATTACTTTTTCTGTGAAAGGAATCAGCTGTTTCCAAAAGTAAAAGAAACTCCAACCAAAAACATTTAAATCAGGGATGATAAATACGATTTTAAAATAGTACCAACCTGCATATAAAATAGTACTTTTTCGGCATCAAAAGTAAAAAAAAAAAATTAAATATAAATTAACGAACAAATCTTTGTACCCTCCAAAATGAACAATTACAAATGAAACAACAAAAATATATTAAAAAAAAAAATATGTTAAGATGTGAAAACAAAATTTTGAGGTAAAAAACTTTTTTGGCTGTAAAAAAATAAATTGTGTCGTGAAAAAACATTTTTGAGGTAACAAAACTATTTTTGAGGTGAAAAAAAAATTTTTTTTGTGGAGAAAAAAAAATTTGCGGTGAATTTTAAATATTATTCACCTCTTAGCGTCTGGTGGAAAAATATGACGTTATATTTTATACATCAGACACTACAATGAATTCTAATAATATACAGTGCATTATACACCAATTTGGATGAAAAATTTAGAGGTACTTTCACATTGTCACTAATTACTTTTGAACCGCTGGGCCGATTTTGCTCATTTTCAATACCAAACTTTTCGGAAAAATGTACATAAAGCTATGTAAAAACGAGCAGTGCGTACTAAGAAAATTATTAAAATTTTGAGATTTTTTCTTAAATTCACCAAATTTTTAATATTTTTTGAACGTCCTATTAATTTTTGCTGTATTGAATTACGTTTCTCACAGTTTTTTGCGAATTCAATCCTTGTGATTGGTAGCAAACAAATTTGTTCGTGAACTCATTCGATTTTAAAAACACGCAGCTAATAGTCTATTTCACATTTTTATAAGATTTTTATTATTTATTTTTTTGAAAATCAAAATTAGTTAATAATAATTATAACCCTTAGTGATTGAATTCAATAATTGGTTTAATCGGTTAATAAAACTCTAATATAATCACCTGTAATCAGTCGCACTCAGTGAAATCATGTGATTGAATTCACAGCATTTGGTTCCAAATTAATTCATTGTTCATAGAGGACTGCAAATCGAATTAATAATTATTGAATTTTAAAGGGACCAAGAAATTCATACATAGAAAAATTTGTAAATCGTACTAAATGAGTCATAGGAGTATCATGGTGCATTTGAGGTTTAAATAGTACCATTAAAAGTACTATAGTACCGACTTTATCATTTCTGATTCAAATATTGAAAAAAAAAAATTCACAACAAACCAATACATATGCAGTTTAGGCTGTCACTTAACGTTGAAATCTATTTTCAATAGAATTGTCTGCAACAGAACAGAACGACAAAGTGAAAACTAACCACACATACAGACTTTCAATTGAACAGAAACAAAACAGCTGATTCGTAACAGAACAGAACGTACAAACTAATTCTGCCTTAAGGGTTAATTTTGTTGATTATAATACACTCAAATAAAAAAGTTAGTAAAGTCAGCAAAAAATTTTTCTGAGTCAGCAAAATTTTAGTCAGGAGGATGCTTACAAAAAAATTGCTAATGTCAGCAAAATCTTTTGCTGAAAATCAGAGAGCTGATTTTTAGAAACAAAATTAGTAGATTCAGCAAAAGTTTTGCTAAAACTTAGTGGATTAGAAATTAAAAAGCCCTTGCTAAACATTAATAACATTTTTGCTGAATATTAGTAGAATGAAAAAACTCAAAAAATTTGTAGAAAATTTTTATTTAGTTAATTTATTTTGCTGAAAATCATAAAACTTATTTTTGTGATACTTTTTAAAATAATTTACAATACGTTACAAAATATAAAAATTTTCATACTCCCACATCGACGACATGAATTAATGTAATATCTGCAAATATATAGAAATAATTATACATAACATAAACAAAATTATCTTTCAACTACTTACATCAATGGTTGTCTCAATGATGCTATCTTTTAAAGGAACGCTAATGCCGCAGAGAATTACAGAAACGAAAAGAAAATATAACAAAATGTAACATATACAACCCTCTTTTTGCAATAAGAAAATGGAAAGATTAAAAATCTTTCTGTCTACGTGCTGTATATTTGTTTGCAACTTGACCACTCAATTTGACTACAAATACACATTTAATATTTTTTAAATTTAAATATTTTATTTTGTCTTTTATTTAATTAATAGACAGTTACTTTCACAAGCCGGTAAAAACACAAAATTTAGGTTGTTTCAATCCACAATTTTGTTTTATGTATGAAAAACTGATACAAAATCTTCCATGGTTGATTTTTTTTATGTGTCTTACTAGAGTTGTACTTGTTAGCATAATTTTCCTCGTCACTACTACATCTTGACATCTAATGCATTCGGCGTATAACTTTTAATCTGGTTGTCGTTCACACTATTGATGTGCTAATCAGCACAATTTTTTTACGCAAAATAAATTAGTAAAACATTAGTAAAATATTAGCAAAACATTAGTTCAAAACAGTTAAGTGCTGACTAAGTATAACTAAAATTTTAGTTTAAAAAATAATTTTAGCAAAAAATTTGCTGAAAAATAGTACATCTGATTTAGTACGTACGGCCTCGTTTAAACTCTGCCACACAATACTTTATAGTCGTAATCGAAGGAGCAGACTCCCCCATAGTAGAATCTAGCACGGCTTTGAAATGAAAGTGTTGAATTACATAACGGTGGCCAATTTGTTCCATGTTTACATTCCATTGTTTATTTTTGATAGCTTAAAAAAAATACTAAACAATGTGGCGCCTTGAAACTTAAAACATATGTTTTATAAGGTTGCCACTTTTCACCAAAGTAATTTTTTTTCAAAATTACATCTCTACGTCAGGTATAATAATAATTTAGTCTTATACGGCATTCAGACTAGATAGCACAACACGAGATTTGCCAAAACGAGTGGAAAGGAATTAAAACTGTTGGAATAGAATAAAGAGCATAAATACGTGTTCTGGCAAAACACGCATTTTGCTATTTAGTATGATTATTTAAAATTTAATTGAATTTTGATTGTACATTTGTCATTTTATAGAAAAAAAGATGAAATAAAATGGAAGCATGTGTAATAGTGACATAAACTTAAATTTCACACTTTGATATTGCTGCGAAATGCAGAACACAGTCGAATAACTGTAGGATGCAGGAAATACAAACTTTTATTGTAGTCGAAGAATATATTTTTTTTTATAGAAAAAATTATAGTATTTCTTTTAAATGTGGAAAGGGTTAAAAAAAAGTTTTTACAATTTTTTTCAGTTGTTTCCAAATTATTTAGTAATTTTTTTTTTTAAATTCTTTTTACAACAATAATTGTTATTTTTACTGCATTTGTCAGTTGTTTTTAAACATCTAAAATTAACTACATTTTTAGTTGTTCTGAAGATAAACACTTTGAAGCCGTTTTAAATGGCATTTACCTATATTTTAACTGTAATTTTCAGTAGATTCCTCGTCTTAATAATAACTCTTTTTGCACAAATAACTGTAGAACCATTGTGAGTGTATAAAACATAAAATATTTGCATATCTTAAATGTCGATATCATTAGTTAATTAAACTTTTAATAGTTTGAATCAGTTTAAACTGGTAAAAACTGATAGAATTTGAAACAGAATACATTTTGATTTCAAATAACGGCCACATATTTCTCTTTAAGTATTGAAAATTTATGCGTTTGACAAATAAGCTTATCACATTTAAACTGAAGTTAAATAAATTATATCTTAAAATTAGCCTAATCCAAAAATAACCATTTTACTATTAATTAAAAGCTGTATTTTAAAAATTAAAAAAAAAAAAAACTTAAAACAAAAAGGTGAAAATTTTATAAGAAAACAAAAATTTTAAATTTTGACATCGTTCCAATTTTAGTATATGTTCTGCCATAACCTGCAGAGAGTCTTAGTTTTCCCTGCTGTGAGCAAATCCACAGCATGGAGAGTTCTAAATGCATCCGAAAATATTGTGGGAAGTAAAATAAACGTAGTTTCACGAATTTTAGAAAGGCAAAAAACAAAACGTATGGAAGTGCGCCCCTGTAGGCTAGTTGGTAGCGTGCTGGCTTATCAGTGCGGGGGGTCGTGGGTTCGATTCCCACCAGAGGCACTGGTCTGTTTTCGCTACAACGCGCCGTAGGCCATAGTAGCTAGTGCTCGGTTAGGGTAATAATATATAATTTGTAATTATATGATTATTAATTAATAAAAAAAATTTTTTGATATTCTAGGCCTCTGAGACTATCAGGTTACAATTCAGTATAGGTATTCCTAAAATGCTACATCTCTGTAGTGTCGATCACAACAGTATAAGATAAATGACAAAAATTATATTTGATGGCGAAATCTAAAAAAACTTGTCCTGTTTGAATCTTAAAAGTTTATTATTGTTCACATCAATCAAACAGTTCAGTTAGTTCAAGGCCGTTCAACGAGGTATCAGTGAATAAATGCAAATTAAACTTGTTTTTAAAAGAAATGTTTTTTTTTTTAAATTGTCCAAAATTAGTTAAAAATATCTTTAGAGCAGTGATGTGCTTCCTCTCAATTTCCAACCACACGGGGCTACAGAAGAAAATGCTGCTTACGCTGCGTCAACACACGTACACTATAAACATCTTCGTATGGCTTTCGATGTGCATATTCGGCTTTTGCTTTGTTCTCACTGAGTTAAAGAAAACAAATCAATTGTAGTTGAACCATTGTTGAAGCAACACCACGCTGCGGAACACAAATAAAAATACACGTAGAAATATGTTTGATGATGAATGGGAAAATACTTTTTTTTTTATAGAGAATATGGATGACGATGCACAATGCTTAATTTGTAATAAAATTATAAGTGAAAAATTTTTATTTATTTATTTTTTTATTTAAAAACCCTAAACAAACACCAGTGAAATATTCGTATTTTAAATAAAAATATTAATTGACCCAGCAATATCTTTATTTATAGAAATAAGTCTGTAGAAAAAGCATAAAAAGTAACTAAAAACTAGTTAAAAATGACCCCGCAGAAAAAAACCAGTTGAATTAACAGATTTTTAAACTAAATATTTGTAGACTTAAAATAGCAAAAATAAACCTGATGAATAGTAACAAAGTAACAAAAACACCTGCTAACATTAGCAAAACTAATTACTAAATATCTGTACCCAAATAAAATCATAAACATTTTGAAAATTTTAAGTTTTTTTTAATGCAATTAAAAATTTTCCGTTATTAAATCAGAAATTTACAATTATTTAGCAAAAATTTCAGTTGGTTTAACAATTTAACCTGTTATTTGCATTTTACAAAATTCGGGCTAAATTTAGCAAAAAAAAAAATGTTAACACAACAGTTTTTGTTTGATATTTTAAGTCTGCAAATATTTAGTTAAAAAATCTCTTAATTCAACTGGTTTTTTCTGCAGAGTCACTTTTATCTAATTTTTAGTACCTTTTTTTTGCTATTTCTACAGACTTATTTCTAGGAGTGTACCAAAATTATATTTGAAATTAATTCTTGTACAGTCATAGAAATGAAAGCTATACTCATAGAAATAAGTCTGTAGAAATAGCAAAAAAAGTTACTAAAAATTAGTTAAAATGCCCTGCTAATTTTAGCCCGAATTTTGTAAAATTTCTATGAGCGCATTTGTACAGCTTTATTTCTATGAGTGTAGCTTTCTTTCTATGCAAAAAATCTATTTTTTTAAATTGTAACAAAATTTTTTTCACTTGAGTACACACACTAATATGATACAACGCTAAACTGTTTCTGAGCCATGGTGGTTCCCAGGAGCCCTTGTCCGCTTAAGCCCAAATAGAAAAAAATATATATTTTTTAGTTTCAAAGGGGTTCATATATTAAAAAATATATTTTTATGAAATTCACTTTTTTCAAAAAAAATCTTTTTTCTGCAATTGAAATTTATTATCAGTGTACCGTAGAATAAACTTCGTTTTTTTCGCTGCTACACACACAAGTATAAATGCAATAGTATGCGTAAAGAACATCACTGCTTTAGAGATATGATGATAATTTACAAAATAGTCATCATTTATCTTAAATGCATGTCGAACATAAAATTCTCTACAATTAAATTATGGTAATAACCAGGGACCGGAAGTTCATGCAAATGCATGTTTTTTTTTTTAGTCTGAGAACAGATCAAACAAAATATCTTTGCGAATCAAAGAGTTTGCGTTAAAGTGGCATCGATTTGTTAGTGGATAATTATGCATATTTTGATATAAATGCATATTTCGCTTTAAATGCATATTTTTACTTATTTTGCTTTAAATGCATATTTTCATTGCATATTTTTACTCATTTTGCTTTTAATGCATATTTATATTGCATATTTTTACTTATTTTGCATATTTTTCTTAGTTTTCCGTAAAAAAGTTATTATTTCATATTTGACCAACGAGCATATATGCTAAAGAGGATCCAAGCTACTCAAGCACTTTTAAGTGTTTTCTTATATTTTTTATGCAAACTGGGATTATGGGATGCAAGTTTTAGTGGTATTTTAAATGCGTATTTTTCTATACAAATAATTAAAATTTTGTGTTAATAATGCAAAACGTGTGTAGAGAATATTTAAAATTATTTAAAATTTAATTAAAATTTTTTGACATGAAAATAATTGATTTAAAAAAATTTTATATGCATATTTTCTTAGTTTTTAGTGCCTATTTTAAGATTTTTCATGCATATTATTGGTGCCTAAAAAAGTGTTTTTTAGTGCATGAAGGTCCTGTCCCTGGTAATAATGTATTGGCAATATGTTAGCAAAGCGGAAATATAAATTTATCGTGTCTTCAATTAAAATATTCTCAATAGCTTGCTTAAACATAATTTGTCTATACAAAATTTAAAAATCTTTGAACTATTTTATACAATATCACATATTTTTCTATTAATAGATTATAGTTTTTATATTAGAATTAAAAAATACATGTTTAAGGGGTATATAAACTGTAATTTTATTGCAACTAATTGTATATAATCCGTTAAACATTTTTTAAATTCTTTGTTAAACATTCCAAATAATAATCAATCAAATCAAATATTTAAGATAAAATAGCTTTTTAAATTTAAAAGGCCTAATAAAGTAAGAAAAGAATATTAAAAATAAATCTGTTCAATCTACAAATATTTAGTTATGTTTACATTTTTTTTAGCAAAAATTTCTGTTAATTTTACCAAAATATACTGTTATTAGCATTCTACTAAATTAAAGTTAAATATAGCAAAAATTTTAGTAGATTAATTCGTTACTTTAAATTAACTAATATTACCCTCAAATATAACTAAATATTTGTAGATTCAACAGATTTATTTTTAATATTCTTAACTTACTTTATTAGGCCTTTTAAATTTAAAAGGCTATTTTATAAAAAGTATTCTTATCTTACTAATATTTAACAAAACAGATCTGTGAATTTCAACAGTTTTTTTTCTACAGTGTAATTTTTAACTAAGTTTAGTTGTTTTAGCTAAAATGTCGAAAAAACGTGTTTGTTTTAATAAAAATTAAATCAAACTTGTAAAAAAGACAAAGTACAGTCTTAGTTTACTTCCCCTTTACATCTTCTTTTTAAATAAAACAAAAAAAGTGTAAAAATAAAAAGGAAATAAAAACAAAAAGCATGTATTGTATATCTACCAAAGGTAGAGCTTGCACATAATGAACAATTTTTCAATTTATTTTTGATCAATGGTGATAATCCTTAATTTCGAGCCCATATATTAGTTCTCATTTAGTGGGATAACTAGGTTATATGAATGTTTGATGTTTTCATGGGATTGTCACTTCTTTCAAAACGTGTTCTGATGATGGGAATCTAGAAAATTCCCGAAAATGATCTATCAACACATTCCTGAAAGTGGTCAATTAATAAATTTGAAAATAAAAACTCTATAGATTATTTGTTAGGACAATATCCTAATAAAGAAATATAGAGTATGGCCTCGAACTTGAATTATTTTTTCTGTTAGTGTATATGCATTTAAAAAAATTACAAAAGTATTTGCTTTTAAATTAATTAAAAATGCTTTTTGTTTTTAACTGTTTAAAAAACAACTAACAAAAGCAGTAAAAACAACAGACTATGCCGTAAAAATAACTAAAAAATTTTTACTACAAACATTTTTTAGCAACTGAAAAAATTGATCAAATTCCTTGCTTGTCAAATTAAAATAGCTTAGTGCTTCATTACTCGAGCGAAAAATTTCGTAAACGGACTGTAACTCCATACAATAGTACCTACATACAATATTTTGTCTCTGTTTTACATTCTAAACAAATGGTGACGGATTTCCGGAAAGTTAATTTTGTTGTAAAATGGAGACAACATATTGTATTGTAGGTCCTATTTTTACACATTGTATGTAGTTAAAATCCGTTTACGAAACGTATCTGCTCTAGTTATGAAGCCTTTAGTCTTTTTTAAATAGTTTACGTATCCCTTTAACTGTTTCAGTTTAATTTGTCAATTTTTCAGCATGTTGGACAACAAAATAAATATCGTTTTTAACCGCAATTAATAAAGTTATCAGTATCATCTCTATCGTGAATAAAAAGGGAAATGTTTGTTCCATGTAATTTTCATTCCCCCTTAAGTGAAAATTGGTATAGTGAATTTCCCCTGAAATTGTAGTATGCTATTCACGAGTGAATGATTAGACAAAGGGAACACATTTCAAGGGAACTGAGTGAAATTGAGTGATTGAAATTGATTGAAAAGGGAAAACAGTTCGAGGCAAAAAATATTCACGACAGGGGTGTATATATCGTATGTGTTCTGACCGGAACACCTATGTGTTTTTGAGTGTTCAGGAGAGCGTAAAAACCGGTATATTTAGTCAGTTCGCTAATTTTTTTTTTAATAATAAAAAATATAAAAAAATCAACCATGGAAGACTTTTGTACCTGTTTTTCATACATAAAACAAAATTGAGATTAAAACAACTTAAATTTTGCGTTGCCACCGGCTTGTGAAAATAATTGTCTATTAATTAAATAAAAGACAAAATAAAATATTTAAATTTAATATGTATTTCTAAACTAAATGTTTATAGATCAATAATCTAGTGTGGTCAAATTGCAAACAAACATATACATACATGTAGACAGAGTAAAGCGAAAGACAAAGACACACATCCTAAGTAGATTTTTATGGTTCCTTTTTCGTATTGCAAAAAAAGGGTTGTTTTTTCGTTTCGTTTGTTTTTGTTTATTTTTTCGTTTCATTTCTATAATTATCTTCGGCAGTTGCGTCCTTTAAAAGATAGCATCATTTAGACAACCATTGATGTAAGTAGTTGAAAGAAAATTTTTGTTATGTTATATATATTTATTTCAATATATTTTCAGATATTAAATTAATTCATGTCGTCAAAGTGGGAAAATGAAAATTTTTATATATCGTAATTATTGTAAGTTATTTTTAAAAGAATCACAAAAATATGTTTTATGATTTTCAGCAAATAAATTAACTAAATTACAATTTTTCTACAAATTTTTTGCGTTTTTTTTCAGTTTACTAAAATTCAGCAAAAAATTTATTAATATTTAGCGAGGCTTTTGTATTTCTAATCCACTAAGTGTTAGCAAAACTTTGCTGAATCTACTAATTTTGTTGCTAAAAATCAGCTCGCTGATTTTTGAGTGTACTTCAATATTTCACAGGGCAACCAAAAAAAAAAGAGTGCAAACGAAAACATATAAGATTCAAACTTTATTTATAAAACCGCTATTTTTATCGTAGAAGTCCAAAATTTTGTGTAGGCATGTAGTTTAACCAAATAAATCATAATAATCAATAAAACCGGTTTTTGGAAACTTTGTTATTTATGCTCTTTTGCATTTTGGGTGACGATTTGTTAAACATAACGTAATATTATACATATTTAACACACCAAAAATTGGTATTTATTAAATGTACGACGATACGATATCTTATCCAACAGTTTTAATCAAAACAAATGTTAAAATTACGTTATTTGTATGAAATGCCATTCAAAAAACAAACAAAATAAAAAATAAAGGTAGACAACACCATCAATAACATGATGAAGTAGTTTTTGCGTAAAATTCCAGCCAACACTCCATCTATCTATTTTATAGAAGCTGTTGGGGTAAATACACCACAACATACTAGACCGATAAGAAGAGAAACAAAATTATAAAAATAAAATAAGTTTTCATTCAAAAAATTTTCCACTACTGTTTTTTCCAACACACTCAGACATACAAATGAACAAGTTATTGCTGATGAAAAAGACGGCCGACCGGCCAGACAGACTGACGACAACTTTACAGCAACAACAAGATCGGCAAGGAGATTTTATTATAGGAGGAACAATCCGTTTCAAACACAACATCAAACAAAATGTCAAAGGCGTACGATGCACAGAAGAACGACACCGTACTTTGAATGAATAAATAGGTAAAGCTTTCACTAAACTCAAGATAAAAAGCTTTTATATATATAATCGACATAAGTAACATTAATAATACGGCGTCGTTCTTCGGTGTATAGTACGACTTTATTATCGGGTTAACAAAATGTTTTGTTTAAAGTTGTGTTTGAAACAGATTGTCACTCCTATAATATAATCTCCTTGACATCGGTGGCAGCAACAAAAAAATCAACAATGATCAACGGCTACTAGTTAATAGACAATTCCACCATCTAAGGTAACTTGTTAACAGAGCACCAAAAGACTAGTAGTAGTTTGTTATTATCGATTAACATTACCATAAATTGTTTATAAAGTGATGTGAACAATGTAATTTTAAATTTAATGTGACCAACTGTTGTTACAAGACCAACATATTTTACAAAAAAATAATCGTTAACATTGCACCCGAACTTAGATAAATATCCTAAATAACTACGAAGATATTACTTAAAGATCTTGACGCGTTAATCTTTCTTGTTAATATCATTCTAAATAAGACACATGATCTACGTTTAGTAAGATTAAATTAGAGTATATTACACTTGGATATTATAATACTCATTGGGGTTTCCTTTAATTTCCCCTAGTCTTCATGAAAATTGCGTCTAACACCTTTCAGATCCTAACAGAGAATAATCCCCATATCTTTGTTGCAGCGCAGTCAGTTCTTTTCATCTGGAGCTCCCACAGTACTTGCTACCTAAAACAATCCAAGCGCACATTTTCCAAAAAAAAATTCTGTTGGTATACCGATTAGTGGCTTGCCAAAATCATAAGTTTTTCTTTCATTAGACAACGGCCATATAGTACGAGATATCCCTACATCGGCTTTGTCTCCGATCCTTTAAATAACTGCACCATACTAACCAAGGCATGCATTTGTATTGACTTAGAACTATTCCTCGCACATTTATCAACTAAATTTGTTCCCTATGACTCCATATATGTCGGCCTGATTTAGTGCCGATTTGGTCTATGCGTTTAATACAATCCCTCACAACCCTAGATCTGAAGTATGTATTGTGTTGTAAAAATGTAGAATTATATCGATTTCCATTATTTTCCGCCTTGAAATGACAATTACATCTTTAAATTCTTTTTGAAGTCGTTACTTTCTTTGAATAGACATCCGATCTGCTTGAAAAACTGTACGTTATTTTTGAATTCGACATTTTCTCTAAATAGACACCCGACCTTGCCGCATTCCTTTGAAAGTAGCGCAAAAAACGCAAATTTCAAGACTATTTTAACAGACTCCAGACCCTGATGTTAATTCTGTCTTCAAATTGAGTTTAAAAGCAGAGAGTTCATGCCCATTAATAAAAGAGTTTATTGTTCAGTCAACTCTAGTTAGACTTTATCTCCGAAGTCCACAATACGTTTGAAATCAGGAAACTATTGTATCCTGCACCCATGTTAATATTACCGACTACCGATATATTATGTCAAGGAATTCAAAACAGCATCTCAAACCTCTACATCAAACCTCTAGCACAGTTCTCTAAGATAACAATGGATATTAGACGCATTATCTCTCTTTAACAACATAATTTGTGGGCCTAGCTTCCTTAGCCGCAACTTCAATTTTAAAAATTATCAAGAATTTCCTAATCGGTGTGCTAGAGTTCTGATTGTCAAGTACACCCGACCCTGCAAATTCCCGATTTGTCCCGATTGTACATTTTCTCTTCATAAACTCCCGAAACTGATCCACATTGGGAAAAAATGGCAATCTAGCACACAAAAATTAAGTTAAAATGAAATTTGTGGAAGATTACTCAGAAGGATTCATGGTAGAGAAACACAGGACGCACCATAGAGCGCCAAATTATCCCCTTTTTGTAAAAAAAACATCTGAAGGCGTGTCACTTTCGTTTTCGTTTATGTATTTTTACTATTTTTTTTTTTCTATTTGTTATCTTGAATAGTATATAAGGAAATAGCATATCAACATGAGCCTATATTTTTTACCGTTTCAATCTTATTTAATCCTAAAGATACCCCCATTCGCCGAAAAAGTACATTTATTACCAAATTCATTTTTCATAATTTTTTGGCTATAAATGAGTTTGGATTTTTGATATATCTTTTATAAGAGAGCTTTAATGATTGTAAGGTCATTTTATAACTTTTCGATGCACACATGCATTTTGGTACAATTCCCCCAATGTACAAATTATATTACAAAATTGTGTGGATTCGTATTCTATGCATCTGAAACTACATTTGTTCTATTAACAAGCAAAATTATCGAAATCGGACTGCGGCACGTGATTTTATTGCAATTTGTGGACATGACGCAGGAGTCAACGACGCTCTGTAAAAGTAACAGGTCCGTTCATAAATAAAAGGATAGATGGTAACAGTTCGTCTTAAATTTCCTACAGGGAATGTTCTGTGTTTAAATCGTTCAATAAAACTGAGATCTTATCAACCTGAATAACAGAGTTTGTGATCCAGGCTTTCCAAGGGGGCATTCTGATCTTAATAATTCGCAGAAAAGATCTTCAGTCTGACTGTAGCCAGTACAACTACGGTCCAACAGAGTTTTGGACTGGCAGTAGACAATTTATTAATTTCTATAAAAAAACAAGTTGGAATTTCGCATGGCTCGGAGGCTACCAGACCAATGAAATATCTATTAGCCGAAAATGCTGTCAATAAGAGATGATTCCAAATATTTTGACGCAATATCCTATCCACAAGAAATATTAATGTTAATCCATAGTATACATTTTTGTTACAACAAGAACTGTTCATAACATTCGCGTTTCTTTGAATCAGAATGCCAATCAGTTTAATGTTAGACTTATGTGTATTCCAAGCCACAGACACATTCTGAAGAATTTAATAGCCGATAAACTTGCAATACTACGAACTACCTTACAGGTTCCTACGGGAGTGAATTGTGTTGGTACGCTTCTAGCTACTTGCAAGCTCATTTTTCGACTTAACATTGTGAATAGTACTAATCGTGTGCGAGCTAATGGAATGACTCAGGAACACACATGTTCTCACCTCTCGCTCCCTAAGAGGTACGTTTCGAAACTGGTAGCGGTGATAAATGGATATTTTTTATGATTTTATCAATTGTTTCTTCCTTTATTTAATAGTATTTGTTTTCGTTAAGAAACTAAAGAGCCACATTAAAGAGTTTTTTTTTTTAACTGGGACTATGAGGGATTGATTCATAGACCCTCTTTCATAGTTCATGGTGAAAGTTTCACAAGAGCTGATTCTTTGCTGAATGTTTCTCCCGTTTAATAGGAATACGTTTTCGATGTATACAATCAACTTCGTTTGGCATTTCTTCCACTAATGCAAGTCGAGGTTCTTATTGATCATAAGGTTCTTCAGAAGAGGAGAAATATGAATAATGTGATGAGTTCCTTTTCAGATCTTGCTGAAATGTAGCATTACTAGTTGGCCACATTAATGATTAAAAACGCTAATGGTACAACATGAGGATAATGTCGATACAGAATATTGTTGTATATTATAAATATTGTTAGTGGTGTAAAAAGTAATACATACTAAATAAATTGCTGTCGTTTTTTTCTTTTTGTTTTTTCATTATAAACAATCAAGGCAACGAAATCATACTCTACAATTTGTATGTCTATCTAAATATGTATTTAGTAATTGCACGTGATCATTTTAAGCTTTAAAATACAACAACTATACGTAGTTTGTATGACAAAATCTACAGATTTCAAACATTGTTAATACATATGTCCATTAGTTTTGGCATATAAACCATAAAATCAATAGTCAATCATTAGTCTAAATGGTCTTTCTTAAATTCTTGTTTTCAGACTGATGTCTTTAAATCAAATTTAATTAAACATGAAATCAAATATTGAACTGTAAAGTAGAATTTAACGATATTGGAATTTATTCAAAATCATTATTATAAATGATCTTTAATTTAACGGATTCCTTTATTTTAGCTAAAATATCCAAGAATCTGTCTCAGTTGAAAGTAGGAAAAAAAATTGGTAAGAAACATACATTCCCAATCGCATATTTAAACTGCTGAAAATGTACACTAACAAGAACTTTTCCATAAAAAGTCAACAGTTATTTAAAAATGTAATCGGTAAAGTTGTTTCAATAAATATACAGTTAAATTATCAAAGAAATGTATTTTTTAACTTTCTGCCTGTTATTCAATAAATAAAAAAAAACGGACTTTCGGTAATAGTTAAAATATTCAGTTAAAATTTTCTATTTAAAACAATAAGTTGTTATATTGAGTATTGAAATAAAAGAAAACAATCTATTGTTTTTATGGATTTTGTCAATTAATTTTTCAACAGTTGAAAATAAACTAAAAAATACAATTGTTTTAAACGAAAATTAAGTAGTCCTGTTTTTAACTGATTTTCTTTCAGTAAATTTAATGTGTGTATTTTACGGACACAATATTGTATATAGCATTACCAGTTGGCCACATATTTTACGGACAAAATATTGTGTGTGTACTAGGGTGGGGCGATTAGTATGAAAGGAAAAAAATCTTAATGGGCGCTTCGCGTTTCTGATTCTTGGGATTGTACTGAGCACTAGACCATACGTCTACGGTGAAAATCGAGCTTCCAGATTTTGACTTACTTTGACTTTACGGCAAAAAAAACCCTATTTTGAAATTAAAAATTAGCCCCTTAAACCCCACCCACAAATATGACTGATGCATTAATCTGGTAGAGAATCTTCCAAAGAAGAGATTGATACCATAATCTTGGATAAGCTCCTCCTACTTCCTGAGATATGTCCATCCAACACATTGTTACTTTTACAAAATACGGCAAAAAAGCCCTATTTTGAAATTAAAAATTAACCCCTTAAACCCCACCCACAAATATGATTGATGCATTAATCTGCTAGAAAATCTTCCAAAGAAGAGATTGATACCATAATTTTGGATAAGCTCCTTCTACTTTCTGAGATATGTCCATCCCACACATTGTTACTTTCACAAAATAATGCTAAAAAGTCAAAATCTGGAAGCTCGATTTTCACCGTAGACGTATGGTCTAGTGAACTTTTTTGATCAGTACAATCATAAGAATCAGAAACGCGACGCGCCCATTAAGATGTGCAAATCGCCCACCCTAGTGTGTACTTATTACATTTGATTTTATTCCGTCTATCCCATATTCAGCGATGCTTCCTTGTAAGCAGGTGCGGATGCAGGAAAAGGTTTTGGAGGTAAAGTATTTTTAATTAATTTTGTAATTCTTTTTTACATTTTTGTATTGAAAAATATCTTATGGGGGGGGGGGGGGGGGGGGTAAATTGTCCATTCCCCCCCCCCCCTCACATTGAAACCGCGCCTGCTCGTCAGACATATAAAATGTCTACTTAAGTCTTTAAAATTCCGCGTAGCATTTAACTATAAACATATTGCGTGCTCCCTTGCCAAACCCATAAAGTTTTCAATCTCGGTTGAATTCGGTCTTTAAGGAATTCATTCTACATCTCCTCTTCTATGACGGCACTTAAAGAAAATCAGATATATTGTCCTCACTTTTTTTAGCCAATTCCTTATCCCGTAGAAGACATCACAACCGGTTTGTGGTTTATGACCAAAAATTTTTCGAACACAATTTCCAAATATAAATTAGGGGTTATTTGCAGTAAGGGTTATACAAAAATTCTTAACGGGCATTACCCTAATTTTTACTAAAGAATTGGATTTAAAGTTTGATGTTAAAGTACAGGTTATATTGAAATTAATATTTATTAGATTTTTGCAGCGATTATGCATGCTCTTAATTTGCCAGAATAGGCAAATTAAGGACCGCTAGACTAAAGCGGTTTTCATTATTTTCGTCTTGCTAATTTTTATTACCAAATTGCGTTTAATATAAACAAATTGATTAAATCCAGAAATCTCGTTCCTTTTTAGGCGGCGTAATTCGTGTTTTAATAGTTACACGGACAGTGTCTAATCGACTCCGCTATATAAGAAGAAGACAAGCGGAATAGTAATCCGATCAGTAACCTTCCGCACAATGGCCAAAACCTTATTTAAATATCCAAATTATTAGAATTATCTCAAAAGCCAATTATATAAAATCTTATCAACATGGTTGATTTATAGGGCAAGGAATTTTATGCAATGAAAAAAGAAAAATCGACACTTAAAATATACAGTAAAGAATCCAAAATATGCGCCGTAAATATGTATTTTAATCGAAATATGCACAAAAACCAAATAATATGCACTAAACATCCAAATAAATGCATTAAAAATCACTAAAATATGCACTAAAAATCAAAAAATATGCACGTATGATTTTTTTTTCTCCAATATACATAAATGTCTAACAAATGACAACTAGATGCTATTTGTAGGGTTACGAATGTTTTTGTTTGTTTATTTTAAATTAAAACTTATTTCAAATGTTTACTATTTATACCACCTTACTATTTATACCACCTACATCCGGCCGAAGATGGAATATAACTCCCATATATGGGCAGGTGCTTCAAAGTCTATTTTGGGGCTTCTGGATCGTGTGCAACGGAGAGCGTTGATGCTTATCAACGACAGTAGGGTTTCGAACTCTATTGACTCGTTGGAGCATCGTCGGAATGTGGGTTGTGTGACTTTGTTCTATAGATATTACCATGGGAAGTGTTCTGCTGAGACAAGCCGACTCATCCCGAGGGACCGGGTCTCTGTTCGTACTACCCGCTTGTCAAGTAGATCTCATCCGTTTGTTGTCTATAGCCCGGCAAATCGCACTACGCATTACAGAGAAAAATCGTTTTTCAATCGCACTAGCCGTATGTGGAATTGTCTCCCTGCGGAAGTCTTCCCTGCAAATTACAATTTAGAAAAATTCAAGTCAAATGTCCACAAACACTACTCCCTCTTTCCTCCTCCCCATAACCTATTTTCCTGATATCAACACAATGCAATGCATTAGTAGGGGCATCCCCTGAGTGTTGGTTCAACATAAAAAAAAAAAAATAAAAAATATGCAACAATATGCAATTGAATTGCAAATATGCAACAACCACGTGCTTGATTACTAAGAAGACAAGAATGGAGAAAAATTGATGATTAATAGGTTTTTTGTTAAAGTACTGCCTATTATGGAGGCTCTAGCTTTTCTAAAACTTCGGGTTCTGATGAAATCTTTAGCCAGATCGAAATACTAGTATCAACCTAGCTAATATGTTTGATTTGCTTTATTTTTGTAAATATACGGAGGTTGAAAGCTCGTTATAAATATGCAACAAAAAATGCCGAAATTTGTCATAAAATATGTATTTAAAACAAAATATGCAATAATATGCATGTATAACACAATATGCAAAAAAAAAAAATGCATCATAAATCGATGCTATTTTGTGGCAAATTCTTTGATTCAGAAAATTTTTTGATCGAAATCGATTTTGGGGCTACTGCATTTGCTTGGCATTCCTTGCCCTATTGATTTGTTGTGGCTTGAGTCATAAATTTTAATCATCAAATAGAATTATTCCGCTGAAAGTGCAAAACAATTTCCTTAAATAAAACATAAAACATGATTTCCTAAACAATTTCTCTATAAAAATGTTTTTTAATAGTATAAAACTATTCATTGTGTGTTATTAACAACATTTATTTTTATTTACGTCATAATCATCATCATCGTTGTTTGAAACGAATGTATTTATTTAAAAAAAAAAAAGTTAAATATCCTATAGATTTATTTAATTAACAAAGACAAAATATGTGTAAATAAAAAGAGCGCAAGTGCGACTTTTTTGTTTGGCGCTAAAAGTGTTTTTTTTGTTTCTTTAATTGTTTTATATTTAAGATTTTTTTATAAATGCTGCTGCTGTCATTTTGTCAAGTAGACTCGTAACGATTTTTTAATATTTTTGTTTTTGCATGATTGTCATACAACGATCTTTAATATCAGTCACTAAATAAACGCGCAACAGGTAACACCTTAAACATAAAACGCTCGCAAATTATTAAATAAATTCCGAAAAAAGTTATATATTTGTTTTAACAATATAAAAAATGTACTAAATAAAACGCCAAACAAAAAGTAGCATTTTATAAAAAAAGAAACGTGTTGGTGCAAAATTTATAATTGCTATCCAGCAAATAGTAACCACAACTGCAAATTTTATATATAAACGTTAAATTTGAATCACGTTCGTTTCGGTTTATTATAGAATACAATATAATACCTTTTTCAATTTTAAAACAAAAAAACACACCCAGAGATTTGTTTAAACCATATTTAAAAGGATTATAAATTAATTAGGATCATAGTGCTAATGAATTTTAAAATATCATAAAAACAAAACATTATAAAGATCCGGTAACATCTGCAATAGTTGTTTGCTTAAAAATAACTGAAATTTGGCTAAATTTAAATTAAATAATGGTAAGTTACAAATTCAGATTTCAATTCTTTTTATTTAAAATAACGCACATTCATATTTAAAATTGCACATTGTCTATTGTAAGCGATAATTTAAAAAACTTTATGAAATTGTTGGGTTAGATTAGTTTAGATTTTGAGTTGATTTGTTTTATGATGATTCCCAAATTATTTTAGTTCTAGCGAAAACGGGTCTCGAGTTGAATAGTTTTGAAAAATTTCTGTTTTTGGAAGATAATTTACATTTGTTCACAAAAACTATAAAAAGATTGTACAAACTGGTTCCAGGATCGGCCACGGGTCACTTTAACATGACGCTATCCTTAAAGTGAATCAGTTTAAGGGAATTAAATAAAAAAATGCGGCTACAAACGAAAAATATGTACACTCATTTAAAAAGAAGTTTGTTCAAAGTCAGTTATTTAGTTAAAATTCTTAGTTATCATATTTCATCACAAGAACAAATTTCATCCATATTTGAAAACATTTTTCAACTAAAAATTTAGTTATTCTTGATTCTCAAATTAAAAACTTGGGCAGTTAATAAAAATTGGCCACAATTGTTTAAAAAAAAAAATATTTTTTTGTGTCTCGGCTACAGTAAAAGGAAAAGCTCCATCATATTTATGGCATGTTTCATAAATTTTTATCCAATGTAAAGTTCCATAGTATTTATAAAAGATTTCATAAAAAACAAAATCAGTATCATCATATTTACAAAATGTTTCACTATATATAGGAAGGATATTTTGTAGTGTCCGACCGAACAGTTCGGCCAGAAAATGCATTTGGTCCGAATTCGGTATTTTAAAGCATTATGGACAAATTTGGCGGATGGAAAAATGTTTATTGGGCTGATTAGATGCTATTTTGAGTGTCAAATTTGAAGAAAAGTCTGCAGTTAAGCAATGAATTCACTGTTCGGCCTCAGAAAGTTCGGCCAAATTGAAAATAGTTCGGCGGCCGAACTTTTAACTTTATAGCTAAACTTCGGCTTTTCTCTTAAATTTTATGCACAAAATCGAATTAAATCGGCTCAACAAACATGTTTCCAATACCAAAATTTGTCATCATTGCCTCTAGATATCAAAAAACCGACAAAATATAGTTTTTTGGCCGAACTGTTCGGTCGGAAACTAATATTTTGTATTAGTACGGATTTCATAATTTTTGTGTAGAAAAAATTCATAGAGACCATGATATGCTCATTATAATTATTGTTGTTTATGAAATGTTTCATGAATATTGATGAAATTGTTACATTGGACGAAAATTGATTAAACTTATTCTCGTTTTTCTCTGGGTGCATATGTCTCGCTTGTAGATGACGTTGTTTTCTTATATTTTTTTAAAATCACAAAATAGGCTATATCTCGCAAACTAAGAGAGATAAAGAAAATGGACCAAAAATCGTTTCTCCGTACCTATTAAGTACTTAAATTCCCAGTAATAAATATGGACTTGCATCTGGTCAGATCCGAAAAGAACATTTTAGGTAACATTTTTTGTTGATTTAGCTAAATTCTTAGTTAATTAAACTAAAACTGCACACCAAAGTTCTTCTAAAATTTAGGCCACCTAAATTTAGCAGACGGTGATTCTCAACTTCATTGAAAATTCTGCAAATGCAGGTACTTTTTTTTCTTGTCATAGCTGAATTTTCCACAAATTGTAAACTCAAAACAGTTTTACAGTAGAATCTACTGAAAATGACAACAACTGTAATTTCAGTTAAAAAGGCAACTAGAAATGTAGTTAAGTTAAATGTTGAAAAACAACTAACAGATACAGTAAAAATAACTAAAAATGTCGTAAAACAACAGAAAACTTTTTACTACAAATATTTTGAAACAACTGTAAAAATTGGTAAAAACTACTAATTTTTAACAGTAATTTTTGCAGTAATTTTTTTTTTTTCAATTAACTACATTAAAATTTGTATTTCCTACATCCTACTTAAAATGTAAATTTAAAATTACAAACGGTACTCCTATTACAACTTGTTTATGCATTGGAGATACAATGAAATTTTCTTATTATTATTTGCAAACTCTGAACATATAAATAATAACGAATATAAACTAAACGAGAATTTTTAAAAACGACATAATTTTCTATTTTTTTAATAACTAAAAATATTAAATGTTTATTGCAAAATTAATGTTTTGGTAGTTGTTTATTAAAATACTTAAATAAGTGCAACAAACAACTGTTGCAAAACTACAGTTATTTTTTAAATAACTGTCATAACAGTTGTTTTGTATTATTCTATAGAAAAACAATTGTAATTGCAGTTAAAAACAACTACTACTAATGACTTCACAAAAAATGTAATGTAGCAACTGTAAAACTTTTTTGTGAGTTGCATTTATAGTAATTAAATGTGCTAAATGTTGTCGTTATTTTTCCAATAGGAACAAAATCTAACAATTTTCTTGGATCAGCAAGAAGTTTCAATGGACGAATTCCAGTGCAATTTCATTGATTTTAAGCCAAAATTAATTAATATCATACAGACAAATCTGGCATTGCAGTGTAGAGAAGCTAAGCTTGAAAATTTGGTATAAATTTGAATTATCGGACTACTAAAATCTGCTACGATCTGCTGGCCTTTAAATTTTGGCCAGGATATCGTTAATAACGCAAATGGTAGTATTTACTACTAAACAAATACTATCTATATATATATAAGGTGGCGCAAAAATAACCTTCCGATGATTTTTTTTTATTATGTATTTATTATGTATAGCATTTTCTGATAGGAGGATTACTTTTGCGCCACCTTATATAAAGAAGTGTACATTTTGATTATCACTCCATCACTCGAGAATGGCTGAATACGCTTTGTAGAACATGCAATGAGGATGGTTTAAAAAAAAAATTGTTTAAAAATATTTTCGTTTGGTCGAGATGTGGTGATTTTTCTGAACATTAGTCATCTATTTTCTATATATATATATATATAAAAAGAAGTGTACATTTTGATTGTCACTCCATAACTCGAGAACGGTTGCATAAATAAAAAATGGCTGAATACGTTTTGTAGAACATGCAATGATGGTTTTAAAAAAAAAAATTGTTTAAAAATATTTTCGTTTGGTCGAGATGTGGTGATTTTTCTGAACATTAGTCATCTATCTATCTTCTATATATATAAAAAGAAGTGTACATTTTGATTGTCACTCCATAACTCGAGAACGGCTGCATAAAATAAAAAATGGCTGAATACGTTTTGTAGAATATGCAATGATGGTTTAAAAAAAAAAAAAAATTGTTTAAAAATATTTTCGTTTGGTCGAGATGTGGTGATTTTTCTGAACATTAGTCATCTATTTCTATCTATATATATATATATATAAAAAGAAGTGTACATTTTGATTGTCACTCCATAACTCGAGAACGGCTGCATAAAATAAAAAATGGCTGAATACGTTTTGTAGAACATGCAATGATGGTTTAAAAAAAAAAATTGTTTAAAAATATTTTCGTTTGGTCGAGATGTGGTGATTTTTCTGAACATTAGTCATTTTCATATAAATTGTGTGAATATCAAAAATCAATCCACCACGACTTTGTAACGGAACCAGACTTTCAATGAAAATAAAATTTGAAGGCAAAACAACGTTTGTCGGGTCAGCTAGTATAATTTATATTAAGGGGTTTACTTTAGATATTTTTTTTTTAATTTTAATTTTTATTTTTTTTTTTGTTTAATTTTTCAACAGTTTGAACTTTTTTCTATATGCTATGAAAATTTTGGAAAATCGCAGAAATAAAAAATTAACGGCTTATTAATATTAAACAAACTCCTTGCCCTATATTTTACATTAGCAATGTTTACTTTAAATGCTTTTTTGTCAAAACAAGATATTGGAAATCGAAATAAACCATTTTTTTTTTTTAATTCCTTAAATATTATATACAGCTTAAAAGTTGTGGGATATTTCTATGATTTAAAAAAAAAAATAAAAAAATTTATACTTAAAAAGAAACTTCTTCAATTAAAGATTAAACATCGTCCTAGTGTATACCACACAGGCTTGCCAGACTTGGGGTTTTTTGTTGGCCTTTTGAACAAAAACTTTCAATTGGTGACAGGGGACTTTATTGGGGATTTAAAACTATTTTGGGGATTTGACAAATTTTTGAAAAATATTTTAAATATTACCAATAAAATCAATTATGTATATAAAAAATCCCTTATAAAGTTGCTTGGGAAAAGCCAATTTCATATACCTTTTAAAATGGGCACACCTTTGTAATTTTATTCAGCCAGCAAACGAGCTCAAAAACTAGCTCAAATGTATTACTAAAGGTTCAATTTTTTATGAAGGTTGTTCATAAAAAAACACCTTTCTTGACTCATAAATTAAAAAACAATTTTTTTATGCTTTAAAAAATATCTATTGAATTGTTAACAAAATGTTCAAATCTTTTTACTTTTCAGAGTAATTTCTGAATCTTTTTTTTGATTTAATAACTTTAGCCAAATTTATTTGCCTTTCATATATGCTTGCCTTTTATAAAGGCGTTGACGACTCCTAAAAAAAGACCCTGAGAAATTTTCCAAAAAAAATGTTGCTGCCTATTTACCCATTGTAGGGAAAACATTTATAATTTATAGATTTTAATAAGCAAAAACAAAAGAAGTAAGCACGAAAAATTTCGACTAATCTGAAATTTTTTTAAATGAAAAATGTCTGCAACTCTGGACATTTTAATTAAAAAGACCATTAAATTCAGTGGGGTTTTAGATAGAAGTAATGAAAGTTATAAAAGGCGAGAATTAAGAAAAGGTTTATGAAAAATATTTCAAAACTCGACTTTTTTCAAAATTAGTTTGCAGTGATATATTTTTTACCTGTAAAGTCAATTTGGGCTTTCTTAATAAAGAATTTAAGTTCTAACATAACTAAAATGCACATCTAGGATCTAGGGTGACAATTTATGTCGATAGTCAGGCAGCGCTCAGAGCGACTGGTCGCACGATGTAGGTGTGCTCTGAGGGAGCTCATGGAGGCATTCACTGTGAGGCTGTGTTGGGTACCCGGACACTGCAAGGTGGAAGGCAATGAGTTGGCGGACGAACTTGCGAGGGAGGGTTCGAATCTGGACTTGGCGGTAAGGGACGGGGGGTAAAGCCCCCCTATGTTACTACTTTGATGTGATACGGAAGGGATTCCGCGAAACCGTTAACCAGTCATGGAGGGACAGAATGGATTGCAGGGTGTCTAGGGCGTTATGGCCCGCATTGGACGCAGGGGCAACCAAGGTTCTTTTGGGACTGGACGGGGATGGCCTCAGGACCCTTACGGGGTTCCTGACCGGTCATTGTTCTGTCAGGGCTTTCACAAGCAGATGGGACAGGGACATACCGGACTTCTGCAGGTTGTGCGAGGACGTTGAGGAACTGGAGACAGTTGCGCATATAATGTGACACTGTCCGAGGTTGCAGGGTCTCAGACAGAAATGGCTAGGAGATAGATTTCACGACGAACTTGGGTGTGTCGCTGGATGCAATCCAGTAGATTTGCTGAGATTTGACAGGGAAATAGGACGGCTGTTTCTAGTAAGAGGACGATAGGAGCTTGTTCTAGGGAGTATATATCCTTTCTATCTTTCTTTCTATCTATCTTTCAATCTATCTATCTGTCTATTCCTATTTTTTCTTACTCTTTCACTGAAGGGATTCACAATGTACCGCATTGGTCTCCGAGTGGAGATGTGCCCTTGGGCACATAACCCTTCCTAACCTAACCTAAAATGCACATAGTTGAGTTTGGGGTTTAATTATATTTTTTGATCTGTTTTTGTGATATCGATAAAAAGTGTCCGGCAATCCTGGTTAATTTGGGTAATTTAAATAAAAAAAAAAAATAACTCTAGTACCTTTGTTCTACATTTTTGGGGATATTTTGATATTTTTGTTGGGGATAGCGAAAAAAAGTATCTGGCAAGCCTGACTTACTGTTTGTGGATGTTATAAAATGTATCATAATTTGAAATCAATCATTTCTCTATCAATCTCTTCCAGTAAAAATTTTTGTTTTTTCATAAACAATCATCATAACTCAATTAAATTAACTGGTAATAAAAATTTTAAATATCATTTGGTTTTTATAATAACATAATGTAATTAATTAGCAGCTAAATGTTTATTTCTTAATTATAAAATTTGTAGATATCACAAATATTTGTAGATTACTTAGAATTTAAAAAAACAAATACTACGATATCGAAAAAAACATCGTAAATTACTAAAAAAAAAATAAACATTAATATTTCATTTATTTTTTATTTGAAACATAGATTGAAATATTGTGTAACCGAGCTAAAAATATTTAAAAATTTTCTATATGCAATCTATGATAGTTTTTGCAAGTCAGTGACATAAAATCTGTGATAGATTTCTGTACATTTTTTCTATATGCAAATTATGATTTTCTGTGATCATTTAAAGTATCGAAAGTTTTTCAAATTTAGCGATAGAAAATCTGTGATATTTTCCATACATAAATTACATATTTTGTTATACACAGAGATAATTTTGGTGGGCGAAAAATAATGAAAAATTTTCAGTAAATTAATGAAACTTTTCTTCACAATGTGAACGAAATAATTCTTAAAATTAATGAAATGCTGCATACAAAAACATCCCGCATAAAGTGCAATTTCTTAAAATGCATTTTTATCACCGTTTTACATTGAAAGTTACAATTTAAATACCCATATCGCGTAACAACTCAATAATCGTTTTTATCAAAATCCGCGAAACACGCCAAATTTGAAAACGTTTATGTTCCTTAAAATCGATAGGGATCGTAATAGACTAATTAATTTAAATTTTTTGAGAAATTATAATTTTGTAATTAATTTAAACAAAAAGATTGTGTCGAACTTAAAAAAAACCGCGAAAAAATAAATATGCATTTCTTCATATTTTTTATGAACTATACTGATAGGATACACACAGAGAAATAAAGTACCAACCGAATTGAAAAATGTATTTTGGTGTTAACAACCAATAAATTCGGATAGCACAACCATATTCAAATTTGTTTTCTGAATATTTTGGCTGTTGCAACTAAAATTCAGTTGTACTAACCGAACTTTGTTGTGAAAACTAATATTCAGTTGCATCAACTAATTCCAGTTGTACCAACCAATTCCAGTTGTAGTAACCGAATTTGAGTCGTAGTAACAGAATTTTAGTTGGAAAATTACTGATTTTTTCTCTGTCTAGGTAAAATTTGATAATTGCAAACAAAGTCAAAAGTTATGACCCTAATGTATGTATGATCATTTTTAGAGCGCCCAAATTTCTGAGTCATAATTGAAACATAAATAACTTTTATGTTTCCAACATGACTCAAATAATAATCATAAAAGACTCTTAAAATGTTTCATAAAATTTTTTAATTTCCAATAATGCTCATATTTTAGTCATTTTAGGAGTCATAAATAACGTGACCAACTGTTTTTATGTTTTTTTTTATTAAAAAAAAGGAGATTCGGCAGACGAAAAAGTGGGATTTTGGTGCAAAAAACGGGATATTTTAAACTTTTTGTATAAAAATACGGATTTTAACAAATTTAAAAATTTGCAGTTAAAATCAAATATTACTTCGAAAATTGTTTTGAAAAAGGAATTATGACGTAATAGCGAAAAAGCTTTACGTGGTCTCTAGTTTCGCGTGTATATTGATTTTCCCATGTGTGAGAAAAAAATTCTAATTTGTTGCAGGGAGTACTATTTTCCACATACAACTTTTTCAACAGAATTCGGTGATATTTTTGATAATATAAGCTAATTTTTGTTAAAAAAAATTCTTAAACAAAAAAAAAAATAAAACAAACGCAATTAAATTGTTTTCCAATAAAGCATAAAAGAAATATTAAACAAGTTATTTAAATGGCCCAGTATTAAACAATAAGAACTTAATTGCCAAGTATGCATTCAAATTTAAATAAATAAAAAAAAAATATGAAAAATAAAACCAGACGTAACAAAAGTTTTAAGGAATGTTTTCTTTAAATCACTCAGCTTTGTATCAAATTTATGTAATTAGTATTTTCTTTAAAAGAAATTGCGACTTGAAATTTTAAAACTGTTATGGTTGCAATTTTAAATGACAATATAATCAAGCGTCTCAAATTCATACAAATGAGATTTATTTTATAATGTTATTTAACACAATTTTTGGCCACCCATTACAATTTCTAAAAGATACCATTGAAATACAAAAATCGTGTCTTTCAGTCAATCGTTAATTCATCAAGTGAAATTTTTTTTGTTCAAAAATACTTCATCACTTGGAGAAAAAATCAACGAAGAAAACAAGTTTCCTTTTTGGAGCCAACAATTAACGATACAAAGCTTAACTTCAGTTTTTTTTTTTTTTTTTTTTTTTGGAATATTGAGTGTAGATACATCTTATTATAGTATAATTTATTCCTATACCCTACATTTATATATTTCACGTGCAGATTTTTATTCAAAACTAAAAAAGGAATATGCCAAAAAGCGATTTTTGATTTTTCTGTTACAATTAGGGTTTGTCATCCAAGAGCAGTTATTTTTAAGAAATCTAGAGAAAAGTTTCATATTTTTAAATCAATATTCGTACTATAAAATGTTTAATAGTATTTCATCTTACACAGAAAAAAATATGTGTCTACTGTTTTCAATTAAATCGGTTTGTTAAAAATTCTAAAAGCTGTCAATTAAAAATTAATTGAATCAATTAAATGTTTGCTCAAATTCGGAACTAGCTTGACTTGCTTGTTTTTGTTTTTTGTAATATTTATGTAGTTTTTTTTTATAAATGTTTAGTGGTATTAGTAGTAAATATTTAAATTTATTTCAATTAGATTAGCTATTAATTCTTATTAGGTTTATTACTTAATTAAGTTAAATAATTTAGTTTCAGTTGTTTAAATATGAATATTGATTTATTCTAAAACATTATCATAAAATTGATATTGTAATTGTTAAAGTTTAATTTTGTTTAATAAAAATTTAAATTTTTTTTAAACAGAAATAAAATGCAGAAAACAAATTAAAAATTATTATAAACAAAAACAAAAAAAATACTCTGATTTCAACAAAAGGGCTCATTTCTGCAAAGAAAAAAATCCAAAAAAAAATGTTGCCAAAAACCATACGCTTCAATTGAAAGAAAAAACTAATTTCTGTTCTGAATTTGTTCACATAAGTATCGTATAAATAAATCTGCTAACTAAATGAGAATTTCATGCCTGTTTAAATTCAATGTTATAAAATTCAAGCTGTTAAACAACATTTGGTATGGCAACAACACTTCTAGAAAAAATATTTGGTATAGGAGCAACAATTTTTTTTTTGTTTTTTTTAATTAAAAAATAAATCAATTAAAGAGTTATTAATTTCTAATTGAATTATCAATTTTCGTTGTTGGCGGAATTTCAGCAATTAAAGTTATTGATTCGGTGGTTTTTGTAATTGAAATGGGGTTTTATTTTTTTGTGTGTATATTACAGAAGGATTCATTCATAAGTTTTATTGGAACGAAATTAATGAAACTTTCATAAATATGATAAAGATTTTTATAATGGTTTAAAATCATCTTCAATTAATCTCAAAACGCATTTAATTAATAACTCTCTGCTACAAAAATTCACTCTCGTGCGTCCCGGTAGGCTAGTTGGTAGCGTGCTGGCTTATCAGGGTTCGATTCCCACCAGAGGCACTGGTCTGTTTTCGCTACATAATAGAATATAATTTGTAATTATATGATTATTAATAAATAAAATAAAAAATTCACTCGTCAAATAACCGAGTGTAGGTTGTAAGTCTAGCTGAGTGTATTACAAAACCGGTTTGAGAAATTGCAATATACTCTCAAATTTTCGAGATAACGGTAAATGAGTAAGTTTTGTGACAGGCACATTTAAGCATATGTTACTCATTAATTTTTTATCCGATTTGAAATTTTTAAACTGTATTTAAAAGAAAATTTCCTGGTCTTTCTAAAAATATATACTTTCTTTATATTATTAATATAAATAGGTAGAGATTTTTTTTAAAAACAATTAAAACTTTAAATTGTTTTCACTTTTCCAAGTTCTACTTCAAAATTCAAAATCGGTTAAAACATTATTGTATTACCAATGTTGAAATGAGCCATTCGCAAAAAATACTCTTTTACAATTACATATCTCGAAAATTTTAGAGCATGCATATTGAAACTTCTCAAACCGGTTTTATAATACACTCACATACACTTACAACCTACACTACACAGAGAAATACCTTGGATGAATTTTAATGACATTTTTTCACTAATCTAACGCAATTTTCTTCACAATGAGAATGAAAAATTTGTTAAAATTCATGAAAAAAAATTCATAGTTTTAATGAAACTTTTTCATTAGCCGTATGAAATTTTTAATAAATAATATGAAATTGTTCATTAAATTTTATTAAAAACTTCATTAGTTTAATGAAAAGTTTCAATGGCCGAGTTCAAGTGTCAATACATAGATCTAATGCAAAAATTCATTGATATCATGCAGACAATTCTCTCAGTGTTGGTCACTTGAAAAGTGACTTTTTGTTTTTTGTAGCACCGTGTAATAGTTTTTTATTGGATGGTAGGGGATTTGATCATGGAATAATTACTTTTACCGCAAACCCTAATCACAATAACTTTTATGAAGCTCCTTTTTAATGGAATAAATTATTATTTTTGTGTGTGATTTTTTAGCGTAAAGTTTCATTAAATTTTTTTGTATTCATTTAGTTTAAATTAAGAAAGTAGTATGTCTTTTTATGGTAAATAGAGGGTTTATAAAGTTGTTTTTCGTGAGTGTAAATTAAAAAAAAAATTAGCTTTTAATAAATATTGTCTTAAATTTTTTCGACGATTTAATATTTTTTTGTTTTTTAAATACAAAATTTCATATTCAGAGCAATTTTGAGTTAAAAATTCACAATTTAGCCTTGTTTTTACATTTTATTTTTCTCCGGTAAGATTTTATTTCGTGAATTCGCCTGATTCACGCGTGAGTGTTAGTAAGTATTTCTGGTGGTTATTTTTATACCCCTTAAAAGCGAGAAATATTCAAACACTAATAAAAAACCTAGTAATAATATTTGTTAAAACTACTAAAATATTAGTTCAAAATGACGTTACAGAAACAACTGCTAAAATGAGATTTTTTTATTAATTATTAGTACAAAAAAAAAAGAAGAGCAAAAAAAATCTGTTGAATCTACAAAAGTTAAGTTATATTTGAGCTAAAATTTAGTTAATTGAAGTAATAAATTAAAATTAATATTAGTAGAAAAAATCGATTAAAAATACTAATTTCAGCAGTTTTTTCTACAACGTAGTTTTTAACTAATTTTTAGTAGTTTAGCAACAATTGTTACTAATTTTTTTTATTAGTGCAGTTTGACTTAAAAGAATAAAACTCTTAAAAATCACGGTAATGCATTACGCAGACCGTTTCGTAAATAATTTCGTTTATTATTTCACACATTTTCCAAAACAAAGTTTGAATTTCCTTGCAAAAACAACCCTGACCAATAAACCAAGCAACACTGATCACGGCTATGCCATGTGATGTACGCTCAGATGTACACTCATAAAAAAATCCCTTACAAATAGTTGAAAATTTAGCGACGACAACAAAAAAAAAATAAAATAGTTACTGAATTTGCGCCAGCAGAATTTTCGGTGAAGTTGAGAATCACAGTCTGCTAAATTTAGGTGACCTAAATTTTAGAAAAACTAAATGAAGGTTCAATACCAGAAACTACGCAGCCTGATTCAGAAAATTGAAAATTTGCAATGTAGTTATGATTTTTAGAAAATACACTCATTCCTCTTTACCACGCCTTTCACAATGAAAATACAAATAGTTAATAAAGAGTACTCCATAGGTACGGAATAACGATTTTGTGTCCATTTTGCCATCTCGCTTAGTTTCCGAGATATATCCAATTTTATGATTGTAAAGTAATAAAAAAAAAAGGAAATAACTCCATCTACAAGTGAGACTGATAGCAGACACAAAAAATAATGGTTTGAAAACAATTGTGGTTTAAATTAACTGGAAATATTAGTAAATTTCAGAATCACGAACTACAAAATTTTAGGTCGAAAAATTAGTTCAAATACGGATAAAGTTTATGCTTGAAGTAAAATGAGATAACTAATAATTTTAGCTAAATAACTGATTTAAATGGTAACAACAGAAAAAATTAGCTCAACTGAAGTAGAAAACGTTTAAAAGACCTTTGAACTAACTTTTTTTATGAGTTTTAGTGTTAATGTTTGTCACATTATGTTGCACAATTAAGAAAATTAATCGAAACATAACTTACGTTTTGTATTATCTTATCATCCTTTTGTTAGAAAAAATAGATAGATAATAAATAACTTTAATTTCAATTAATCAATAAGAACAGAAATTTCAAAATTCAAGTGCCTGTTAAATTCCAAATCATATATTAATGGAAAACATTGCGTAATCCTTTATTTGTTGCAATTTTTGTATTTTCTTTAAATAAAAATCGGCGTATTTTGGCGACTAATTTTGGGAAGTGATGATAACATTTTTTCAAGTTAAAATAAACATTTTGGAAGCGAAAACAAATGTTTGTAGATGTTTTGCCAAGCATAAATTCCGTTCCAATTTTTTGACAAAACTTGAAGATAAGGTTAGTTTGCCAGTAAGAATTTTCAGTAAATTGTATAGGCTAATCGAGACCCCTAGCGGTGGTATAATTATTTAAAATTGAAAGTTTGACGCTTTGTTTGCACTTAAAGGGTTAATAGCCTTGCCAAACCTAAAAATATAAGATCTGCTCAGAATTGTTATGGCGCACCAATTTTTAAATAATTTTTGTTTGTTGCAAGAAAGTAAATAAATTTTCACAAAAGAAAAATAAAAGAAAATGGTATAATTTTCGGTATATTAAAGTTTTTACAAGTGGGGAGAGTTCCTGATCATATCTTTTAATTTTACAAAAAAAAAAAAAATGTACATACAGTACAACAAATTTTTCTCATTCCAAAAAGTTTCCCAAACGTCCATAAACAAATTAGCATATAACTTTTATAACACCGGTCTTCCTCCATAAATTTAAATTTTTTAAAAAGTGCCTTAAAAAAATGCCAAAAATTTTATTTTTTAATTGCAAACCTGGAACAATAGTTTTTATTTATTTGCATAGTAAAGAACTCAAATTAGAACATGCATTTTACTGCGTTATTACATCTCTCTCTCTTATCCAAAAATAAGCAGTCCTTAAAAGTAGGTGTTGCTTTAAAGCAACGGCAGTGAAAATTTGGTCAATATGAAAAAGGTATTAATTAGAAAAGCTAGAACCTCCAGAATAGTCAGAGCTTTAACAAAAAATCTACACTCACAATATTTTGTCGATAATAGAAAATGAATATGTACTTTAAAACTACTTAACATATACAGTAGAAACTCGATTCTTGCACGTATTGAAAACCGGGCTCGGTGCAAGTTTCGAGGTTGTCGCAAGTACCGAGTATTAATTTCCCATACAAAATAAAAGGCATATACATCTGTTTAGAATCTAAGTTTAATATTTCAATTCAAAACACTTAAGTTCAACGCATTCGTATAACAGTAGATACATATTTTATGTGGAATTAAAGAAATTTAAAATTTTTGTTTGTTTTGTACAAACCCAGTAAAAAATTTTCCAGTTTTTAGAAGCAGGATAAAACAAATGCGCTGAAGTAAGTGCTTACTATTATGTTGTTCGTATAAAAATAAACTAAAAATTTGTTGAGCTTACTGTTTTCCCTTACAATGATGCAGGTTGTAAGCAGCTTACGTTAATCCCTTACGAGGATGCAGGTTGTAATGCAGAAAGTTTCATGTCGTAGATTTTAAACGATCTGAACCAGTTTTCCCGAGTGATTTCCAATTGTGTTAGGTGTTTTCGAGTATGTTAAAAAAAATAATTAGTCACTTCACTGTTCCTGAGGAGCTACCACGTAATGCGGTAAAACAATAAAATTGTCATATTATGTCTAAAATTAATTTCTGTAGAATTTGATGTAAAATGAATTACATATTATTCATATTATTGCTTTTAATCATAATAATATAGACATGAAATATGATTTTACTGGAAGCCATGAAATCACAGCTTTTTGTAAGCGCTAAAACCCTGCGCTTATTTTGCCCAAAAGTAATGCTTCCAAGTGGGAATTCGCCATATAAAAATCATGGCATATGTAAGCAGGTTTGTAAGGGATTCTTTTTGGCATACTCCCTTACAAACCTGCTAGCAGGTAAGCAGCGTTTTTTACTGGGAAGTCGCTTGTTCAGTACTACCTGCTTCTTAGTCTCTGGAGCATCATAATATCGTCTAATGAAGCATTGTTTTTCTCCGCCCATTCTTAAGCAAATATTGAACGCTGATATATATACATAATACAAAAATGTTGCAAGTATCGAGTTCAAAATTTTCGGATGTCGCAAGTACTGAGTGCGTAATGAAAAATATTCCTATGTTGCAATAATCGAGGAGTGCAAGTATCAAGTATGTGCAAGAATCGAGTTACTACTGTAGTTAAAACCCGGTGTATTCACTTTTCTTTTAAATCCAATGTATTTTTAATTTTTTTTTTTTTTTTGTTAACTTTTAAAATATTAACTCAAAATCCATAAAAATAAAAGATTTTCTTTAATTTTTACTATTAAAAATAAAATAAAAAATTTAAAAAAATTTCCAAATCCGTAAAATAAAGGATTTTATTTTAACTATCAAAAATTAACTCCCAAATTATTTAAAATAACAGTTCTTTTGTTTTACTATTTTTTAATTCTTTTTTCAAATAAAGAATTTTTTGTAAATGGAAAATTTTAAATTAAAATAATAACTGGTACAGAAAAACAGTATTTATGAGTAGTTTGTTTTTGAATAAGTGGCAAAATAAGTTTAAAAATAATATTTTTTGTAGTTTAAATGTAAATTCCTTAAAAAATAAAGTTTACTGATTACGTTTTAAATAAACTGAAATCAGTTACTGTTAATTAATTATCAATTTCGCTCCATTCTTGTAGTCTTCGCAATTAAACATGGGGCTAGGGTCCTTGCCTAATAAGCATCGTGAATTTTTTGTTTTTTTTTATAAAAAAAATTTAGTTAGTGCTACGTAAAAATTCATTAATGCCACATTTTAGGCGTCGATTTGACACTAATCACAAATTTTCGAAATTCCATCGCTGGTTGTGTTAAGTTTATTTCAATTTAATTTCCTACATTTATAAAATACTAGCTGACCCGGCAAACGTTGTTTTGCCTTCAAATTTTAATTATAATTAATTCTTGAAATCAAGAAATTTTTTTTACGCAAATAAATAATTAAAAAAATAAATTCACATTAGTAAATCATTTTAAAATTTGTAATTTCATGGGAAGCCCAAAGCCTCTTTGTCCTTCTATTGTCTTTATTTGCTGAAGTATATAAAATGAATAGCTGAAAACAACTGCCATAACAACTGCGACGTAACCTATCACCGGTGCATTGAAGCGCCGCTCATGCTCACCAGCCGGTGTCTTGTCAGCTCTTATCACAACTGTAAATTCATCTGTCGGCATCTGGTCTAGGGCTGTTTTGAATAGACGGATGAGGCTGTTGTGTTCGTGTAACATAGCTTGAAGATTAACATAGGTTTTTTGTAAATATTAACATAGGTTTTTTGTAAATATCTTCGGAACTACATAACCGATTTAAGAGTTTGATATCTCGTTTTAAAAAACATGACAACGGCTTTCAAAAAAAAAAAGTCTTGAATGTGATGATTTATTTTAATGCTTATTTGTTTTTTGTTTTTGGTACCACGCCCATTTATCACATTCCGCTCATTTTCAGTTCGACTACTAATATTTGTAATTGATGGACTCGTACAAAATTTGAAGGCTATATAGCTAATATAGAACCCTAGATATTTAATATTAATATTAATTTTGTATATGAGCTAAATAATCACTTTGTATGGGAGCTGCCACGCCTACTGGTATGATCCCGCCCAATTTTCCCATGACTATTCATAATATAATCAATGTGCACAAATTTCTAAGACTCTGGCTTTTATAGAACTGTAGATATATGATATTAAATATTTACTTTGTATGGGAGCTGACACGCCCACTGGTCCGATCACGCCCATTTTTCACATGACTATTCACATTAACAAATAATCAACTTGCACAAATTTCTAAGACTATGGCTATTATATTACTGTAGATATATGGTATTAAATATTTACTTTGTATGGGAGCTGACACGCCCACTGGTCCGATCACGCCCTTTTTTCCCATGACTATTCACATTAACAAATAATCAACGTGCACAAATTTCTAAGACTCTGGCTATTATAGAACTGTAGATATATGATATTAAATATTTACTTTGTATGGGAGCTGACACGCCCACTGGTCCGATCACGCCCATTTTTAGATGTTGGCCGATTCTCAGACCTACTCAATATGCTCACAAAATTTCATGAGAATCGGTCAAGCCGTTTCGGAGGAGTACGGGAACGAACATTGTGACACGAGAATTTTATATATAAGAAGATTAACCTTTTTTATTGTTTGTGAAAATTGTATTAGTTAGGAAGTTCTAAAATAAAAAAGCGGGAAAAAAATCAAGGCGGGATCAGGGATCAGAGGGATGTATGGTCAGGTTATCCATTAACCAATATATTGTACATATTAAAATGCAATAAAAAAATTATATTCCGTGTCAATCTATGTCCGCATCTGAACACACCACAAAACAGACGAAGGCGGCTGTTGATCGGCGGATTAATCAGGATTTATAAACACTTTAACAAATGACTTCACAAAATTTTGAGGTGAACCCGGCAGCCATAGCCGAATTAAAAAAGTGAAACAGTTAAAGATGTGGGATTGTTTCACCTAAACATATATTAAGACTAAAGTAGGAGTTTTTTAATAATTTAAAAAGAAAATTTTAAAAATTATTGAACATCTTCAAATCTAAAAATATCAAATACATATACACAGATTTGATCAGATCTAAATAAATATTAAAATTGTCCCCATTTTTGAGATCTAATTAGATCTGATCATATATGCCATCAGATCAGTTTAGAACTAGTAAAACAGATATAAATAGATCTGGTCAGATCTGATATTTTGTATACGGGTAGGCCAAAAACACAGAGTCGTTTTAATTAAAATTACCGTAAACTAACACAATATCTCAAAAAAAGTGAAAAATTGCAATTTTCAAAGCAAACCTTTTAAGAAAAATATAAAAACTAATTATTTTTTTTAACGAAATCAGTACAATATACAATTTATGTATATTTATTCTGAAAATGATAAGGATACTACAATTAATTTCCTATTTCCAAGAACGACAATTGCACCTGCATATTTCTATTTCACTTTTCAATAACAAAACTAATTTTTATCAATTTTGGTTTATTTTATATATTTTTTTTTATACCAAAACAGTTTAATTAAAATTTAATAATTGATTTTAACAAAGTAAAAAAAATTATCGCGAATCGACCAATAAAAAAAAATAGGTACTTAGGTACTTCAGAATGATTATCAATTTGTTGTTGTAATTGTTGATATTACTGTTGCCACTATTGTTAACTTGGTTATTGGATTTCCAGTTAACGAGTCTTGTGTTTTCAAACGATCAACGCAATTTTAGCAAAAGCGCTGAAATATTTCTTATATGATCAGTTAATGTTGGTCAATCAATAAGAACGGTTGACTTGTTTAAACAAAAAATAAATCAGTTTTGAAAAAGAAAGTTGTCAAAAAATAGTACAAATTTATAGGGACTAAAAGGTAATAAAAGGACTTAAAAACAACAACAACAACAAGTGTAATAAATTAGTGAACAAAATTTGTATTCAATATTAAAGATCTTTGGGTTCATTAAAACAAATATTTAAAACCATTTATATGAAATAAAAAAAAGGACTACATCTTTTAATAAATTATATTTTGAAATTAAAATTTATAGTAAACTGTGAAAATATTAAATTTAAATAATGACAAATTGAAGTTCGATTTATTTCGTAAAGAATAACGTTTCGTTTTAAATTTTAATAATTTTTTTGTATAATTTATCAAAAACAAGTTTAACTTAACTGCTAGTTAACAAAAGCCATTAATTCTTAATGATGTATTTTTTAAAATTAACAAATCAAGTTTAAACAAAAAACAGAACATCACGAGACTGATAAGAAATCATGCTAAATAACTCCCTCTATTTGAAGTGGCGCCTAATTATCTTTAAAATAGGGTTGCCACACTTTTTAATCTCAGAAGACGTTATTTAAAATTTAAATTCACCGCAAAGCTTGGAAAAATGGGTTATATTTTAAATAAAGGGTCCGCCAAATAACTTTTTTTTGTGAACTCCTGAACCAATTGGACTTTGTATGGCGTCATACCAAGGTCTTTATGCTAAATTCGTCTCAATGATGTCTCCGAAATGTTCAACTGTTGAGAACGACGGTGAATTGATGTTGATGGCGCTTCACGCACACTTTCTGCCACAGCAGCAATATTCTCGGGTGTACGCACTGTTTTTGGCTTTTCACGCTTTGGTTTATCGATGAGGATGCCAGTTTCTTTCACTTTTTTCGAACATACGGACCATATTCGTTCAGCGGAAGGATAAAACTAATTATCTGTCAAATCAGACATGAGCTAAGTGTTACCATTCACGAAAAAAGCACTAGTTGAAAAAAAAAAACGTTAGATGGCGGACCCTTTCAATTCGTTGAATTTTAAACTTGACTTTCTTTTAAATTGTCGTTGAGAGAATTATCTACATGATATTTATGCATTTTTGCATAAAACCAATGAAATTTCATAGGAATTAGTGCATTGGAACTTAGCATTAAAATTCTTTAAAAATTAATAAATAACAACATTTAAGCAATTATTAAGAAATAAACAAAAGGTTTATTAAAAAATTGCGATAGAAATACACAATATTTAATATTATTTTAAATATTATGATTTAAAACTCGGACTAAAATGGCAACCCTGGTCATTATAGACCTTTTTTAAATCAAAATAGGGTGCCATTGTGGAGCCATGAGTACTGATTTGAGAATAAAATTTTTGTTTTTTTTTACAAACGAATAAATTTTTAAGTCGCTGCCTTAGCCGGATTTTATAATTTTTGATTTGCATTAAAATGGTACGAGGGTAAATTCAAAAATTAAAAAACCCAAAAAATCGTTGTTCAAAAAAAACTATTCAAGAATTTAAAAATGTCTCTAAGGCAGTGACTTAATTTTTTAGTCTTCAACAAAAAAAAAAAAAAAAACGATTAAAAATCGGTCCATTCGTTACGGCTGCACAGTGGAATTCGGTTTTCAATAGTTTGTTGCAAGAAAATGGAAATTCGAGTAAATATAGCGCAAGTAAAATGTAGGGCAAGGAATTTGTTTAACAATCTGTAACTTTTTATTGCAACGAAATTTTCTCCCAAATTTCCACTGTATATAGAAAAAAGTTCAAACTCCCAAAATGTTAACCACTTAAGTTAAATTTTTTGAAAATTGTCTTTTATTAAAAATTTCATTCACTCAATGAAGAAGTTTTCTTAATAAACTAGTTTCATGAAAACTATGAAACTTTTCATAAATTTTAAGAAAATTTTCGTTCACTTTGCGAAGGAAACTATGACGATTAAAAACACTTTACCCCAGAAACAATTGAAAAATTTGTCCAGCGGCAACTCTCTCGCTCTCTCTAACATACACTTGGTATCCAACTATTGAATGTGGATAAAGTGCATCATAATGTGATAATTACTTGTGAAAAGGAGATAACAATAGGATTAAAAGGAGGAAGCATTCTAGTTGAAAAATAAATTGTTCATAGGTATTAGTAAACTCTGTCTTTTCTGATTAATACAATACATTGAGAATGCTGTGATTGACAAAACTCCACTTAGCCATACTTGTCGCTGTGTCGACCGTAGCTCAACTCGCTAAGAGGTAATGCTACGAGTAATAGCCTAATGTATGGCTGTGGGTTTGAAACTCACAACGACACAAAAGTAAAAAGTTTTTTCATATATATCAATTTAACAATATAAAATACTTTGTTCAATTGACACTTAAATTAGCCACTGACGAGTCCTTGAACTGTGGCAGTCTGACATATCCATAGTGTGCGTTAAATTTTTCAATAAAAATGTTTTTTTCTTCTTCCTTTAAAAAACTAACTGAAAACTTTATTAGTTTAGTGAAAATCCATTAAACCATTTACATTCTCTCTGTGTAAGATAAAGCGAAAACCAATTTTGTAAGAAAAACCTCTTGGTTTTGTTAAATAAATTATTTAAAACAGTGAAACCTACCACTCCCTTAACGAGCACCTGTTAAGCAAAAGGATTTTATATCGAAATTTTAGAGTAAAATTATTTCCCTTTGGCGGACTTGCTCTTAATCAGACGCAGCCACTTAAAAAGCCTTCCCTTTGGCGGTACTAAAGCGATTAAATTTGGTATGCAAGTTCCTAAGCCCGCGTAAACATCCACTTCAATGGGATTTTTAGAAATGCCTACCGGGAGGGGTATTCAGAGGAAAAGTCTCCCTCTTGACTACCTGCACAACCGAGGAACTTGAATTTTGGTATGTGTATTCCTAATTCCACCTAGACATTTACTTGCAAGAAAGCAACGCTGATGGGTTCGTTCGAAATAATTAAAAATGTGTATCTCTTTAGCAGTCCAATTTCACGTTTAATGGTTAAAGTTTGGGGTAAAAATAACCCAATTTTCCATGAAGAGAAAAAGTAAAAATTTGGCAGCCTGGAAAAACTGCAGTGCCAAACGACTTAAATTGCCAACCGAATTGAAAAGTGTATGTTGGTGGCTACAACCAATAATTTCGGTTAGTACAACCATATTCAAATGTGATTTCTGAATATTTTGGATGTTGCGAATCAAATTCAGTTGTGTTAACCAAATTTTGTTGTGAAAACCAATTTCTGTAGCAGTAACCGAATTTTAGTTGGCAAATTTTTTTTCTGTGTGTAGTTTATAGAAAATCATAGAATAGCCACTTCATATTTGCAATATCATTGTGATTAGTAAGTTGTATTACCCTTTCCTTCAAAATTTAAGTTTTTTTTTCATTAAGGCCAAGCACAGATGGTCAATATAATTGATTCACATTTCATTGATCTTTGTACATACACTTGAATTTATATTGAAATATTATAAATAAAATAAAAGTTGAACCAAATATTATATTTCTTAAAAAATTCGCAAAATTTAACACATTTAAAAATAAAAACATGTTTTCAGGGATTATTTTTTAATTTAAAATAATTTATATACTTTTTTTTTATTTAATTTATTCATTTTAAAACAAGAAAAAAACAAATTTCAAACAAACAATATTTCAATAATGCCAACAAACTTTTTAATATGGATTTGAAAAACAAAAAATCCAAATCATTTTAAATTTTTCAATTGACTAACTTTCAATTAATTTGTAAACAACCAAAAACTTATAATTTTTATTGAAAATCTATAGGGTACTGAAGTCTATATTTTTAATTGAAGAATATTGTTGTTGACGCATTAAGATATCGTATCAGCTACTAGAAACACAATTCTTAATCCATTTGTTTTCAAGTATCAAATAAACTACGTGACGTAAATAAAGCGATATATAATATTGTTAAGATTTAGTAATAAATTAGCAAAATTGATGATTAATAGGTGTTTTGTTAAAGTTCTGCTTATTATGAAGGCTCTAGCTTTTCTAAAACTTCGGGTTCTGATGAGATCTTTAGCCAGATCGAAATACTAGTATCAACCTAGCTAATATGTTTAATTTGCTTTATTTTTGTAAATATACGGAGGTTGAAAGCTCGTTATAAATTGAAAATAACATAAAAATACTCTAGATGTATATAAGAACAAAAAACTAATAAAACTGTAAAAAATATTACTTGATCCAATATAAAAACTAAATTTTTTTATATAAATAGAAAATTTTTGGTCTTCAAAATTTAGTAACGTCATGATGCTTGTTAGAAAAAGACCCTAACCACGTGCTTGATTACTAAGAAGACAAGAATGAAGCAAAATTGATGATTAATAGGTTTTTTGCTAAAGTTCTGCCTATTATGGAAGCTCTAGCTTTTCTAAAACTTCGGGTTTTGATGAGATCTTTAGCCAGATCGAAATACTAGTATCAACCTAGCTAATATGTTTGATTTGCTTTATTTTTGTAAATATACGGAGCTTCAACCTCGGAGTTTCAACCTCGTTAAAAATTGAAAATAACATAAAAATTATCTCGATGTATATGAAAACAAAAAAACTAATAAAACTGTAATAAACCAAAGTTTAGTTCAACTAAATCCGCAAAATGGGGAAGATTAAAATCAAAATATATAGTTAGAACTGCAGCTAGAAACTCAAGACACAGTTAGAGATAGTTCTTAATTGCACTTCCGTTAAAATACAAACTTTTATGATAACTTATAAAACCGATAATGAATACAATCCTCTCTGAATTATCAGCAATTTTTAAGTACTTTAACTATAAATTAGCAGAGAAAAAACGTTAAGTATTTTGAAAATTTAAAAAATAACCAGAAATTACCAGTATTGTTTATAATTTTGTTAAATAAATAACTATTGTTTAACAAATACATTTTGTATCCCAAATACCTCATACTACTAGTTTATTTACTGCTAAATTAATAATATTTTGTCACATGTGACATTTTATAATCATAATCAAATATTTATAACACCATACAAAATCATTTATGAGTTTTTTTTTTTTGGCAGAAACCATGGATTTTAACACACTTTTATGATAGTATGAAATGTGATAAGTTTTATTTTATTTTGATTGGATTTTTTGGTTTTTTGATATTTCTATTGAAAAGCTTCATAAATTTAGTTTAACGTGTAGGCAAAATATTTGTGGTTGTAGAATTTTTGGTCGAGGGACTAGAAAAAGTGAGGATTTCATAATTTCCGATAAGATTAAGGAGGAGGATTTTGTTTTTTTTAATAAAAGTTTTCAAATGCAATATATACGGTTTTATAAATTAAATGAATGTTTCAAAGGTTAACCTTAACAAAAAAACCCATAATCTATCTTAATGTGATTTATAAAGTGTTGTTAAAATATTTGTAGAAATTTTGATTATAATTATCTACAATGAATCAAAAAATTAACAATTCTTAAAGTATGTATAATTCTGCATAAGTATAAAACATTTAAGTGTATACTCGAAAGCCAGTATACTTAAACAAGATTTTTGAACTAGATATGATCAAAATCTAGTTTAATCTGGATTTCGAGCGTAAATTTAAAGTTGAATTTACAATGTCAGAACATAACATTCTATGGAGTAGATCGAACTTTTTTATATTATTCTTTTTTTGTTTAGCTTATTGTTAATTACAAAAAAAAAAAAAAGTAATTACCTACTTAAAAATGTATCAGTCAATATGATTTATCAAATTTAAGGGGGGGCGTGTTGATATTGACAAATCTATTTGATATCATGAATGGAAAATTTTTAACTGGCATTAAGAACTTATCTATGACAATGACATAAATTTTGTTAAAAAAAAAACAAATCATTGTAAACAAAAATAATCAATAAAATTTAAAATGTTTTTACTAATTTTACTAAAAATTTATGATAACATATTAACCTAGATCGGTTAACAAAAAATATTTTACTAACATTTAATTTTATTACAGATGACAGAAATAAATTCTACATCCAAAGAAAAGGCAAATTCGGTGGTTTCGTTAACCGATTTTCATTCAAGGTAAGAAAAAAAAAATATTGGCCTGGGTTCTATATTCCACTACGAAGTGAAAGTGGAATCGTTTTTAATTCCACATTTTCAGTTCCGCTGTGTTCTGAAAAACGAGTGAATCGTTTTTTTTTCACGACGATTTCATTTTCATTTTGTTCTTAGCAACAACATAAAAAAATGCGGGATAAAACCAAATTATCACTTTAAAGTGAATGAAATTGCAATAAAGAAGAGTGCATTTTTTAACAAAAATAAAAATTAAAAAAAAAAAAATACTTATTTTTAAAATAATATAAAATGAGTTTCGCAATTGTGATTTCCTGGTATTTAATTAAAAAAGAAAAACAAAGAACGGAATATCTATATAGAAAAAGGCTTCGTGACAGTTCAAATCCTTTGGAACTACCAGAAAAATCGTAAGACAATAATTAAAACTGAGTCGCAAGTGTTTAAAATTAATAAAAAAAAAATAGTTTTATTGCGTATTTATTTATTATGATCTAGCAGTGGAAAGAAGTACAGCCTCAAAAATTTTAACAAATATGTGTAATGTTTTGAAAACTGTCATATACCCAAAAGAGATTAGATTTGAAAGAAGTCGCGAAGAAATTGAGAAATCAAAAAGGGAAATCATCGGTTGCGGTTCCTCATTTTCTATATTTTCAGTACTTTCGTCATTTTTATTTAATTTTTGTAAAATCACGTTTACAACATTATCGGAACTGGTGCCATCTAAGTTTGACAATTCAGTAGATAAATTTGTGGTTGTTTACCCTTTGCTAGTCGTCCCGAATGATTTAGCAGCTGGAACACCTTCGACTGCTGTATAAAGGCCAGAAAGTTTGACAACTGAATCTTCCTTGGATGATATGTGTTGGATATTAATGGGTCCTCCACCTTTTGCCGTTACCTCTGCTCTATTTTCGGCCAATTTTTTACGAATGGTAGCCTTCCAATCAGCCCAATCCTTTTTCCAACCAGTTGCATCGTTTTGTGGAGGTCCTAAGCTGTTTAATGTACTTGCTAAGTCCTTCCACAACTGGTCTTCAACTGTTTTGTCGCCCCTCTTAAAACCTTTGGCCAAACCAGATTTGTTTTCCATGAATATTAAAACGGGTCTCTTGTTCGGGATTCATGTGTTTTCCCGTAAAAAATACAACTCTTTTTCAGTTAAATTGTTTGATTTTTTTTTACTTTTAATATTCAAAATAATTTTATTTTCTAAAAAGTTTGGTTTTTCACTCAGTTAACTAATACCGTTTTACAATTACTTTTTTGTAGTGAAATTGTTTTATAGAACACATCAAATCACTTTAATTCCACTAGAAACAAAATGAAAACGAAATTTTTCTTTTCAAATCACTTATGTGGAATTGGGAACACAAATTGAGCGGAAGTTTCACTTTCACTTCATTTTCGGAATGTAGAACCCATGCGATTAAAATATTTCACTTTTATAGATAATTTTTAACTTTAACATAAATTATGACAACTGTGATTAGCCTAAATGTTTACACTATTTGTTTTTCTTCATTTCAGAACAAATCTCACTGAAAAGGGTCATTTATCAGACGAATATGATCCTTTTGCTGAACGTGATCAAGTAAATGGTTCATCCACTGGTGGGGCATTGGCCCATTTGCTTAAAAGTTCATTAGGTACTGGTATTTTAGCCATGCCTATGGCTTTTTATAATGCTGGTCTGGTATTTGGTATGGTCGGTACCCTTGGTAGTGGGTTTCCTCTGTACATATTGTGTGCATATATTGGTAAGTAGTTAAATTTTTTATTAAAAAAAATAAAATTAGCAAACTTATATTTCACGCAATATTGATAAAAATATTAAAAATCATATTAAACTTTGAAAAAGTGCTCCACAGTTCTCACCAAAAAACACACACTATATTGTTCAGCGACCCCTAAAACTTTTAGTAATAAAATATTTTATACACCGAAAAACATCCATGCGTTATATGTATATATGAAAATCAACGTACGTAGTAGTACGAAATATTTCATTGTTTCGCACAACGAAAGGCTAGTGAAAAATGTACGAATACGTACAATAGTATTTTGTACAATGTACGAAATGAATTTTATTTTTTACGAAATATTTTTTATATATGTATGTATTACGAAAGAATTTTTATTAGCCGCGCTTTAAAATTGTACAATCATAAAAATCAATGAAATATGAACAATATGATTGAAAATTTGTATTAATGCAGTAATTCAGTATAATAAAAATATCATCAACCAATCGCAAAATGTTGCACATAATTAATTTAAATAATTTATTTCGTAAAATTAAATCAAAATTCCTATATTCTACAAACAACTACACTGATAATAATCCATGCGTAAAATTACAAAAAAATGTCAAAATAACAAAATTATTCGTAAAATAAACGAAAATTTGTACATTTTACGAAAGTTTTTGTAGTTTTGACAATAATTTCGTATTTTTATGCATACATTATTATGAGTGTATGATACGAAATTTGTTAGTTAGTTTCGTAAACAAACAAAAGCCTCTACACTTTCGTTTCGTAAAATAAAAGAAACTTTCATATAAATTAAATACGAATAATTTCGTTAGTTTCATAAAATGTTAAAAGGCTGCACCAAATGTACGGAAGTACAATGAAAGAAAGTTTCTTGAATTCTACGAGAAAAGTAGTTACAAAAGTTTTTTTTTCGTATAAAGTTGCATTGTAAGAATTTGATGATTTTCGGAAAAAAAAATCATCCGCCATATTAGATCTGCTATATTCAATATTTGAAATCTGATTTCAGATTCTTACTCAGCGACCAACAAACCTTTCCTAGAATATATTCTAAACGAAAAACAAACATTTAACCAAAAAATTTCGCCATATAGGCTCCGCGATTTTGAATTTTTAGAAGCTGATTTTAGATTTGCATTTTGAGATCCCCAAAACTTTTTGAAAAAATATTTGATATATCCGATTAAAAATTAGAGTCCGATATATTAAATTCGACATTTTGAGTTTTAAAAATCCAATTTTAGATTCGTATTTATAGCTATCCCCAAAACTTTATCTTTAATAATATATAACAAAATCGATTACATTTCAAAAAATTATTCGGTATATTGGATCCACCCAACACCCGATCCCAAAAATTATTAAGTGACAATTTTGAAGCAAATTCCGAAGCTTTTTTAGATCATTGAATTTTCAAAATCTGATGCCAGATTCGAGTTTAGCTGCCCCCAAAACTCCCCATCTGCCAATTTTCAAGCCGATTCTATTGACATTTATTTAAGAGTCTCTGAAAGTAGTATCTAACTTATTTAACTTCTTTTCAAAAATGCATGAGAATTTCTTAATAATTTTTACCCCATGAAGAACCCATTCTGAATTTTGAATATGTTATACAAGCCAATATAATCTATCAGCAAAAATTGATTAAGAAAAACCTAAGATGTAGACGGTATATTTTAGTATAAAGTTAATAAAAGAAAAATATCTAACGGGTTTTTTTGGCGTAACTATATTTCAGTTATTTCGGTAACGGTTTTTTTGCGATAACGGTATTTAAGTTATTTCGGTAATGGTATTTTAGCGATAACGGTAGTTTAGTCATTTCGGCAAAGGTATTTTAAGGATAACAGTTTTTCAGTATCGGTATTTTAAGGATAACGATAAATGTAATGTATAAAAACGTATAAAATCAAACTTTAAGAAAATATATCTATCAACAGAGTTTTTTCTGATCTCGACTTAAATTAATAAAAAAAAAAAATAACGGTATTGATATTTCAAGGGTAACACTATTTTAAATTGTTTCAATAACGTTATTTTAAGGATAACGATATTAATTAGTGTTAATTTTAGTTTAAAAAAATCACTTAACTAATGACTAATTTCTTATTACGATTTTACATACACATATAATAGACTCCTAAAGATGTATCCTTAAAGATTCCTTATGAAAATTATTTTATTTTTACCTAAAAAAATCAACTTTAACAATTCAAATTATTTTTTAACCCATTCCTGCCTATTGGGTATTTAAATACCCAAAAAGGAGCCATCTTAAAAAAATTATAGCTAAAGACAGGTAAGAGTTGTATCAAATTGATTTTTACAGGTAGGTGGAGAAAGGATTAAAATACTTTAGGAAAATGTTGGTGTAAAATTGGGGATTGGTAATTATCTGTTCAATTGTCTGCAAATTTACATATTCTGAAAAATTGAAAGAAAGAATTGAAATTGCCTCTGAAAAATTGGAGAAGCGACACATCGGAAAACTTTATTGTTGGCTAATAGGGTTAGGTATTCTTTAAAGTGCAAAAAATTTGTAGCTGGGTAGGACCACTCACTTGGGCTACAGGCATGATTTCATAACATGACCATCAAAATACGTATTTTACAGTTTTATGAAGTACTCTTGCTTGAAATATCGATTATTTTCAAGTAAAAATGAAGAGTTTTAAATGAAAGAGCATAACAAAATAATTTAATTAAAAAACCACAGAGGAATTATTTTATATCAGTGGTTAATTCATAAGTCCCAAGTATGGGAAATCGAAAAGAAAATTATATCAAATAACTTCTAAGACCTTAAGTAAAGAATGTGTGAAATTTCATCGATATTGGACAATGGAATCGGGGGTCAAGCATTAATGGGTTAAATTTAAAAACAAAAATAACAGTATTTTTAAGTGTTACTATAAAATAACTGTTATTTTTGTAAATCCCTTTAAAAAACTACGTAAAAAACCACCACAAATTTTAAATTTTAAAGCATTAACAAGTAGATTTTTTATGAATTAAAAAAAAAAACCCAAAATAACTGTTATTTTTAACAGTAATTCTATAAAATCAAAAATAATATGTATTAATAAGTGTTTTGTTTAAAAACAAATATACTTTGTGATTTTAAAAAAAAAAAATTTTTAAATAATCATATAATTACAAATTATATACTATTACCCTAACCGAGCACTAGCTATACTATGGCCTTCGGCGCGTTGTATCGAAAACAGACCAGTGCCTCTGGTGGGAATCGAACCCACGACCCCCGCACTGATAAGCCAGCACGCTAGCACTAGCCTACCGGGGCGCACCTTTTTTAAAATTAAATTCATAACTGTTAGGGTCTCTGATTTCAATTCTTTCGGTAACGTTATTTTAGCTATAACGCTATTCAAGTTATTTCGGTAATGGTATTTTAAGGATATCGCCATTTCAGTTAACGGTATTTTACGGATAAAGATATTTCAATTATTTCGGTAACGTTATTTAAGGGATAAGATAGTCAGTTGAAAGATTTTTTAAACGATAGTGGTATTTTATAGGTATTGCCTGCCATTCCTGCTTTTAAAAGAGCAAAGATTTATAAAAAAAAAAAACGGATAATTACTTAAAAAGTTAGAGCAGATTAAACATTAGGTATTTTTCTTACTTTTGCTAAAAATGTCGAACTTTGAACGGCGATTTAACTCAAATAGAATATCAATGTCCTCACTTTCAATTAAATTCAAACACATTCCAAAAATAACTAAAATCGAATCGATTTTTTTTTTGAACGAATAATTTTAAAAGGTTTAACTAAAATTTGTTTAAACATTTTAAATAAACAAGTCTCAAGCCTTTTTGTCTCCATTCATATCGCACTTGATCAACAAGAGGGTATTAACTCAAAATTTTAAAATTTTCAGTAGAGTCAAAAAACTGTTTATGGCCACATTTTAACAGAATTTAAAAATTCAAACATATCATAATAAGCAAATTCCATTTGAAAATATATATACATTGTTTTTGTTTTACATCTTACCACTCATTGCAAAAAAAAAATCAATTTTTTGAGTTAATACCATTTTTTTGAAATTATGACGATTTAAATTTATAGAATAAAACAAATTTTATCAACAGAACAGTATCAACTCAAAATACAACCAAATATAAATAAAAAAGTTTGATTATTTTTAAATTATTTTTAACATTTTTTATGAAAATATACGATTCATTTCTATTTGAACTTTTGTATTAACTCGAAATAATACCTTTTTGTTGAAATAAAGGTAATCACTACATTATCATGAAAATGGTCTCAAAAGTGGTTTTCGAGATGAAAGAGTTATCGGAATAAGTTGAAATTTTTACAATAGATAGATATTGACGTTGTTAGTTGATTTCTTGAAAAAAGTGATATATTAAAAATTTTGAGTTAATACCCTCTTGTTGATCAAGTGCGATATGTTTTTTCCATTATTTATTTATGATTTTAATATTTGAAGTAGATATTTATCAACTTGAACTTGCTAATAACAGTTAAATAAAATACATTTAAAATTTTTTTTTTTTTATATTACAATTTATAAAACAACTTTAAGAATGACGTATGTGTGAATTACTTTTTTATTTATTTAATAACTTTTTTGAAGTTCGTAAATAAAATAAAGTAGTTCAAGGTTTAGGTGCATTGGTTTTACATATTTTTTTTTGTTTTTTTTTAAGTTTTATACACTTCAAAACATGTTTGTTTTTCTTTAGAATTTTGTTTTTGCTATTTTTTAGAAGTGTGCCTTTGATTAGAAAAACAATTTTATTATCATGTCAATCATTATTTCGAATTGATAACATATTTTAGCTAATAACTGTATGTACACTCAAAAAAAATTTATAAAGTCAGCAACATTTTTACTGGCAGGATCCTTGCAGAAAAATTGCTAATATCAGCAAAAAAAAAATTGCTAAACTCAGCAAAATTTTTGACTTTACTAAATTTTTTATTTTAGTGTATTCTTATCAGATGTTATTAAAAAAAAATAGAGGCAAAAACAATAAAAGGACAGCGATTAAATATAAGTTCGTCATGTTTTGTACGCAAATTTAGGGTTTTTATATTTCCTATCATAAATCAAAAAATACACTGCGTATCATAACTATAGCCGCACCACATGTTTCGTCATAATTAAAGTTGTTAAAGAAATAATTTAATGAAACTTATTACTTTTCCTAAAAGTGTCATAAAGGTACTTTAGGTTTATGCAAATTGGAGCCATTCGCTTTTAAAATTGACTAAACGCGGCCTATATATCAATTTGAATCATTATATCGAATTAAAATTGAAGTTTCGAAATCAAATATAAATCTTATTTTGTTAAATTAACTTATTAATTTTCAAATAAATCGCGATGCGGTAGATATCCTAATGAACTCAAAAAACGTCACATTTGAACCTTTATAGAAAGTTGCGAAATTTTATTATTCGCAAATTTTGGGATAAATCAAAGTAAATACGGGGAAAAGAAAACCGGGGCACAAAACCAAAGCTATCTAAGAGAAATAAACGCCCTATTATTAGCACAGCATGCAATTCCATGAAAATTTTCGAAATCTACAATAAGTTGAGCCTTAAAAATATATGGAAAAAATATCTACAAGAGCATACGCCTGTACCAAAGTTAAGGTACGTTCACTTTAATCAAATATCTGAACAAAATATTTGTTTACATTTTTGCTTTCAATTGTGTAAAATAAAAAATTATTTTATTTTATGTTCAAACTATGATCAAATATTTGATGGTTTTTGCTTCTTCAAACAGCTCTCAAATAGTGTCAAATAAAATAAACGAAAAAATATTTGTCGAGCGTTCAGATTGAAATAAATATTTGTATTAAATATTTATTTAATCAAAGTGTAAAAAAACAGATTTATTTAATCGAAAAACTAACTGTTTTTAAAAAAAATTGATCACTCGGGATCTCTCTCGGACCTAGCCTATTTATGATATAAGGGTATATCAAAAAAAATTTTGTCCGTTTTGGTTTATCTCGCTTAGTTTTGAAGATACTGGACATTTTAAAATATCGCCATTTTGTAAAATGGCTTGTATCTCGAAAACTAAGCATGATATCGCAAAATGGACAAAATTTGTGCAAACTTTAACAAAAGGCACAGTACCGACAACACAACTGTGTACAGTGTTCCGATTCCAATCATTCCCCGTTTAATTCCATATCGTTCCATTTTGGACCAATGTTCTATTCTGTTATCGGAATGATTAAATTTTTATTTTCACGTACGACAACACAATTGTGTACAGTGCTCCGTTTACAATCGTTCCCCGTTTCATTCCATATCGTTCCCTTTTGAACCAATGTTCCAATCCATTATCTGAGTGATTAAATTTTTATTTTCACGTACTTTTTTGGGTAAAAAAATAATTGTTTTTTCATAAAAAATTAATCTTTCGGAATATTTCCCAAACCTAGGATATTTGCATTTGCAATTGCAATTTTCTCCCTTTAATTAATTCATTACTAATGGTAATGAAATTTGAAATCATTACCATTAGTCAATGAAATCAAGTCAATGAAATTCATTTTCATTAATTAAACAAATGGTAATGAAAATAATTTCATTACAATTGATATCAATGAAATTGTAATGAAATCATCAATTAATTAGTCCATTCAATTAATTAGTCTCATGTATGGTTTGAAAATTGTAGCTTAACGAATCCCATAGCAATTGACCCGAACATTTTTAATTGTGAATTTGTTTAGTTTTTAAATTTTAATTTAATTTGATTTAAAACTGCATATTTTTCCATTTAACAATATTTTATTAAACAAAATTTCTCAAAATATTGTATCATTAAATTTCGCTTTTTAATATTTATTTAAATTTCAGTTTTTTTATTAAGCCTTTTATTAATAAATTTATTAAAAAAATTTATAATTGACGATTTTACCACCTGTTATTTGCCATTATTTGTTCTTACATTTTTTTAGTAGGATCAAATAAATATTTGCTCAAATCAGAAGAAATATTTGATAGCTAGTGTTCATTCTATGGTTATGTTTGTCAAATATTTATTTGAATGCAAATAATTTTGTTTGACCAAAATCAGCTGATTTGCTGTTTGACACACAAAAATATTTTGTGTTCAGATTACGGCAAAGAAATATTTCATGTTTTTTGTCAAATATTTGACTAATCTGAACGTACCTTTACTACCTTGTCATTTTCCAAAGGGCCTCAAATTGAGCGTTTATTATTTCATTAAGATATTTGCTGCAAGGCGTTTTGTTTGAAAATTAATAAGAAAGTTAATTTAACAAAGAAAGTATTAAATCTGATTTCGAAACTTAGATTCGAACTCGTTATAATGATTCTAATCGAAGTGCGGCTATAGTTATGAAAAACTAAGAAATACATTTATAGGCCATGTTTCCTCAATTTTAAAAGTTGATGCCTCGAAGTTGCATAAACTAAAGTAGTACTTTCATAACACTTTAAAACCCGCAATTAGTTTCATTAAATTATTTCTTAAACTTTAGTTATGACGAAAAATGTACTGATTCTATAGTTATGATACGCAGTGTAGTTTTATAAAATATATGAGATCAATAAAGCAATAAAAAATGTGTCATCGACTAGACTTTTTCAAAGAATTCTCTATAAAAACTATTTCCTATCAAAACAAAGTCATAAAGATACCTATAGTTATTTTTTGACTCAAAAATCTGCTGTACATTTTTCAACCAAACCCTCTAGTGTAACTGTTAATATGATATTAATTCTGGACTGTTAAAGATATATTGAAAAATTTTATTTTGTGTAATTTTAAAGATAAATCTTAATTCGAAAGCATAAGAAAATGTAGTTAACTGATTTTTTATATTTTTTTTAAATACACACACATGTGGAGAATAAAATAGGTGTACTTGAATGTAAAAAATTTAAAGTAAAAAACAAATCACATAAATTTATGAAAAAAAATGCTATTATTATTTTTAGATTATAATACAGCAACACCTCTTTTTTTTATGCAATAATTCAAACTTTGTTGTTGTAATTAAAAAAAAAAAAAAACAACAATAAAAAATAATATAGATTCCAATATATGATAAATTTCATATCAAAACCTATAAAAAACGCACATTTTGAATTGGATGAAATTTTGCATACAGCTACATTTTACCTATACAAACACAACCTCATATTTAGAAATAGCATTTTTGAAAATATGTGGGCGTGGCAAGGTATAGAAGTTTTTGAAAAATGACAATAATATATACTTTCAAGCTGTGATTACTACGGAATGGCTGCACCGATTTCAAAGATCTTGGTAATTTATGTCGTCATAAAATTGATTTCGATATATTTGCTGAGTGGCACTTTTACGCAACCAGCCATGGAAAATCTGCTTGTGATAGTATAGGTGGGACATTAAAAAGAGGCACTCGGAATTATAGCATTGCAAATAAAAACCAAATTCAACCGGCGAAAAACCTTTATCATTGGGCTTCACAAACTTATAAGACCTTCATAGAAGTTGCTTATGCAGACGCTGACGACTATAACAAAACAAAAGAAGAGCTATATCCAAGGTATAAAAATGCTTAAACTATTACAGGAACTCAAAGCTTCCATTCTTTTATACCTTTAGATGAAACTTCACTAAAATTTAACAAATATTCCGAAAGTTCTTATGTCTACATGTGATCCCATAAGAACTAACGAGGCACTAGTGAATCTTTGGTCCAATGTCTGCATATGGTCCCATAAGAACTACCTAGTCACTAGTGAATCTATGTTTCTAATGTCTACATATGGTGCCATAAGAGCTACCTAGTCACTAGTGAATCTTTGGTTCCAATGTCTACATATGGTCCCATAAGAACTACCTATTCACTACCTAGTCAATAGTTCTAATGTCACTAGTGATTTTCAATGAAACGTACATGTTAAATGTCTATAGCAAATTACGTTGCCTGGGGAATATTTGGTTAGTAGTACTGGTGACACAGTCAATAGTGAATCAATACTTTTTCACTATTGACATTTCCTGCAGGGTAGTTCTAATGGGACCGTATGTAGACATTGGAACCATTGATCAAACATTGAGTATCTTGTGTGCTGTGGATTAGAATGAGGCTGATGGTGATCTAGTCGCTTTGGTCAAAAGTGCGGCACTCCCTTTAGGGGTGATTCTCACAAGATTTTTTTCATATTTATTATTTTCATATTTCTAATAGTATCATTGTAATTATGATTTCAAACCTGACAATTCAAAATGAAATGCAATTTTATGAAAAATTTAATTTAATTTATTAAAAATTGCATATGCTTACTAAAAAGTTTCATTATTCATATGCTTTTTCATTCATTTTAAGAAATTGTTCATTCACTTTGTGAAAAAAAACTACAATAGTTTAGTGCAAAAATTCATTAAAACTCGTCAACGAAAATTCTTTCTGTGTCTATTTCAAATTATTTTTTATCTTTTCAGGTTACAACCTCCCATAACATTTGTAAAGATGCTCGAGTACCTTCTCTAAGTTTTTCTGAAACTGCTGAAAAGGTATTTGAATATGGACCAAAACCGCTAAGACCATGGTCGAATTTTGCCAAGTAAGTTTGTAACAAAAACCCACTATAAAGATTATTAGGAATAATAAGAATTTATTACTCAATATTTTTAGACAATTTGTGGATGGTTCTTTGATGGCCACCTATTATGCTGCTGCCTGTGTCTATATCGTATTCATTGCTACCTCATTCCATGATGTCATTAACTATGATTTCAATTTGAAATTGGATGTACGCATTTATATTGCCATGACATTGATACCTTGTTTGCTTATTGGCCAAATACGCAATTTAAAATGGCTGGTACCATTTTCTGCGGTGGCCAATGTTTTCATTGTTGTAACCTTCGGCATTACTCTCTATTATATGTTCAATCAACCTTTGGTTGTAAGCGATAAACCATTGATTGCCAAAGTCTCCCAAATTCCATTATTCTTTGCTACTGTTATCTTTGCCATGGAAGGTATTGGTGTAGTTATGCCTGTAGAGAATTCAATGAAGAAACCACAGCAGTTTTTGGGTTGTCCTGGTGTTTTGAATACGGCCATGATTACAGTGGTGTCATTATATGCTGTGATTGGTATCTTTGGTTATATACGTTTTGGCGACCAAGTTAGAGGCAGTATTACACTGAATTTACCAGATGGTGCACCGTAAGTAATAATTTAATTAACATTCTAATGCCTGAATTTTGTTTTGCAATGATTTCATACCATGTGTTCGTCTCGAAATAAAAATAAAATGTAATTGCTTTTACAAAAACGATTTTCGCCGCCTACTTAAGGCGATATGAGCAAACAAAATTTTAAATCCATCTCTTACAAAGATATAACAACAATCCAAAAATAAACTTTTGTGTGCTTCTTTTGAAGAAGATATGGAGGTTTTCGCTTTTTGAAAAAAGCGAAATTGGGCGAAAAAGTGACTTAACTTCAATATATGTAAACTAAAATTTAACACTTTGCTACTACTACTTATTGCCTTCCTTACTCCAAATTTCAAAAGCCATTAGTTTAAAAGTTAAGAGGATGTCCTTTCGAGATATCCTGGTAAAATTCATTATTAAATATAAATATATCTTACCTAGGATTCATTATCAAGAGTTTTTAGTCAAATTTAATTTGTTTTTTAGATTTTTGAAGTCTTAGCTATTTAAAAAATAATTATTTTTTGAATTTTTACAAAATTTGGACTTTGAAGTTTTATAGCGCCTCACGGGACGCGAAAATTTTTTTCCCAAAACATTTAGCTAAATTAGTTCTATATCGAAATATGTCAATTTCTAAGTAAAAAACCTTCATTCGACGCATTTGTGCTCAATTTAATTAAGCGTGACAAAAGGCAGCCTCAGGCATTTGAGGATTAAAATTCCATATTTTTAAGAAGAAATTTTCTATGTAGAAAACAGTTTTGAAGTAAATTAATTTACAGAGAAGATTTCCTCAGGGTAGAATATTCGTAATGACAACAGAGAGAATTTTTGTGCAATAGTTTTTTTTTAATGAAACTTCTTTATGTGAATGAAACTTGTAATAAATGAAGTTTTTAAAGAATTTTATAAAAAACGTGCATTGGTTTAACAAAAAGTTGAAAGTGAAGTCACAGATTTTAATGAAACTTGGATATGTTGTTGAAGATAGCAAAAATTTTTTTATGAAAACATGTCTAAAATTAAAGAAACTCAAGATTGTTTTTGTATGCATTTTGCCTATGCTGTGGGCTGCCACTTATTAGAACTATTTAAAATATGGGTTATAAAAGATCTTAGAGAAAAGTCGTGTTAAAGCAGGATGATTACGAAAATTAATTAAAAAGCCCAGACACCCCCTCGATAAAATTAAATTATCATTATTATATGTTAATTACAAACTCAAATGAACAACTTCCCATACAAATGAAATGTCGAAAATTTTGTTTTCTGAATAACAAAAATGTTATGACATTTATATCAGTGGATGTCTTTAAAATGCCTTTCATTTGATACATAATATGACTATTGTTTAATTACTTCTATAAGAAGTATATTAAAACAATGCAGAATTGGATAATTTTTTTACCAGACGACTTTTTAACCCTAACTTGAGATTGCGCACCTAAAAAAGAATACAGTTAAAGCCCGTTATAACGAATGATTTATTGTCAGGCCCATTCGTTATATCGCAACAACTTTTATTTGAAAAGAAAACGAAACTGCATTATTGGGTACACACTCAAGTCTCTCCAATAAAAAAATTCTTTTCTTATTACGATTTTTTGAAGTTTTTTTTAATTATCATATATTTTTTACCAATTGTTCGTTATATCGAGTATACATATTCCAAAAAAAAATCGTTACATAATGTAGTCAATATTTCGTCCGTTTCAAACAATATTTCGTCCGTTATATCGTGTTTTCGTTATACCGAGTATTCGTTATACCTAGTATTCGCTATACCGAGTATTTCGTATACCAATCTTAAACTGTACGTGTCTAATATTTTTTTGTCCTCTAAAACATACCCAAGTTTTATTTAAATCTAAGGATTCACCACTGTGTAAACTACACCTTGTAAGTCTAAAAGTTATGGGGTGCGAATTTGAGAAAAATCGGATAGACCTGCCGTCAAAGTATTTGATTTTTGGAAAAAATTTTAAATTGTTTGGATGAAAATTTAAATATCTTGAGACACATCGTTTCTAATTAATTTTGGCATGCTCAAAAATATTTTAAAATTTTTGAAATAGGACTAATTATCGCCGATTTTTTTATCTTTGCCCTAGGAAATTAGACTCATCGAATTCAGAAAAACCGGATTACTTAACCCTTGGCGACCTACAAACAAAGTTTGCGACATTGAAAAAAAAAAATAAAATTGACTTAAAAATGTATCTTGTATACATCCATCCGTTATAATAACACTGTGCAACTCGAAAAATAAAACATGAGTACCGACTACTGATCCTAAATATTTCGGCCACGCTGATGGGCCAGGTTTTACGCCAAATTGCATTAAAGTTTTGCATTTTAAAAATAAGATATTTTCTTTTAACTTTTTATGGTAAATACTAATGAGACCTTCAGCAACATTTGGGTATCAAATTTCTTTAATAAATATGAAGCATTAATTAATAAGTAAATCCGCGGCTTTTCTCAGTTTTTATTATATTTTACTATTTTTGCACAATTTATCATCCCATTTCTCAAAAGGATCAAAGCATTTCTGCATAAGCCAAAAAGACAAATCCGAACAATTATTTGGAATTTCGATTTGTATTTTAAGTAGTATGTAGGAAATACAAATTTTTATAATAATTTAAGGAAATAAAAACAAACTGTGAAAAACAGTAGTTTTAACAAATTTTCAGTTATTTCAAAATGTTGGTAGTTAAAATTGTCAGTGTTTTTACGACATTACTACGTTTGCTAGTTGTTTTTCAACAGTTAAAAAAAATAAATTTTTTAGTTATTTTGTTGCTTTCATTTTCAATAGACCTTGCTCAATTTTATTATCAAAGTGTTTAATACTCCACTAAAAAATGTTTCCGTTTTATCCCATCTCTTTCGGTTTTCGAGATATGAGACATTTTCTTAATTTAGAAGTTATGAAGAATGTTTTATAAATATTTATGAAAAGTTTCATCATATTTATGAAAACTTCATAAACATGGCAATTCTTCATAGATTTTCGTTTAATAAAATTTTTCAGAAATATGATAAACCTTTTTTGCTGAGTATAATAATTTTTTCATATCGAAGCAGAGATCATTTTTTTCAAAGTAAATAAAAGCAATAAAAATTGTTGATCGAAACAGTATTTTAACAAAAAAAGTTAGTTGAAAATTGGTTAAATTAATTTTACAGCAATTTTACCCAAAAAAAAAAATTAAGTAAAATCTCAGTAGTTTTTTAAATTAATTTATCTTTTTCAGATTGGCTGATGCTGCAAAAATCTTAATGGCCATTGCAATTCTCTTCACATACGGTTTACAATTCTACGTTCCTAATGATATATTGTGGGGAAAAATTAAACACAAATTCGATCCTAAAAATCATAATATATCACAAATTCTATTGAGAACTGGCATTATATTGATCAGTGGTGGTGTTGCAGCTGCCATACCCGATTTGGAACCATTCATTAGTTTAGTGGGTGCTGTATTCTTCTCACTGCTGGGTAAGTAATTTTGTTAAACAAAACTCTTCATAACATTTTCTTAATTTTTTTTTTTTTACTTTTTCCTTTTAGGCATCTTTGTGCCCAGTTTTGTAGAAATTGTATATTTATGGCCTAATATGGGTTGGGGTAAATGGAAATTATGGAAAAATGTTTTATTATGTATTTTAGCCATTTGTGCTTTAATAGCTGGTGCTGCAGTCAGTATTGAAGAAATTATTGATTTATACAAATAATTTTAAAACTTTTCCCCTAAGACCTCCACCCCCTCACATCCTTCCATCCATTAATGTCGTTTTTCAGTAGTTTAGTTTAATTTTTTTTATAACGATTTTTAAAAGTAAGCTGGTCTTGCCAGTAAGTTGGATTTGAATTTTTTTTTTGTTATTTGTTTATTATAAGTACATATTTTGAAATTCTTTAGGTATTATTCAAAAAAAAAAAATAAGCTGAATTTCAAAACATTAAATACATTTTTTTTTATTTTGCAATTATTTTTTTTTTTTTTTTTAATCAAAGTCTGTTAGTTGTTTTTAAAATTATTTTTATTCAACAACTTTTTTAGACTGGATGTAAATTGATATTATTGTATAAGTTTAGTTTTTAAGACTAGCTTTTAATTAAATTTTTTTGCAATATATGCAGCAGTCACATGTATATCCTAAATATGTGTTTAGTTAAAGCTAGTGTAAAAGAATATCTAACTTTTGTAGTACAATAAAGAACTTAAGCTACATTCACATTAGATAGCAAAACCCGTGTTTTGCCAAAACACGTATTTTGCCAAAACACGTATTTAAGCTCTTTATTATATTCCAACAGTTCTATATTCTTTTCCATTTGTTGTGGCAAAATACGTGCTTTGCAGTCTAGTCTGAATGCCGTACAAAACACGCGTTTTTCGCTAATCACATGTTTAAGAATAAGATCTGAATGCCGTTTTACACAATAAGACTTTTGTAATTATTTTGGCAATGTACTTACACACAGGGTGTTTCAAGTTCGAGTTTATTTTTCAAATGCAAATTAAACACACATTTTGAATAAATTTTTATCTGTTTATTAATATATGTCGTAGAGGGTCTACCATTTATGAATGATAAACGATATCTTCCAAATGTACACATGTCAATTCTAAAGGTGTCATTATGACATTTTCTTTGAAAATGCAACTGGAAATGACCTTACCATTAACGGATTACGATATCGTGACATGTTGATCATCAACAATAGGTAAAAAAAAGTTGTGAACATGTCACGACATAGTAATCCGTTGACGGTAAGCACATTTCCAGCTGTATTTCAAAGAAAAATAGCCGAATGAAACCAGACCAAAATGTGCACCCAACACCAAAAGCGGCAGACATTTGGAAGATAGCATTTATCATTCAGAGGGTAGACCCTCTACAACATATACTTATAATAAACAGATAATAAATTTTTATTCAAAATGTGTGATTAATTTGCATTTGAAAAAGAAACTCGAACTTGAGTCGCCCTGTACATAAAGGTACCCATAATACACTACCAATATTATTGTAAAACTTTTTGTTTTATTTGTTTAATCTATTACCGCATAAGCTAGTAGAATAAAGAACTAAAACGAAAAGTTGTTCGCCAATATTGCAAGTGCATTTGGGGCACGTAATAGAATTTATTAGTAGTATTAAGTGTAATTTAATGTTAATAATTTAATGTTAAACAAACTATTTTGTAAAATAAATGAAATAAATTTAAAAAATAACAACAAAAAATTTTATTTTTGTTAAAAAACGGAAAAGTTGGGTCTAAAATACCGAGTAAAGAATTAAATTCGATTTCACGGAATTTCCTCATATATAACCAGTTTAATAGGTATACTGTATATTAGCGTGGATCGAATTCGGACTGTGGTGGGATTTAGTTTAGAGCAGGGAATGTTAAATTTGCAATTTAACTTTCGTTTTTATCTAAAAGTCTGAGATTTTCAAACAAAATGAATTCTTTTTCGAAATCCAAATTTTTTTACGAAAAATATTTCTTTATACGCACAATTCGCTGTGTCAGTGACGGATACTGCAATAAAATCAACTACGACGACCCGTCTTAAGGTGATACGGAAGGGATTTCGCGAAACCGTTAACCAATCATGGAGGGACAGAATGGATTGCAGGGTGTCGCATTGGACGCAGGGGCAACCAAAGTTCTTTTGGGAGTGGACAGGGATGGTCTCAGGACCCTTACGGGGTTCCTGACCGGTCATTGTTTTGTCAGGGCTTTCACAAGCAAATGGGACAGGGACATACCGGACTTTTGCAGGTTGTGCGAGGACGTTGAGGAACTGGAGACAGTTGAGCATATAATGTACCACTGTCCGAGGTTGCAGGGTCTCAGACAGAAACAGCTAGGAGATAGATTTCACGACGAACTTGGGTGTGTCGCTGGATGCAATCCAGTAATTTGCTGAGATTTGTCAGGGAAATAGGACAGCTGTTTCTAGTAAGGGGAAGATAGAAGCTTGTTCTAGGGAGTATATATCCTTTCTATCTTTCTTTCTATCTATCTGTCTGTTCCTATTTTTTTTTCTTACTTTTTCACTGAGGGATTCACAATGGACCGTATTGGTCTCCGAGTGGAGATGTGCCCTTGGGCACATAACCCTTCCTAACCTAACCTAGAAATTAAGCTTGAAGACGATGACATTTAAAATCTGTCAACACATCACAGTGGGATATATCACAAATTTTGTTTGGAAATATTTTGGTCATTTCTTATTTAGTGGTCCCATTGCAATGAAATTTGGAACAGGCATAATTGACGTAATATCGATTTTTTTATCCAAAAAGTGTCCTAATTTGGGGGGTAATATTGCTACCACCAGGCGTTCTGTGAGTTTAAACGTAAAAACTTAAGCTCGATATTATTACATCTTTAAACTTAGATTAAAGAAGTTTTTAAATGAAATACTGCTTCTTAAATGTGGTTTATTTTGTTTTATTATGATAAAGACCAAAATACTAAACAATATTAAGTGGTTCCGATAAGTTTTTGTTAATAAACTTAGAAATGGCATACAAAATTCGTTACTGGTTTAACTAAACCAAGTTTAACTGACCTCCAAAAAAAAAAAAAACTCGGCCTTAGTAAGCAATGACCGAATTAATTCCAAAAACTTTATGAATTGCCTTCCAAACCACTGAAAAAGATTGAAATTTGAAAGTAGTTTACTTTCTGTTTGGACATCCACTCAGACAAGATTTTTTGAAAATTTCCACGGGGACAGTAAAATGGGGGAACGTCCCCTCGTTCACGACCTGCCCCAACCTCTTTGATAGAAAATTAAAATTTACATATATGCTCTATTACAAAGGTAATTTTTAAATTCCAATAAAAGCTTTAAAAAGGAAAAATTCCTTGCCTTAATCACTCAGCTCATACTGCTGGAGTTAGGAACTTGAAATGTAAGCATCCCCTAAGATGGGGATTTTAAAAAATTGTACGGAACAAAAATGAGAAGTATTCCCCTTAAAGTCTTGCCCAAACCCTTTTGTTTGAAATTTAAAATATATATGTGTATGGATAATTCACTCAAGATATACTTTTTGTATTTTTGGTAAAACCTTGGTGTTTAAAAAAAGCAAAAGTTTAAAGACCAAAAAACGCCCTCACAACACTATTCACCGCGAGGATGACAAAAAATAAAAAATCGAGTGCTTAGTATTTTTGACATGGATTAACCCAATGGCATTTTAAAAATGCATATGATAAAAAAAAACTCCTATCGTTTTTTCACTTTCATCGTTTACATATTCAAAGGTCTAAGTTACTTAGTGACTTGACTATTTAAATCTATTTAAGACACAGAAAAGCTGTAACTACATTATCAACTAACAAACTGGGTAAACACAAACAATTGATGCAATATAATGGTATGTCTGATGAATAATCAGAAGCATTTTTTATATCTTATCACAAATTATATATTAAAATGATTACAAAATATAGAATATGAAATGTTACATGGTAACGAACAAAATACCTAAACTAAAAGTTTTAAAAAACCCTCAAATTAAACGAAAATATTTAAAATTTGAAGAAAAAAAAAATGTGTTCTCACAATTAATCCCATTTGCAAAATGGGAAATGCTAAATTGAAAAACATGTTGCATTTTGCGAGAATAGAAAATTTATAAATGAATAAAAAAAAAACAAATCTAAAGCAAATGATTTTTACAAAATTCTGCAAAAATATATATCAACCTATGATGAAAACAAAACACAAATTATTTTTGTTAAATTAAATTATGTGTATTTTATATTTAAACTTAAAAGAGTCAAAACTGTAGTTAAACTTATTTGAACATAAAAAAAAAGAAAAAAAAAAATAAATATCAATTTCATCAATGGAATATTTAAAACCCCTTCTGTCACGTGGTTTGAAGTCTATTAAGTATTTTTTTCCATTGTTAACAATGTTTTCTAAAATGTATGTTTGTTATTATGCTTTTGTTGTAATAAGGAAATGTTGTTCATCTTCTTGTTGTTTTTTTGTAATTTAAAACTTATTGAAATTTCAGTTTAATCTCATGTATATAATATATTCGATAACTTATATAAAGAAAATATTTATGAATTTATGTCGAGTTGTAATTGTTTTTTATTACTTCTTCTTTTTCTTGGCATTTTTCTCATTTGGAACCACCTCAGATTTACGTTTTTGATTAGTTTTAGCCTGGGGTGTTGTAGCTGGTGTATTTGAATTTTTGGCTGCCTTTTTCTTTTTCTCTTGACGTTCTTTTTCTTCCAACTCGAGATTTTCCCTTTCGATGAGAGTGATTAATGTATTGCAACGTCTTTGTAGTTCCAAAGCGGTACGAGATTTTATAAACCAATCAAAACGGAATTGTGGGGAAGCTCTGAAAGTTTTAGAATGTTTATGTGTACTTTCTTTCTAAAAAGTTTACCTTTAAATGGTATTTTTTATTTTAAAAAGTACCGCCAATAGAAAACATTTTTATAAGTCATATCAAATTATATATGGAATTATATCTGGATTTAAATAATCAATACCAGATATATTATATTTAATTATATATGGTGCCATATATGATTATATATACACTTTTTTATTAAGAAAGTAAATTTTATTACCAAAGTTCCTTTTCTTTTAAAAAGTACCTTTTATTTAAAAAAAGTACTTTTTATTAAAAAAAACAAGTACCTTTTATTAAAAAAAAAGTACTTTTTATTAAAAAAAAGTACCATTTATTTAAGTATTTTCTTTAAAAAATATTTTCTTTTGCTTTTCAAATTTAAAAATATACATTTTTATATTTTTTAAGTATTTACCTTATAGCTGCTCTTAATTCTTCATAAACGTTCTCCTTATCAAAACCCAATTTATGCAACATGCATACCAAAAATCTATCCTCAATTTCAGTATAATTTTTACCCTTATTATTACCATATTGTAAACGCAATTGATGGAATGGTGCTCGATAGCGACACATCTAATAGGAAGCAATACAAAATTAAAAAAAAAACGAAAATAAAACAATTTTATTAAACTTCAACTTACCTTTTGATCCAAAGCCTTCTTAATAGATAAACGTCTTTGTATCTTTCCTTCGCCTCTTTCAATTTGTCCCATTATACGTTCTATATCCTGCAACTCATGACATCTTTCCCAGAATACTGCATTATATTCAATAACTTCTTCAGGTGTTTTACCCTCAACATCTTTAGCAATATTCTCAATATCATCACGACCATATTTTTCATTAGCTTTGACAAATTGATTAAAATCACGTTTAGTCCAATTGGTAAAACCCTGTGTTAGTAGGGATTCCTTTTCTGCCAGCTCTTCTTCGGTCAGCAATTCGGCCTCGTCAATTTTACGCTGTTCTTCACGTTGTACTTTAGTAGCCTCAGAACCTAATTCGGGATTTTTGGGAACTTTATAACCCACCGTTTTACGGAAATAGTAAATTTCTTGATCAAGTATCTCAAATAATCGTGGAGGGAAAAATTGAAAATCTTGTACAATGGGTTGTTTAGGAGGACGTGGTGCCTTTGGAGCCTTGGGTTCAGATTGACGCAAAGCCTCACGGAAATAAGCATCTACGGCATAATTTGCTTTACGTTCTCTTTTTGGTGGTTCAATCCAATTACCAAGAGCATTCATTTTATGTTTTGCACGATAATCTTCACCTTCAAATTGATATACCGACGAAGGAGCACCCTCGGGATTTGGAGTATCCATAGTAAAAGTACGTAATGAACTTTCTCCCAAAGAATCTAGCTTAGCCTTTTCTTCTGCCGTTTTAGCTTCACCCCTTTCCAATATAGTATCAATATCTTCATCGGTTAGTTCAGAGTCCTTAGAAGCAAATACATGATTGGCACCGAAACGTATAATATTTAACATTTCATCTTTGTTTAGGTTGGCTGCTTGACCACTTGCCAAACGTCCTTGTTGTATAACCAATTTATCCAATCTTAATTTAACTTCTGCTCTTTCAACAATTTTCTCTTCTACAGTGTTTTCGGTTATAAAACGGAATACACGAACTTGTTTCGTTTGACCAATACGATGAGCACGATCCATGGCTTGTAAATCCATTTGTGGATTCCAATCTGAATCGTAAATAATAACTACATCGGCAGTAGCTAAATTAATGCCCAAGCCACCAGCTCTGGTCGATAACATGAATATGAATTTGGAACTATTTTCCATATTAAATTCTTGAATCTGACGATTACGATCTTCGTGAGGAGTTTGACCATCTAATCGACAATATTGATAAGAACGCCACAAACAAAAATCCTCTAAAATATCCAACATTCTGGTCATTTGTGAGAAAATCAATACTCTTGAACCCTGAGCCTGCAATTTGGGCAAAAGTTTATCTAAAATAACCATTTTGCCCGAGTTAAATACCAAGTGAGTGTCAGTGGTATAGGGGGGACCAGGTTCGGCACCATCAAACAAATAGGGGTGATTGGTACATTTACGCAATTGCATGAGAATATTTTGTAAACGCATTTTCTCAACTTTACCGGCACCATTAACAATATCAATATCTTTCATTAATACCTTAGTATACCATTCACGTTGCATTTTTGATAATCCCACAAAGATCTTAACCTCCTTCTTAGGCTTCAAACGTTTCTCCACTTCGGCCTTAAGACGACGCAACAAAAATGGCTTTAGCACGGCATGCAATCTCTGTATAAGAGTATCATCACCTAAACAAGTATTTGTATTGAACCATTCATCAAAATCTTCCGAAGAATTAAATACATCAGGCAATAAGAAATTCAATAGAGCCCACAATTCATGTAGATTATTTTGCAAGGGTGTACCGGTGATTAACAAACGATTGGAAGTTTTAAATTCACGCAGAATTTCTGATAATTTAGATTTTTCATTTTTAATACGATGTGCCTCATCAATCACCATATAACGCCAATTGAATTTTTTAAATACTGATTTTTCGCGTATACACATTTCATAGGATGTCACACAAACATCCCAATCGCCGGGTAAGAGTATATCACGTATGAATATATTACGTGCTTCGGCGTCACCAATTAGACAAACAGCTCTTAAGGATGGACACCATTTTTGAATTCATTAATCCAATTTTGTAGCGTTGATTTGGGTACAATAACAATATGCGGACCAGCAGAATTTCTAAAATAAAGTGATTTCAAATACATATTTTTTAATACAGGTTTTGGGGTTTGAAATTAAATTCTTTACAAACGTACAACATAAAAAAAAAAAAAACACTTTTAACCCAAATAAAGCCGTATTGAATTGTTGAAAGTTTTAGTATATTTTTATTACATTCAAATTCATTTTGTTAAATTTAGTATTAGTTTATTTTATAATTTTTAGTACACACTTTTGTTAAAGATTTTTTTTTTAGTATATTTCAAACGAAAATCAGCCAATTTCTAGAGGTATTTAAATTTGTTAAGTTCACTTTCACTACAAAAAAGCAAAAAAATTAAAAAAGCAAAACTAAAAATTTTTGAAAAACATAACTTTTTACAAAAAAAAAAGTGCAAAGTTAACAAAAACAAGTAAAAGCATTAAATTTTGTTTTACCGAACTTTTATTTATACCCTTTACCATACACAGATCTCAAACTATTCTTCTTTTAACAACAAACACAATTTTTCATACACATTCAAATATTTTTTGTCGTATGTCCAACACTGCAAATGTCAAAGACTTTGAGACCTATGTAATCTCCCCCTCCCCTCCATTATAGATTACCCTCCACCGTGTATATGTTACAAATGATACAATAAAATTGATGGAAAAACTTAATTGAGGTGAAAAAAATAATATTGACATAAAAAATATTTGGATGAAAAAAAAAACATTTTGTTTTGTGGTGAAAAATATTTTTGAGGTGTAGAACAATTTTTGTGGTGAAAAATATTTTTGAGGTGTAGAACAATTTTTGTGGTGAAAGTAAAATGTTGTGTATTTCCAATATTTCGTCTCCATATTTGGTGAGTTCTTCAGGGAACAATTATATAAAAATTGTAATATGATATAAAAATTGTATAATTCTTCCCTGAAGAAGTCACCCAATGTGTAGACGAAATATTAACAAATAAATTATCTTAAGCTCGTTTAAACTAAGAAGAATTAAATAAATAATTAAAAGTTTCTGGAGCATGTTGTAGGGGAAAAAATAAGTAACACCTACAGTGTTACACAAAACAAAGCATTTGAAATATTTCATATTACAAGTCGGTTAGACAAAATATTTTGATTGGAAGTACAATATATAAAAAAACTGATCAAAATAAATATAAGGAAAAAGTTAATTAAAATTATGGAAGCTCCAACGAGACAAAGAGCATGTGCTAAATTTCCGCAAATTTACACTTTTAAAATTTCTATACACACTCGGTAAAGGAATTTCCGTCACAAAAGGTGAAAAATTTTTAAAACTCTTAAAATTTTAATCTCGATGGGAACATTCAAATAAATAATATTTTGTCTAAAATCGATTTATTTTAGACAAAAAATAAGTCATGTAAATTTATACACAACAAATTTATATTTGTACAACTTTAATTTGAACTTTGAATTTAAAACGAATTTATAAACAATGAATTATTTACGTAAAACTATGTAAATTAACGTAACTAATTAACGTAACGGAAAACATTGCTTATTGTGAATTATTATGTTTTCCTTACGTCTAGCTATAGATTTATCTATGCTGTAAATATAGTTAAAATAACGTTTTCTTTATGCCTAAACTTAACAAAAGAATTAACTTTTCCTGTAACTAGCAAACGGTGAGCACAATAAAGAACTCCAATTTGTACTTTGAACTCTAACCACAAATCATTTCTTTTTATTTCTATTTTCCCATTGCATGTTCTTTTATAATTACTGCACACACGGAGAAATGATAAAATATTGCGGCAAAGGCTTAACACAACTACTCAATATTTAGGTGGCTAATATTGCATAATTCTCAGTTGGCAATCTCTACACACAATATACAGTCCATTTATTTCTCTTCTCCCCCTAAATATTCCCAAACTTCAAGGAAGCCTTTTCAATTTATTTTATCAAAATTTCTAAATAATTCACAGTTTTGGATCAGCGCTTTTGGTACTAAAACGTGGCTCATTCTTGTAATTAAAAATCAATATTAATAAAATAATCTAGCACAAATAAATATGGAAAATTCCTGTTAGAATTGCGATTTTAAAGATAACAGACTTAGTAGAAGACAAAGTACGGTCTTTTTTTGCTCCCCCTTTACATCTTGTTTTTAAACAAAACAAGTGTGCAAATAAAAAGGAGGAAAAAAAACAAAAAGCGTGTGTTATATATCTAACAAAGGTAGAGGGTGCACAAGTTTTCTTTAATTTCGAGCTCATATATTAGTTCTCATTTAGTGAAAAAAATAGTTTATATGAATGTTTGATGTTTTGCATGGGATTGTCACTTGTTTCGAAACGCGTTCTGATGATAGGAACCTAGAAACTTCCCGAAATAGATCTATCAACACATTCCTGAAAGTGGTCAATTAATAAATTTGAAAACAAAAACTCTATAGATTAATTGTTAGGAGAATATCCTAATAAATAAGTATAGAGTATGGCCTCGAACTTGAATAATTTTCATTTTCATTGCGTTTCATCGATAACAGACATTTTTAACTCTTGGCTCCAAAATTAGTGCAATAAAGATACAGAAATAAGTCTGTCTACTAAATTCCATCACCATTACAATATTTTAAATAGAAATCAAATAAAAAATGCCATTATTTTTGAATATTCCCTACAATTTACATACTGGTCCTATTTTTTTGACTTTTAAATAATGGAATTAATTCCATATTTTGCTATTGAGTTTTTTTAATTTAAGTTTGCATTGTATCATAAAATAGAGAGTTGTTGTTGTATTATAATCTAAAAAATAATATTGCAAATTTGTTGTATTTTTAACTTTAAATTGTGTTACGAAAAAGTGATCCTATTTTTTTTTGTCCGTAACTGTATGTATAAAAGATATTGATAAAAAAGTCCTGAATATTAGACTCGTTCTGAAATATGTAAATTATGTAATGTAAAAATGTAAATAATTGAAACAATGTTAGTTATGTAAAGTAAATAATGTAAACAATGTGAAGAACGAAAAGTATATAATGTGAATAACGTAAAGAATGCAAAGTAATTAATGTAAACATTGTCAATTATATAAACAATGAGTATATAAAGTAATAAACAAAAAGTAAATAATGTAAACAATGTAAACAATGTGAAGAATGAAAAGTATATAATGTGAATAACGTAAAGAATGCAAAGTTTTTAATTTAAACATTGCCAATAATGTAAACAAAAAGTAATAAACAAAAGTAAATAATGTAAACAATGTGAAGAACGAAAAGTATATAATGTGAACAACGTAAAGAATGCAAAGTATTTAATGTAAACATTGTCAATTATGCAAAACAATGAGTATATAAAGTAATAAACCAAATTCAAACGTAATGGTATTTAAATATTTTCATTTGAATTAAATAAATTAATGCATATCGTGCAGGCATTAGTTCCAAATATTGTTAATTTATCTAAATTTGGTATTCCAGATTTTGTTATAAAAAGTACAATTTTAATCCCAACAATGGAGCAATTTCTACAGAATTGAATGCCTAAATATTAATCTATATAGAATTTTCTTTTAATTCGAGTTTTTCACTTATCGAGCTGGGAGCATACTATATGAGTGACTTTTTTTTCATGCATTACTTTGTAAATAATAAAATAAAATATAAATAAAGAAATAAAAGTAAAAACTTACTTGAAATGCTTGAGATAACCCAATAATGAAATAGTTTGTAAAGTTTTGCCCAAACCCATTTCATCGGCCAAAATACCATTAATGCCGTTTTCATGCAAAGATATCATCCAATTTAGACCACGTATTTGATAATCACGTAATTCTCCATTTTTGATGAATGTTGGAGAAGCTTCAAAGCGAAAGATTTCCTTACTTTGAGTATCTTCAGCCAAAAGCTCTTCATCTTCTTCCTGTTCAGTTTTACGGTGGCGGTGACTAGAACATTTGTAATTAATATAAAATATATACATTGTTAATAGTCCATTTAATGTACTTACTCGGCATTTCCACCAGCATCCTTGTCCTTATCTTTTTCCTTATCTTTATCCTTATTCTTCTTTTGGCGTCCTCTGGGTTTAGTAGGACTCTTGGTACTATTACTCATGAAATGTGTAAAAATTTCGGTTTGTTTAAGCAAGAAATCAAAACGTTTAGTACGATCCGCCTGAACTTTGTTGTCAAATTCTACCTCTTTTTCTCCCGAAGTGGAAGTAGTCTCCGAATTGGTTTCATTCTATAGAAATTAAGATAAAAGTATTTAATTTTCCATAATTTGTCATGTTTATGAATATTTTTTGTTAAAACTTTAATTATCGGCTAATTTTCTGTTTTTGTTTTAAAGGGGTGCTCCGCTAAAAGACGCTTCGCATTTTTTTCATTTTCTTTTCATTTGCATGTGAAAGATGTGTTAAATATTTTATTTACCGAATTTTCTTCATTTGCCTCCATTTCTTCGGGTTTTACATCCTCTTTAGACATTTTCCTAGATTTTAAGTAACGTTTGTCAAATATTTAATTGATTAAATTTGAGTTTTTTATTGTTAAAAATATGTTTGAAAATTTTCACAATGCATAGAATTTTTTTGCACCAGCCAGGCAGCCGCTTGCTTTGTTTAGTAGAGAAGAAGCACAAAATGAAATGTGAAAAAAATCGGCCAATCGCCCAAAATTCCGCCAAATTTTGCCTGATGCTTGATGGTTTGCAGTTCAGTTATTCATTCAATCAAGCAGCCGAGACTGCACCAGCGTGTGTGTGAAACAATGTTGCAATATATATAAAAGAAAAAATCGCCTAAAATTGTTGTTGTACATTTTTATTGCATTGATTTTATTTGTTTTGATAGCGAAAGATTTAAGTTGAAATTGTTAAACTACTAGTAGAAGTGTTCCAAAGCTGTGTGATGCAGCAAAATGGTATTGAAAATTAAACAGTTTTAAATATTTTACGCTCGGCGATAATATTGTTAAAAAACCTCTAAAAAAATATAAATAAGTAACAGCGGTATGTAGAAAAAAAGCGGAAGAGATAGTGTTGCCAACAGAGATCGGCGGCAGCTGAGAAAACAATTTGCGGCGGCGGCTCAAAGCAGGCGAGAGCCGAAATCTAATCGGCTAGTCAACTTTTGATCGGCTCACACAAAAATTGGCTTAAGCTGCGTTTATATGTTTAAACTGAAATTTAAACCAGTGATAAATGGGGATAACTGCTTAATTTCAGTGCAAGCATATGCTGTTAAACCACTTTTTACTAGATTAACTTTTGACTCTAAACGAAGCAACTGGCTTATAATACATTTAAACAACGAAATTAATCTACTTGGTTAACGTTAATTCACCTTTTCAATCTTCTTCGTTTACATATACATTTTTTGACAGGTAAAAGTTTAAATTGACAGCTAAAGGTACATTGTATTAAAAAAATTCGTTTTATCAAACAAGTACCTTTGTTTTATAAAGTGGTACATTTTTTTAAAATGTGCCTTTTATTAAAAATTAACCTCTTATTTTAAAAACGGTATCTAAATTCAAAAACAAAATTGCTTTACTTTACATTTATTTAAAATTAATTTATTTTCACTTATTAATATATAAAATATACATAATTAAGATTTTGTTTTACAAATTTCATATAGCAAAAAACAATAACTTTTAGATTACAAATTAATAACAAATTAATAATTTTATAAAGAAGATCTAGAATTGGTACGACTCACAATTAGCAGGATTTTATAGTTTTTTTTCTAATTAAGGACATTAAGGAGCCTTCAAAGGGAAGAGTTGACTGTAATCTTTGGAATGAAATGTATTTTATTGTTTATATTATAATTATGGCTATTTCTAATAGTATACAACTCTTCGTTGACTGTCAGCAAATAAACAACCCAAAAATTCTAAGAACAGTAAAAATTTGCTCTATTGTAGCACTATGTTATTAACTGTATTGTGGAATTTTTGCGAAAAACTTCTCAACTTAAGGTAAGTTAATTTGTAATTGAAGAACATTTAAATGTTATTATAGCGGTGTTTGTGTTTCATGTCTATCAACTGTTAAAATCATTCTTGATAACACTGATAAACAGTCAAACATTTAGCAATAACTCAAACAAGTACAAAATGCATGTTGTCTTGATTTAGTTATTTCTTACAAAAAAAAAAAAAAAAAACATATCGTAGCAATTAATTCGACCTTTTCTTAGTAGTCTTGTACTTTTAGTTTTGGACAAAATTCATACAAAACTAATATTAATATCAACTAATTCTTAAACAATAACCACTACCACACTGCTACTATTAATATGACGATGTGTGACATAATCATCCCTAATCATGGGTGTTTGCCTCTATTGTATACTTTACATCCGTTTTCCTTTCTCTTAGCACTAATTCCATTTATTGTTTTCTCATGTAGTTTATCTAACTACTTGGTTATAACACCTTCTTGCGGTGATCATGATGCTGATGTTCATTTTTGGCATTTGTCAGCAAATACTCAATTTTTAACGGAAAATATTTGAGCAATTTTATTAGCTTGACATTTTAAATATTCATAACTTTGTTGATAGCCCTTTTTCAATGCTTCCGTTTTACTTTGTGTTTGTCCTGGCGATGTCGTATGACTGTGATGATTCGCTGATGAATCCTTTAGAGCACCCATAGTGTTGTTGCGATTTATGGAGATGTGTTTGTAATTGGGAAACATTTTAGTTAAGACGTAATTAAAACCATTGGATGTTTTTAGACAATTTGATTTAAAACGTTCTATACCAAATGCCCGTATAGCTCTTGAAAATCCAAAGACTTGTGAACTTATATAAGCTCGTCTAACGGCTAATGTACGACCATCATGTTGTTCAGTGTATTCGACGATTTCATCAACTTTCTAAAAAAAAAAAAAAATCAGAGTAGAGATTATTATAATTTTGCAATAAATACCAGAAAATGCTTAATTTTATAAATTATAATTGTGAAAATTAAGTTTTAATGATACCATATAACCATTTGATTAATTTTCTCACATAGGGGAGTTTGAGGTAGTGTGGTAATGGGGGTGAAGTAGTAAATCCTATATTTTTTTCTAATATTAATGCATTTTAATACATTCTACCTACTGTGTCTTGTTGTTTAAAAATTAACTACTTTTATGACTTAGAAGGCGTCTCATTGCATTTTGAAAGCTGTTTGAAAAATTCATGGACATTTTTTGTGTGTTTTGTTTTAAAAAATATTCAATACATATTTTTAATTTGATAAATACGCAAAAATTCATTTTATTTGCATATCTTTTAAATGACGAAGTAATATCCGCAAAAAATTTGAAAATTGTTTAAATTATTCGAGTTTTTGTGAACATGGTTAATTTAAGGTGATGTTTTGATATTTTTTTTTTTTTATTAATTAATAATTATATAATTACAAATTATATACTATTACCCTAACCGAGCACTAGCTACTATGGCCTTCGGCGCGTTGTAGCGAAAACAGACCAGTGCCTCTGGTGGGAATCGAACCCACGACCCCCGCACAGATAAGCCAGCACGCTACCAACTAGCCTACCGGGGCGCATATTATTTTGGGCAATTAATATTAATTTATACAATGTTGATGCGTATTTATTAGAGTTCAATAGAAAAGTATAGTTTCCTTGTTTTTGGGATATCACTACAATCAAAATTAGTTAAAAATTAATTGCGACTGTCTATATGACGTTAAAATCATTTTTAGTTGAGACAATTGGTGTACAAATTTTCGCTTTATGGTAACCCAGTTAAAAGTTATTAAGTTTTCAAAATGTTGTCTTTACTAATATGAAATATTTTATTGATAACAACTTTTTCACGGACAGCGATATATTGATATGTTTGTGGCATTTTTTCAGCTCAAAGTACTTTTTCATTGTGTATGCTAACAATATATTTTATACAATTTATTTCTCGACCTTTTTTTATTAATTTCCTTGTTAATTCTTTAAAAACTGTATTTTATTTTCAAAATTTTGGAGGCCCATAACTCGTGAACCGGGGGTCGCCGACAAAAAAATTTATTTTTGACCTCAACATTATTGATCGTGAAAATTTTAAACTAATCCGAGTTAAGGCCGGAAACAGGAGTTCAGCCTAGATTTGTTTCAAAATAAGTTTAATCATTGAAAGTTTATCACTTATTTTTTTTTTAAGTTTTTTTTTTAGATTTTTCTAGCTTTCCCGTTTTTGTTGAACGGGTCCACTGTAGTTTTTATTTAATGACGATTTTTCCCAAAAAGACGATTAAAAAAAAAAATGTTGGCATTACGAAACTCACCAGCTATCATTTTACAGTGAATGTTTTCCAATAAAAAAAAAACTTCAAATAACAACAAAAGTCCAAAGTTCAAAAGAACAACAACAACTCAAAACAATCTGACATTGAATTTAAAAACATGTTTTAAAATTAATTTGTTAGGAAACATGAAATATTTAAACTTACCATAATCTTCTTGAAGCCAATATTACGAGTAAATGTAATTAAAGTCTTCTTATTAGAATCCAATACGGAATCTTCAATTATAATCACCGGAGTATTTTTATAAAAACGTTCACCCCATTTGGGAACATGATTGGTTTTGGATAAAATACGACGTGAGTATAATTTACCATCACGTACCTCACGTGAAATAGTGTCTTCTGTTAAAACATGGGAGCTACAAAAAGAAATAAGCATAAATTTCTAAGAATATAGAGTTTATTTAAAATTACCTCGAAGGATTTGGATAACGATTCCAATAGGCTTGCACAACTTGTTTCCACGAATAATCAAATACTGTTTCAGTGCTATAATGGGAATTAGTAACCATTTTGTGATTTGTAAAGAATATTTTGGATTTGGAAAGAAATTTTTAGACTTCAATTTCAGTATAGAATAATTTTAGCTTATCTAGAATAGAAAAAAAAAGATTAGAAAGTTATTATGATAATATAAATATAAAACTGAATTATAAATAAGCAATCAATATAAGATTTATATGATATACATAGAACCTTAAATTTCTATGTTATTTACTCGGCAAACAACCCTGAACTAAACTTTTTTTTTTTAAAAATAGACCGGCAATGTTTTTCTAATATACACTTTGTTAATTTAATAAAAGAAATTACAACGAGAACAAGAAAGACGAAGACAAAATTTTACATTTCATCAATTCATCTTTTGTTAAGAAAGTCACGTTGTACGTTGTTAGCAAAGAAACAGCTGTGATTTCTATTACATTTTATTGACAAGATGAAAATTACCTCATAATGAATGTAAAATCTAATATGTAGTATTTTTTTTGAGCAGCAACTCACACCACTATATTTCGGAATCCTTTTACTATTTTTTATAAAAACAGCAATTACTTTTTTTAATATTTTATTGTCTTTTCCCATTCATTGATCATCCAGAAATTTCGTTTCGTAATCAATTAATTCCATGCAGTTTTTAATTGTATTTGCTAGATAAATATGTATTTATAACATTTATTAGAATTTTATCAATTGTAAGGTGTTTGTGTTTTGTATTTATCAATTATAAATACTGCTTTTCTTTTTTTTCTTTGAAATTTTAACACAAAAACTAATTTTCTTTGCCCGAATCAATTTATTTCCAATTACGTTTGTACGCACACTACTGCTATTCGATTCTCCTTGTGCTTCTTGTTTACTAATTTGTAGAATTCACAGAGAAGTGTAGTCTGTGACATTTGTCACGTACGTCATAAAAGGGTTACCAAGTCTATCAACATATTAAATTAACTTCTAAAAAAAAAAGGTTTGGCAGCTTCAATTTTCTATAAACGTCTTATTTTTGTGATCAATGATATTTTGTAATAAAAATACATATTTTTAATTTTGAAAATAATTTTATTCAAAAATGTCAGTGATCACAAATGTACAACATTTATTGGTATAAGAACCTTTAACTGAAAAGCACATTTTATTAAAACAAGTATTTTTCATTAAAAAAATATTATGTTAAAAGAATTATATATTTATGAATATATATGATTATTAGGGCAAGTTTTTTTTTTGGCAAATGGGAAATCCCTGGCTCTATGAAATAACCCCCCAAAACAAAAATTAAAAACTCCCCAAAAATGGCCAGGAAATAATCCTTATGAAATAATACCCCAATTTTAAAAATGAAATAAAATCCCAATCGGGAATGAAATAATCCCCCCATTTTTTGGGGATTTATTTCATAATGAAATAAATCCCCAATTTGAAACGAAATAAGTCCCCATTTTTAAACTCAAAATTGTACATATAGATATAAGTTCATATATTTTAAATTCTCATTATTTTTGTACTTCCAAAACAGATATTTTTAAATATAAACCTGAATATAGTCTTCAACTGTATTGCGACAATAAGGGCTTTCGCCTTACAGCCTGGCAGAAATAAAATCTAAAAATATAGGGATTCGAAATTTTTTTATTACACAACCAAAATATTAATTTCACAAATTAATTTTCTACTCCAACAATCTATATAGAGAAACATTTTTTCCACATCATAATCTTTTTTGGTGCCTATAGATTTTTTTTTTTTGAAAATAACTCAAAGTCCAACAATCCTATAGGCACCCAAAAATATTTTTGGTGTAGAAAAAAATTTTTCTCTGTGTAGATCGGTAGACAATGAAAAATTCGCGCGATTTTTTTTTTGCGGTTGAAGAATATTTTCTTTCAGCAAGTCAATTGTTTTAAATTTATAAAAAATTAAATAACTCCCCAAAAATAATTACTGGGTAATTATTTCATTTTGAAATTTTGAGGACTTATTTCATTACGAAATAAATCCCCAAATAAAAGAAGGAAATAAATCCCCAAAAGTGGAAATAACTCCCCCAAAATGTAGTTGTTGTTGTCTTCTATATACATTTTTGGGGATTTATTTCATTTCTGTTTTGGGAGTTATTTTCTGGGGGGTTATTTCATGGAGCGGAAATCCCTCCCTCCCCGCCTCACCCAAAATGATATTTTCAATACAAAAATGTAAAAAACTTATTAAAAACTATCTAAGTTCCCCCAAAAAAAAAAATAATGTCAGTTATTTTTACGACATTGTTAGTTATTTTTACGACATTGTTAGTTATTTTTACTGCATTTGTTAGTTGTTTTTTTGTTGAGTCAAAAATAACGAAATTTTTAGTTGTTTTAAGGGCTTTATTACCTTTGTCGCCTTTTTAGCTGAACTTACAGTTGTGTTAACCGTCATTTTCAATAGATTATAGTGTTAAATTAAATTAATACTCAATAAGAAGCTTTTTTATTTATCGTGATTTAAAAGACCCATACATTTTGCAATATTATTGCAAATGATATTGCCAGTATTATTGACATTTTGCCCTACACAGTAAAATAAGATCTTGAATACTTTTAAACAAAATATGGCACCACTCTATTGATATGTTGTGGAGCGATATAAAAATTGCACAATGTGGCCAACACACTATAAAATATTTTTCACATTTCTTGGTTGCGCAATAAAAAATCAAAACGTTTTTGATTTTTTCCAATATATTGTACAACTTTACAATATGACATACATACTGGTAATATATTGCACAAGAATATTGCGTAGTGTATTGTTACTTTAAGGCCGAACAACTTTACTCCTTATTAAATTTAATCGAACTTGATTTTTGTTGTTTCTGAGACATCAGAGCAAAAATGCTCTTCTCATATTTATTTACTAAGACATTTTACACTAGAAAAAATTTGATAGCTAAAATAACTGTAAGTTCAGTTAAAAAGGCGACAAAAGTAATTTCAGTCAAAAAAAAAATTAAAAATGCAGTTATTTTTAGCTGTTAAAAATCATCTAACAAATGCAGTAAAAATAACTAACAATTTCGTAAAAATAACTGACAAACTTTTTACTATAAACATTTTAAAAAAATGGAAAAATTGGATAAAATTACTTTTCGGTATTTTAAAAATATATTTTAATAAAAATTTTTTTTTCAATTACAACAAAAACTTTTATTCCAACATCCTATTTAGAAAGTAAGGTCAACATTTCAAACGGTATTCCAGTTATATACATGGAAATTTTCGAATTATTATTTGCAAACAAATATAAACTAAATATGCTTTTTTTTAAACTAGCAAAAATTAGCTGTATACTGCAAAATTACTGTTTTGGTAGTTGTTTGTTAAAATACTATAAACAATTCTTTAAACAACTGTTACAAAAATCAGAATTTTTCTTTAATTGTTTTTGTTAAATAACTGCCAAAATAGTTGTTTTGTATTATTACATAAAAAAAAATAACTGAAATTGCAGTTAAAAACAACAACTACTGATTAATACACAAACAACTGTCATGTAGTAACTGTAAATGATTAAAATTTTTAGCAATTTCTAACTACTACAATTGTAACTAACGTACAATTAACGGCAGCATATCAAAAACAATTACAAATGAAGTAAAATTAACTAAATGAAATCAACTACATATAGTGTGATCATTCGACTGATTTTGTTGATTATTGTCAGATTTTTGTTTATTATTTTTTATTTTCAAAATTATGAAAAAAAAAAAATAATTATCAACAATTAATGTAAGCCATAACTTTTTTTTACAGAAATTGAGTGAACAAACAAAACAACTACCCAAAATAATTGTTACTAAAATTCAGTATTTCTGGTTCGTTACAATTTTTAATGACTGTCAGAAATAGTCATTTTACATTTATTCATAGAAAAACAACTACAGCTACAGTTAAAAATGACTATTGACGTTGATTGACCTACATGGAATTACTGTAAAAATATTTAAAAAAATACACTATACTCAGTTAATTGCGTAGGTAGAAATTACTAAAAATTATAGTTAAAACAACTTCAAGTGTAATTAAAAAGGCAATGACTGTATTTGCCATACAATTTACTAAAAATGTGAGTATTTTAAACTACAAATATAGTAAAAACAGCCATTAAAAGCTGTCAAAATAACAGACTTATGATTAATAGCAAAATAGTAAAAACAATTACAAATGTAGTAAAAATAACTAACTGAAATCTAATACTAAGTAAAATCTGCAAAACTAAGGGAAACACTAATTAACTGCAAACAATTTACGTAGCTTATGATACTACGGCATTCAGACTAGATTGCAAAGCACATGTTTTGCTAAAACGAGTGGAAATTAATAAAAAACTGCTGGAATTAAATAATAAAGAGCTTAAATACGTGTTTTGGCAAAACACGTGTTTTGCTATCAAGTGTGAATAGGGCTTTACCTTCATCTTCAATATAAATATTGGCTATTGGCGTGCTATTTGCTAGTTGATTTAAAAAAATCTTGCGATTTTTAAGAAAAGTTGTTCATGCCATTTTAATATACAAGTTAAATAATTTTCTTATTGTTAGCAAATATGTTAGTGTAATTAAACAACCCTCTATTATGTTTAAACTTAATAGTGAACGTGCCATACATCGGATGTTAAGAACGAAATAACCAACCAATCTTTGAAACGTATTGATTATTGATTATTTAATTATATATTAAAATAAAAACCCAACCATGATAGTGACAATGACATTGGAGAGCGCATAACAATTATACTCTATTCACACTGTCTCCAGTGACATTGGTAATGAAAATTAAAGTGAATAACGGACAGCTAAAATAACGGCAAACCTGCCTACTATTCCTTAAATCATCTTCCAAAGAATTCACTTAATAACAAAAAGATCATTATGCTTTTAAATTTCAAAGTTCAATAGATTCAAAATTATTCTGTGTGAACTAGAGAGCGCATAACAATTATACTCTATTCACACTGTCTCCAGTGACATTGGTAATGAAAATTAAAGTGAATAACGGACAGCTAAAATAAAGGCAAACCTGCCTACTATTCCTTAAATCATCTTCCAAAGAATTCAATTCATAACAAAAAGATCATTATGCTTTTAAATTTCAAAGTTTAATAAATTCAAAATTATTCAGTGTGAACTACATGTTATTGTTTAAAGATTATTAGCACTTCAATGCTTTTAAATTCAAAATAAAAAAAAACACTTTGCTCAGACATTATAGCCAAGTTAATACAAATATGTTGAGTACATAATGACAAACATGATAAATTACATAAATGTATCACATGTTAATATCACTAGGGATACAATACAAGTATTTGACAATAACATGACATTAAAAAAGCAAGAACGGCTAAAAAATAAATAAAAAGAAATTTACAAACAATGGGGAAGGTTTTAAACAAAAATTATGTAGAAATGTTTAGTATTAAGAAAGTTTTCTATTTATTTGTGAACGTAATTTTTAAGTAGAATATTTAGTTTTACATGGAATTTTAAACTAAAAACATTGAACTAACGGTTGCTGTTGTTATATTTGACATTTTGAAAAAGTGAAAGTAAAGGAATGCTGTTGCATGTTGTTGCTGTTATTGTGTGAAAACATAAGAATTGCTTGTTGTAAGTTATAAATAAGGATATTTTATACTTTTATATGAGGTTCTCCAAGCCAACTGCCCCCTACAGGAAAAATAATATCGCATCAATGTCAAACTTACAGTATTTGTTGTCCTATATGATACGATTGGAAAATAAAACAAGTTTTATTTTTTTTTAAAGTGGGTGAAGTAGGCGTGGTGAATTATTCACAATTTTTTTTTCTATATTACTTATAACAATTTAATTGATTGCATTAATAGATTTTTTATGGAGAGTTTTGAAAAATATTTTTTCTTTTCTTAATTCAGAATTAGTTCGGAATTTTTAGTGTAATGAAAAACGCAGTTTATTTAAAAATCGTCTCTTGTACTCGGCTGCGTTTTGCTGAAAATATAAAAAACACAGCCAAGAGGATGTGAACTTTGTTCAGAGGACCTCACAAATCAACCATATATTTAAAAGCTGCCCAAATACCTCAACAGTTGAGACATTAGAAAAAATACTAAATTGTAACAGCAAGGAATCAATTAAAAAAATCAAGAATATTCTTAAATCAGCCAATGTATGAAATGAAATTTAAATTAACCATACACTTAGAATACTGTGTAGGTAAAGACCACCGCAATTGTAGTTGAAAACAAATGAAATTTCACGCAAAGAAAGGACGACTTACATTACAGTAAATTCAACTAACATTGTCATTTGTTTTTTAATGTTCAAAAAATGACTAACTGGTGTAGTAAAAATGAACCACATGGTAGTAAAAAATAAACAAACATTTATTTTTTTTAAAATAACAAAAAACAACTGTAAAAAATGAATGTAAAATCATAAAACAGTCATTTGATGTGAGTTGTATTTTTAAATGAACTACAAGGTTAGTAAATATTTTAATTTATTCGACAAATGACTGACATTTACATTAAAAATAATGAAACTGTATTATAACCCAAACAACTACATATTTTTAAAGCAGAAGTTCCCTGAGTGTATATAGTGTAATGGCCTAGTAGCCCACACTATTTTAAATCTTTTGTATTTTATGAATTTATGTTTTGTAGAATACTTTTTAATAAACAAATTAATAAAGAAATAAATAAATAATTTGAATATGGTTCATCTTAATATTTTTTTTTTTTTTTTTTCGTTAGACCAACACTCAGGGGATGCCCCCTATAATGCAATACATTGTGTTGATATCAGGAAATTAGGTTATGGAGAGGAGGAAAGAGGGAGTAGTGTTTGTGAATATTTGATTTGAATTTCGCTACATTGTAAGTGACAGGGAAGACCTCCGCGGGGAGTTTATTCCACATACGGCTAGTACGGCTGATGAACGAATTTTCCCTGTAATGCGTTGTGCGGTTCACTGGGCAATCGACTACAAACGGATGAGCTCTGCTAGATAAGCGAGTGTTTCGAATGAAAATACGGGCCCTGGGGATAAGTTCACTTATCTCAGCAGAACAATTTCCATGGTAATATCGATAGAACAATGTTACACAACCTCATACGCCATGTAGTTATAAAATACAAATATTAAAAATCTGGACAATATTCAATAAATATTTTCTCCAAAACGCAACCGAGTTATACGATGAAACTGTCTTTTGCGATAGTAAACACATCTCAAACTTTTTTATAAAAAAAAAAAATAAAAACAAAGTCGATTTTTAGATAAATTGAGTTTTATATAACACTAAAAACTCCGAACTAGTTCTGATATTTTTTTTTTAATTTTATTTTTTAAATTATGCACAAAAAAAAATATATTAATGCAGTCCAACATTTTACAAATTCAATTAAATTATTATAAATAATTTACTTAAAATGAGCGGACAATATGTCAATATTTACCATGACTACTTTTTGGAATAATTATAAAGTTCGTTACATATTTGATGTATATTATAAAGGAGAATAAATACTGTAAGTTTGACATTGATACGATATTCAACTTCTTCCTGCATCGAGTCAGTTGGCTTGTAACAACAGAGACAATACGAATTAAAAAAAAAAAACATTTTTTTGAAAAGACTTGCAATAAGTAAAAATTTTTTAAATTATTTTATTTTTTCTATTTTAAGAAAAGCTGTTGATTAAATATTAAAGAATATTTTAATGATTTTGAAAGGTTCTTAAAACACTTTTTTTTAATAAATCTTAATCTTTGGTCACTTTTGAACATAATTTGATTTTTTTACTACAACCAGGGCAACCAGAAATATGCTGTATCATGTTTTTCCTGTGCAACGTATTAAAAAAAATATAAAATTTTTATCCATTTCAGAACAATTAAAAAATTCTGGCATTGATTTGTAAGGAAGGGCATGTTTTTGCATCTTTCTCTCTTTACATCAAAATAAAATATGATCTTATGATATTTCTGGTAAACATGTTTTTGAGATTTTTTTTTTAAATTTTAAGAACAAAAGAATATTTGTAGTGCATATTTTCCCGTTTGTATTTTAATTTGTAGTTACTGATTTTTATTTTAATGAAAAACAATTTTCAAAATATTTTTAAAACTTTTTTTTTATATTTTCTGGAGTTTGCAAGACCGATTGTGGAAATTCAAGTCATTTTTGCATATTTGAATTTTATGTTTTTTTAATATACCGATTTCTGCATTATTTCAATTTTTTTTTGTAAGCAATTGTAATAAATTTTGAAAAATTAACTCCAACCGTACTAATAAAAACTAAGTTTCAAAATACAAATTAAAAAAAAAAACATATTTTTCAAATTTTAATCGCATATTTTTTTGGGCATGTTTTAAGGACATAAATTAGATTTTTTTTGAGCATAGTTTCGGTTTCCCTGACCATTACAAAATCTGAAAAAAATATTGCTGAAAGAAATCAGCAAATCTTCAAAGTTATAACGGAAATTAAAAGAATTATGTTATGCAGATACAGTCGAACTTCCATAACTCGAACTTCTCTAACTCGAATTTTCTCTAACTCGAACTAATTAGGTTGGCAGTAGCGTTAAGAGAATAAATAACATACAATTCTTCTTCCGTAACTCGAACTTCCACAACTCGAAGTTCTCCATAACTCGAACGAAATACATACATACGAATTCTATAACTCGAATTTTTTTGCTTGGTTTACTGGTTTATTGATTTTGCTTTTTTGTTTTGGTTTGTTTATTTTGCTTTCTTTTGCTTGTTTAGCTGGTTTGTATATTTTGCTTGCTTTTTTTCGGGGAAATCCCTTTTTTACATCATGTCCTTCTTTTTGTTTGCGTAAGTATCAGTACTTTGCATAAATGTTATTCGCCTTAGATGATAAATGTTAAAATCGCATTTTATTTTATTATCATGGCAACTAAACGTTTTTTAAAATGTTTGTCAATTGAAGAAAAATACAAACTAATAAAAGATGTCGAAGGTGGATTAAAGAAAAAGGATGCAGCTGATAAATATGGTATCCCTCCCGGCTAGTACGGTCTCAACGATTTTTAAAAATAGAGAATCAATTATCAACTCTTTTGGATCTCGATTTTGTCTACATAGTAAACGAGTTAAGACCCCAATATTCAAAAATATCGACAAAGCAGTCCTCGCTCGATTGGTTTACAGCAGCTAGAAGTCAAAACATGGCTATATCTGGAGAAACTATTTATCAGCCTTCCAGAAATGATATAGAAAATTCTTTCCGAACATTGAATTTATATTTAAATACGAATGACACTACAACTGATGAGCACTATAACGCTTTAAACAAGTTAGTAAGTTTTTTACTGAAAATAACAAAAAAAAAAATAAATTTTCAGTCACTAATTTCAAAATATTTTACTTCATTGTAACTTGGTATGTAGTTTTCAGTTAGTACCCTGTTTTAAATATAAAATTCAAACTATAAACACATGCTGTAACTCGAAGTCTCCGTAAGTCGAAGTTTTTTTTTGGGATAATGATGATTCGAGTTATGGAAGTTCGACTGTATAACTAAAATGTGGCCAAATTCATAAAATAGTCACAATTGTTGCAAACTAACATAATTTTTTGCAAAAATTAAAAATTGCATAAATATATCTACAAAATATGTAGATTAAAACTTATTTGGAAAATTGACTGTACATTTTGTTTACAACTTAAACTTTACTAAACCCAAAATTTTACATAAAAAAACCCGAAAATTAAAAAAAAAAAAAATTGTTTTTTTATAGATTCATAAATAAATTTATAATTTAAATCTATGCAAAAATATAGTGAAACATATATTTGGGCAAAAAAATGCTGAAAAAATCAAATAATTTAAAAAAGTGCTATTTAAAAACTAGCACTTTTTTTAAAAAATTTTGAGTGCTAAATCCCTAAAAAGTGCTAGATCTAGCATCCAATGGCAACCCTGGCAACCTTATACTCTCTTTATTGTACAGCTTTTTTTCTCTTACTCACAAAACGAAAGAGAATTTCTAAAGGACATGCTTTTTAATACAAACAAAAAGAATAAAAACGTTATTAATAAAGGTATGATTTTTCTTTGGTTACTTAGTTTCTCGGTAAAAATGGAGACGTAAAGTTTACGCAAGATGAAAATATATAGTTTTTTTTTATTTATTTTAAATAAAAATAATAAATAGTGTGTTAAAATTAATAATTAATATAAAAAAAAAATTACGAAAAAAGATGTAAGAATTAAAAAAAAAATGAAAATATGAAAACTTAAATATTACAGTGAAAATATGAAAAATAAAATATTACAATGAAAAGAAGAAATATATGTGTAATATTATTCTTATTTAAGTAACTCAATAAAAACAATTGATTTTTTTTGTTTGTTTGTGTTAATGTTACAACAATTCTCTTGATGACAATCATACGCATAAGAAATTTCGGTATCGGCATCATTGTAATGAATTTCAAGTAGCTTTATTGTACCTGTCATATTTACTTTGTTAGTGTATTGTCCTTTTTGTTTATTGTTTTTGTTGTTTCTGTGTTGTTATTACATCTATTATTTTAATTATGATTGCCGTTTTTTTTTTTTTTTGTGAGGTTTCTTTACACGTGAGTCAAAAAACAAGGATTTTCAAAAAATTATTGCTTTTTTATAACGTTTGTTTGTGATTTATTTTTAGTAATCAGGGTTTAATTTAATATAATGTAGATTTTCTAACTATTTATACGTATCATTAAGATTTAGGATCGTTAACTTGTAACAAAATAACTAAAAGTTAAAGCTTAAATACAGTTATGAATATAAAATTGGTATAGAAATAAGAGAAGTTAATGTTTTACTTAGATTATATTATATTATATTTTGTATAAGTTTTCAAATGAGCAGCTTTAATTAAGCAAAACGTAAAATCACTTAAGTTTTCTATGAATGAAATAAAGCATAGATGGTAACGCTATTTCCGTTTATTTCGTTAACGGTATTTTAGGGGTAAATATATTTGAGTTATTTTGCTTTAACGGTGATTTACTTATTTCGGTAAAGGTATTTCAGCGCTAACTGTATTTTAGTTATTTCGGTAACGGGTTTTAAGTAACGGTATTTTAAAGGTAACGTTAATTTAGTTATTCAGGTAATGTCAATGCACACCGATATTTTTAATTGGGACCTTATTTCATTTTCGAAATGAGGCTTTACTTCATTATGAAATATAGCCCCAAAAATTGCGGCGTTATTATTATTATTTTGGGGTTTTGTTTCATTTTGTTGGGGCTTTTTTATTTTTTTTTTTTGGGGCATTGTTTCATAATGAAATAAAGCCTCAAAAAATGGGGAGTTATTTCATTTTTGGTTTGGGGACTTATTTCATTGGGGCCTTATTTCATAGAGCCTTAATTTACTTGCCGTTCGTTTCATTTACAAATTAATTCCCTATTGAATAATTCATTTATGTAGTAGTATTATCAATGTCTACTATGGCGTATGAGTGATGAAAATGATTTTGTTATCACTCATACGACACGTTGTCTATACATTTTATAACAGAAACTACACAATAAAATTAAACGTTTGCAATAATAAAATTTAATTTTTTAAATTTTTTGATAGAACTTTTTTCAAAATTTATTTAAAAATATTAAAAATCTTAATCTTTTATATTTTTGATTATTATACTGATGAAAAGGTATGGAAATGTATTTCTCTGCTAGAACTTAGTTCATCGATTGTATGTCATTTTTGAAAATCTGAACGTTTGGACGATGAATTCTTTAAAGTCCAAAATATTCCAAAATTTATACCGTTTTCGCTCAAAACATATATAATGGATAATTTTTTTTTTTTAAATACTACTAAAGTTATAAAAATTATATCGTCAGAGTTGCCATAAGCTCATTGAAAAAAAAATGCTAAAAACCCCTATCTCTTTCAAAAAAGTTTTAAAAATCCGTCACCTTCAAATAAAATTATTTTCATATATTTTTGTATAAAGATTTGTTTACAAAATTATACAAAATTAAAATTTTAAAACATCTTCAACCGTCTAGGACAGGGCTGGCAAAACTATGACACTCGTGTCAGTAGTGGCACTAGAACGGATTTTCGGTGGCATGCGATAATTTCTTGAATATTTTCAAATATCTTAATTTTATTAGAAAAACTCTGTTAAAAAAATAATCAGAGGTTGAAATATTTATTTTATTTTAACATGTGCTTCAAAACGAAAATAGTAAAGTTTTAATAAAGGTTATAAATCACGCTTGAAAGTGTTTAAAAAAAGTCTTAAATCTTTTTTACAGAACTTTGTTAAAAAATTGAAAAATCTTTTTTTCATGTTCCACAAGCTTTTCAGAACATAACATTTTTATCATCAAAAGTGCCGAAATTCGCACTTAAAATGTGTAATAAAAAATTTAAATAAATGACATTTCGTATAACAAAAATCCATACAAATTTCTTGGAATTTTATGGCGTTTTCTTTTCCGGCAAAGATGTCACATTTTTTTTGCACTTTGCCCTCAAATTACCTTTTTGTGTTCTTTTCTAAAATAAGGTAAACACTCTGAGAGGGTACCGTGTTTCCTTATGAAAATGTTGCCTAATAAAAGGCAAAAAATGCAACTTTTTCTGCCCTCAAAAAATTTACAGGGTTGGATGTTGCCCTGTTTTTTTTGGTTTATCAATCTCATGTGTATATATTGCAAAGTTTTTGGCGAGAAAATTCTCACCTTGGTAGCAGAGTGGTAGTGTGCTAGCTTCTGACACAGAAGATCCCGAGTTCGAACCCATATTGGTATCACATTTATTTATATTTTTTTTTTTTTGTTAAATTTAATTTACGATTTTTTTTAATTTGTTTTTTGCTATTTTTTTTAATTTTTTCTTTTTGTAAGTATTTAATAATTTTTTTAATCTGAAATTCGCTTACAAACAAAATTATGAAAAAAAAATTAATTGAAAAAAATGTATGAAGCTAAATCCAAACTTTTTAAATAATTAAAAAAACAAAAATTAATTATTAAAAAAAACATTAAATTTTTTTTTAAAGTTTGCTGGGATTTGAACCCGAACCTTAACAACACTAAAAAACAGATTTGTTTAAATAAATGTAACATGTGAAGAAATTGTGTTCTATTCTGATCGTAAAAATGCTTCATTTTAATGGGGCGAGGGCAAAATTTTAAAAATGTTGCACATTAAGAAGGCAACACTTTTTACCAGAAAAGAAACCCCACCATTAGATTTATAGAAGTTTAAATGTTTTGCTTCGAAAATGCTAGAAAATGTAACAAAAACAATTTTAAATTGTAATTAAGAAGTCCTAAAAAAAAATGCAAAAGTATATAAGTTTGGAAAAAATACTTAAAAAAAACAAAGTTAAACAAAAAAAGTATTTATTTTTTATGCCAGAAAATCTTAATAAAAATTTACACAAGCGCTCGAAAAGTATCAATCCAAAAAAAAAAATAAAAAAAACAAAAACGACAAATTCTTCTCATTTGATGGTGACATTTTTAAAAGAAAAATTTTCCGAATTTTAAAACGTTGTACTACGAAAGTGCTTTAAACAATATAATTAAGGTGTCACGTGACACTTTCTTACAGCATAATATGTCTTTTATGGGCACGCAACGAAAAAAGTCTGGCCACCCCTGGAGGCAAAACAATTTTTCAAAAATTACTTAATAAAGCATGATAACTGCAAAATTTGATTAAGCAGTGTAAAGCGGATCTATAACTTGCCATTAATAAATAATATGAAATCAAGATAAACGCGTTGTGGTGTAATGGTTAGCGCGTTGGTCTGTTACACAGATGGTCCCGGGTTCGATTCCCTTAGACGACAACATCAATTTAGAAAAATAATATGCACGAGTTTTCTATCACTTAAATGTATCGCTGCTCCCACCTTCGGTGTTCCCATAGCACTTAACCCCACCGAAGTAAAATAATGAATCAGGGCTATGAAACAAAAAGCTTCAATAAATTCGCCAACTCTACATCAGGTGGCGAGCAACAACTGTTCTAAGACTTATCATCTCGCGCAATTGCAGTGTTGTCATTTTTGAAGCCCTTCATCTTTCACCACCTTTCATCTCTCCACTAACCCCTTTTCAAAGAAAGCAACACATTAATTAATAGGAAGATTTTCTGAGTGTTGCCTTTCTTTAAAAAAAAAAAAAAAAATAAAAATATATACCTAAAACTGCTAATTTTTGTAGGAATGAAAAATAATGATCAATAAGAAATTCATTTACATTTTCAAAAGAACGATGTTAGAAATTAGTAAATAAATTTTAAACAAATTATCCAATCACCCACGTTACAAATTTAACAAACAACCAATAAAACTTAATCCTTTAACGGGTAAGGCTGCCTCAGGGAAGTCTTCATAAAATACGTCAAAGCGTTTTATACATAGAAATTAATATATTCCGATAGAAAACAAAATTTGCTAAATATTTTGCGAAGAAATTTTCAATGTACCGTCCACGGTTTGGAAGCGAGAAAGCTTCAAAAACAAAATTGCGTAAAATTTCAAAAAAATATTTTTTTTTGAAAAAACATAGTTTTTAAAAATCTGAAAAACCAATTTAAGTTGACTAAAAACTCTTTATAATAAAATATAAGTAAGATTGAAGCTTTATCTTTAATAATAAGTCCTTACTTTAGTTCAAGGAATCACATGATTTTATCAGGATTCCTCTAAATGACATCGTCTTAACTTATAAACTAATAGACGGATTTTTATGAAATTTTGCAGAAAGAAGACATTAAGTATTAATAGCAAAGCGTTGAAGTTTGAACAATATAAATTGAAGTTTAGACACTTTTTTCCCTAATATCGCTTTGTCCAAAAAGTGAAAATCGCGATATCTTCTTAAATAGGAGCAGAAAAAAAAATGTTTTTCGAGCGTGGTTATATATATCTTGGCAAGAGAAATATTTTTTGTCCAAAACTTCTCTTTTATATGCTTTAGTTTCCAAAATGCACCTTAAAATATTTTGGCTCATATCGCCTAAATTAGGCAACGATAAACAATTTTGTTTGAGATTGAATTTTAACGTCTTTTTCAGACAATTGCATTTAATACTAAACTTAATATGCAATTTTATTTAATTTTAATTGTGAAAGGCGTGGTAGAGAAGAATGAGTGTATTTTCTAAAAATCATAACTACATTGTAAATTTTCAATTTTTCTGAATCAGACTGCGCAGTTCCTGGTATTGAACTTTCGTCAGCGACCCTGTTTTTTTTGAACAATGTAATATTTGTTATGTTTTTATTTGTTCGATTGCGTCTATATGAAATTTTATGTGCAATCACTGACCATGGTATAGATAAACTGATTTCTAATGCCACATGCACTCGCACTACACGTTAGACACAGTGCTTTAGCCCACTGATCTATCGTCAGGTCAAGTTTTGTTGTGATTAAAACTAGTTTTATTCAGTACACGGTGTTTTTTGTTCTTGCATATGTACATAATCTCAGAAGTACAATTTTGTTGAAGAACTTATTATTTGTTTTTCGAGTGGAGCACATGGTATGAATTTCGTTGCAAAACATCGTTTGCCAGTTAGAGGGTTAAAATTACCGTACTGCAAATGTTTACAAGAAATCTGTGTTTAATTTCAATAAATTACAATAACTTTTGTCTGCAACCACATGGTGCCGTAGTTACAATAAAGCTTTTACAAAAAAAAAAAATCATTGAGAGCCAATTTCTCTTTAACTTGACCAAAAATACAACTCCACCAAGGGCAAAAACAAAACACTGTTCTTTAGGTGTAATGAAAACAAAAGGGAAAAATTAAATATTGAATGGAAAAACACGTGAGTTTTTTTGTATTTTCCGTTTTTGTTTAATTCGTTTATTTATACCGACCGACCAACAGACCGACATTAGTGCACACAATTAGTTTTCTCTAAATAAAACAAATAAAAACAACATAAAAAAGTACATTCTTCTAACAGACGTTTTTCCCTCCAAAATAAATGCTTTATGACGACTTAATAATTTACACGCATAATTGACATTTTATTGATTTTGAAATTTGCGTGACTGCTTTTAATAGTTGTTGAAATTATTAAATACAATTAAGCTTAAACTACCAATGCAGCAGTTGCTTGGTTTTCCACAAAACTTAATCAGACATATGAAGGTAACTTAATAATTTGTACTTAACCTGTAGGTGTTTGTTTCTTTTTTTTAAATAAATCAATTATTTCCGCATAATTTTCCTGCTTTTGGCTATATGCCAAAAAAAGTTGCAGTAAATTTTATAGTTTTTTTTTGGGGAAGTAGGGTTTATCTATAAAGGTGAAAAGATTTGAATTAAATCTTTTTTTTGAAAAAAAAATTAAAAAATGTTTGAATCAAAATGTAATAACTTCCTTGTCTATGTTGGGATATAAAATAAATTTCTAAAATTCATCCTTAACTTATGGTGTTTTCTTTTCTGGAAAAAAGTTTTGCATTTTAAAGTGCAAACATTTCAAAGACTTCACCCTCGCCAAAATAAAATGCTTAATTTTTACATACAGAATAGAACACAATTTTATCACATATTGCTTTCTTTAAAACATGTCGAGGGCCTATATTCAAAACCCTCTATCTTTGATTTTCACGAAAATGACTTTTTGATGGCAAAATGTTCAGTAAAGCAGCCCTCATGTATGATGTGAATTTCATAACAAAAATATATTTTTTTTGATGTTTTATTTACATTTATGTTATTTCCCTATCTTACGCAATTCATTTTTCTAAATGCAAAACCCTCTATCTTTTCAAATAATAAAATTTCAAATATTTTTTTTGGAATAATTTCTTCTTGCAATACATGTTCTCTTACTATATTTTTTTTGCATTACTATTATTTTTACATGAATTTTACATTTTTTAATCGTTTATTAAAATAGCGAAAGCCGATTCTGAATTAAAATGAAAATATTTTACCTTTTGGTTTTTAGAAAATATAATCCATGGCATAAAAATAAATGGTTAAACTTGCAACTTGCTTAAAAAAAGTGTCTACTTTTAAAGTGTCATCTACGACATTATTGTCAAAAAAAAAAATAATTTATATGATATTAAAAATCATAATTAAAATATTATTCTCGCGTGATAAGTTTAAAATTTAGTTTAATAATTAGATTTTTGCTTATCGGATTCATTGCCAATTACTATTTTTTCGGATGGCTGTGGCTACCAAAAGCGCAACCATTATTTATCTAATGCTCTATCTAATTTTGAACAGAAGTTCTTAGAGAAAGGCCATACGCAAATGGAGTGCGATAGAGCCCATGCTAAGATAGACAAACGCCGCGATACGGATCTTCTAATTTAGCCTCTATTTTCACCCCTCACTCTCAGAATCGACCTAACTTTTGCTAACCTGAATTTGTTCCACAGTGTAATGCTACACTTTTTATTCCTAAGCAAACTAAAAAGCACTTGTTTAATTCTAAATCCTTAGGCTTTTCTGGCTTTAAATAAATAATAACTGTTGCAAATTGTCTTTCCTTCGGCAAAGTTATAAATAAATTGAATGTTATTTTTAATAAATTTTAATATTTACAAGGTGTTTATATCCATAGTGGGTTGTTTTGAATCCCAAAAGCACGCAACACAACAAACTACAACTAAAAAAACTTCCTCTTTTATAATTGGCTTTTGGCCAAATTGATAGGATTTAATAAGTAGATTAAGATTTCATTTGAATTAATGTTTACATAGTTTTTTTTTTGTGATTTTTAATTTATCTATGTTTCTTACTGTTATTGCAGGACACAACAATAACATGTTTTAATGCTGAAATTCAGAAATACATACAAAACTGGAGGCCTTTTTAGTATTAAATTATAGTATAGACTATTGAAAGAAATCCTTGTAGTATAAACAAAAATTCCTTAACTACCCTCAAAAGCTTTTTCAAAGAACACACAACAATGGATTGGAGTTGGGCTACAAGCGGCGTTAGCAATGAAACCCCACGCACTATGGGTCCAGAATGCGAAAACTACATGACAAATCGTAGGCGTTGGATAGAGGCGGTATTACTTATTATTCTTTTTATTTGCGTTATCAAATGGGCTACAAAACGTTTAGAACCCATTCACATACCGGATGCCAAAGAACTGGATAAGCCACACTCAACGACACGTTTAATACTATTAATAATAATGATTTTTATATTTGGCATAGAAGTGGGATTTAAATTGGCCAATAGATCTGTGATATTCGTTTTAAATCCTTGTCATATCCAAACCTTAGTGCAAGTAAGATTTTGAGAATTTAAATTTTTATCTTATTTTTATCTTATTTTTATCTTACTTTTATCTTTTAGATTTATCTTTTAGCCGCCAAACCTAGTAAATTGACTATTACCCTATTTAGAATACAAATGAACAATTTAAACGGTCCATTTTTAGCATTCATATTTCCTGAAGTCGAATGTAGAACATTACCTTTCGAACAGGCCACATATTGGATACAACATGCTATGCTGTATATAATACCGGTTTATATTTTAAGATCCGGTGCTTATCAAGCTGAAGATATAAAAGACTTTAATTGGACAATAATAGGTGTAGAGGTACAATTAATATATCATTTTGGAGTATTAAACTTTTTTTCAATAGTAAGTATACACAAAAATTATTGAAATGTAAGATAATCGGTAATAATCGGTTAAGATCGAGAATCTGAGCTGTCCAGCTAAAAAATGGAACTACTTTTTCAGAGTTTCCAAAAATAGGACGTGGTAAAATAGAATGAGACCTCGATTATCCGTGATGGTCAGGACCGAAAGCATTCTGGATAATCGATTTTCACGGTTAATTGAGAAAAACTTTTGAGTAGTAATTTTAATAAAGGGTCCGCCATCTAACGTTTTTTTTCAACTAGTGCTTATTTCGTGAATGGTAACACTTAGCTCATGTCTGATTTGACAGATAATTAGTTGTATCCTTCCGCTGAACGAATATGGTCCGTATGTTCGTTATCTTTTTTTTTTTTTTAAAAAAAAAAGAGAAGCAACACTCAGGAAATTCTTCCTATTAATTAATATGTTGCTTTCTTTGGAAAGGGGATAGTGGAGAGATGAAAGGTAGTGAAAGATGAAGGGCTTCAAACATGGCAACACTGTAATTGCGCGAGATGATAAGTCTTAGAACAGTTGTTGCTCGCCACCTGATGTAGAGTTGGCGAATTTATTGAAGCTTTTTGTTTCATAGCCCTGATTCATTATTTTACTTCGGTGGGGTTAAGTGCTATGGGAACACCGAAGGTGGGCGCAGCGATACATATAAGTGATAGAAAACTCATACATATTATTTTTCTAAATTGATGTTGTCGTCACCGGGAATCGAACACGGGACCATCTGTGTAACAGTCCAACGCGCTAACCATTACACCACAACGCCCAACAAAAAAGAAAGTGAAAGAAACTGGCATCCTCATCGATAAACCAAAGCGTGAAAAACCAAAAACAGTGCGTACACCCGAGAATATTGCTGCTGTGGCAGAAAGTGTGCGTGAAGCGCCATCAACATCAATTCATCGTCGCTCTCAACAATTGAACATTTCGGAGACATCATTGAGACGAATTTTGCATAAAGGCCTTGGTATGACACAATACAAAGTCCAATTGGTTAAGAAGTTATTTGGCGGACCCTTTATATTTTTTTTTAATTGATAAATTAATATTATTGTAGCAATAATAGCAATCCGCACTTCTCAAATTTCAAAATTGAACTAAATTAGTCACGTGTATATGCCTCTGACTAATCGTATGCAAACTATGGAATTTCCTTTTTTTCATTGTATTCACATTATGTTTGATTGTTCAAAAGTAACCGAAAAAAAGTATGCTTGTAATACCGGATAATAGAGGTAATCACGGTTAATTGATGCAAAAAAAAAAAAAATTGAAATCGACGCAAAAAAAAAATGATTTTTTTTTTACTTTCCCGGATAATTGATGTTGCCGGTTAATCGAATCACGGATAATCGAGGTCTCATGTATTGACAAATTTATAAAAATTTATTTCAATTTGGAAAAGGCTAGAAATTTAACTACATCTGTAGGTTTTTTATGGAGAATCTGAAAAAAAAACGTTAAAAAAAACTCATAGCTTGTACTGAATTTTTTTAGTAATAGAAAAAGCAAATTATCTAAAAAAGAAAAAAAAAAGAAAAAGGCTTGAAATGTAACTATATCAGTAGGTTTTTTATGGAGAATCTGAAAAAAAAACTTTAAAATAAACTCAAAACTAGTTCTGAAATTTTAGTGTAATAGAAAAATATATTTATCTAAAAATCTATAATTTTTTTTATATATAAAAATAGGCTAGATGTTTTTCTATAGATACAGAAAGCTTTATAGTGTAAATCGGTTTAGTTTTAGAGAATATATTAATATATTCTCCATTGTCCATTTTAAATATTTGAATACTTGTATGTTAAAACTACATGGCGTATGAGGAATTTTTTTATATATGCATTATTGAATATCTATTTATATCAATAAATATTTTATGTAAAGCCCTGAAGAACATAAAGACATTAAGGGACATGTCAAAGAACTAAAGACATGTCAAAGAACTAAGCTAAATTAAAATTCCTTGAATTTGGCTATCGAGTAAAGTTTTATAAACGAAACAAAAAGTCGAATATGTATATATGTATGTATGTGGTAGCAGATATGTTGAATATTACAGATTTAATACCCAATTTATATCGAAAAGTTATCTACACCATTTCAAATTAAAATTGCGATTTTTTTAAATAAAAATAGAAAGCTAAAGTTTATTTAAAATTTTCTGAATATCTGAATTTTTTTAGAAATTCCTGAATTTTAAATGAAAAATCTCAATTTAATTTAGGATTTAACAATTTCAAATGGAAAGTCTCAATTTTAAATGCAGAGACGTAATTTTAATTATAATTTTCTCAATGTCAACTGAAAAATGCCAATTTTATTTTAATTTGAAATTTTATAATTTTTAAATAAAAAAATTCAATTTCGTTTGAAATTTTCTTACATAGAAATTCTAATCTACATATGCTAAATCTCAATTTCATTTAGAATAAATTTCTCAATTTCAAATGCAACATCTTATTTTAGTTTTAAATTTCTAAAATTTCAAATAAAAAAAATTAATTTCGATTGAAATATAGAAATTCTATGTTACATATGGAATTTTTCTCAAATTAAATAGAAAAATTTGGATTTTTCCCAATTTCAAATAAAAAAATCTTAATTTTATTTAGAGTTTCTCAATTTTAATTAAAAAGTTATCAATTTCAATTGAAAATGGTGTAGTAAAAAGTGTATTATAGGAAATTTAGAAAACAAAATTAATTTTCTCAATTAAAGTTAATTCACTTTTTTAATCTTCCTCGTTTACATATGCATTTTTTCAGAATTAAAAGTTTAAATTGACAGCTCAAAGATAATCTCTGTCAGTTTAAATTACCAAGGTGGCACCTATAGCGATCCGTCATAAAAGGACTAAGTAAAGTGTTGGCGTGAGAAACTATTTTGTAGATAGCGCCAACATTTTTTGCGGCAGCTTATTGACATTATTTTTGATCAGACTTTTTATGGGCCAACATTTTTTTTTTTTGCGGCAGCGTGTTAACGTTAATTATTTGTATCTGACTATGTGTGTATGTTTTTTAGCGTTGCCAGCCGAAATTATATTAAAACACAGATTTGCACGCAATTAGTAGTATGAATACAGAGTTGTTTAGAAATAATAATCAAAGGAAAAGTTGGATTAACTGTTAATCAAAAAGTTTAAAAAATGGTTTAATCACCTTGTTTAGTGCTAGATTAAGCAGTTAATCCCATTTTTAGTAGATTAACATTTCTATGTAAATTCCCTATTAGATTGACTGTTAACCAAAAATATTAAAATATGGTTAAATAGATTTGTTTAGTGCTAGATTAAGCAGTTAATCCACTTTTTACTAGATTAAATTTTCGGTGTAAATTGGGTATAAAATACTTTTTAAGCCACGTTCACACGAGATTACTAAACACGTATTTAATTTCTTTAATATATTCCAACAGTTCTTTATTCTTTTCCACTCGTTTTGGCAAAAAACGTGTTTTGCAATTTAGCGTATTACGTATTACATCACAAATTTTGATAAATCTTTGAAAAAATTTTGAATTTTCCTGTTACTAATATATAAATTACTTTTGCCATATTTCAGTATACTGGTATTAATTTAAATCATATGCTATGTGCAGCAGAATCAGATCCTTTTCAGGGTGATAATTATCGTATTGCCGCTGTGATACATGAGTCAATTCTATGTCCGATATTAAATAAAGTGACTGTACTAATTTTTGGTACTTCAGAAAGTATACAACGTTATGCGACGACAACTAATAAAAAATCCTTAGATAAATTAAATAATCAACAACATTCCAAGTTAACAACATCACATCAACAACACCAAACGATGATAAGTGAAACAACAACATATTATCCAGTTGAAACAACATCTCAGCTAATACATCGTAAAACCAGTAAAACAACTCCTATAGATTATCAACAACAACATCATGAACAACAACAATATCATCAACAACAACATCATTATCACCAACACCATCAACAACATTATGAGGAACCACACGAGGCTGTGTATCAAGGGGATTATATACCCGAGCAGAATGACATGGAAATTATCGAAGTTACAAAACCAACCATTATAACTGCTGAGTGTACAATTCCTACAACTAAAATTGATTAGTATTTAATTAAATTTATTAAAATTACTTTTGCAACAAAAATAATTAAAATTTTTTTAAGAGTTTTACAAATTTTGGAAAATTCAAAAATTTTAATTTTTTGCTTTTCCTAATTTTAAGAATTCTATATTATAGTTCACCGATTTCTATATAACTGATATATTTAAATAGGTTTCGATTGAAAAGTTTTAAATTCAACAACAGGTACAATTCTGAAAAATTTAATATTTCAAAAAAAAACTTTTGTATGTAATAAATAATTTAAGTGAGTTTTGGAAATCGCGATTACAAAAATGGTTCTTAAATTTGACATCACAATTATGTTAAATTTGAAGTTAAACGGGAATTTACACAGAAAAGTGAATCTACTAAAAATTGGATTAACTGCTTAATCAAGCACTAAACAAGTCGATTAAACCATTTTTAATCTTTTTTATTTATAGTTAATCCAACTTTTTCTCTGCTTACTATTTCTAAACAACTCTGCATTCATTTTACTAACTGACGGTAACTCTGTGTGTTATTATAATTTTGGTTGGCAACGCTAAAAAACATACATTCATACAAAGTTAGATAAATAATAAAGTTAAGACGTTGCCGCAGAAAAATGTTGGTGCTGTTATTTTTACTAACGCTGACAATTTCCTTGTTCCTTTTATGCCGGATAACTATTTTCGCCACAGTGGTTTTAAACTGACAAAATTAATCTTTTAGCTGTCAAGTTACACTTTTAAATGTCGAAAAAATGCGCATGTTAACGAGGAAGATTAAAAATGTGGATTTACATTAATCAAGTAGATTATTTTCGCTATTTAAACTCCCCACAAAGGTAAATATTTCAATTTTCTAACAATAGGTTTCATACTGAAGTGTAACTAAACTATTAGAAAATATGTCAAAAAATGTATATAAAACATTGATGAAATATTTGTTAATTTTAATAACTTTAATATGAAACATAGCGTTGATATGTATTTTAAAATAAATTTAAACTTTAACGACATTCCTTATAAAATTTGGCTAAAAAAAATAAAAAGAACTTTAATAAAAATAAAAAGAACTTTAATAAAAAGAACTTTAAAAAATAATGTACTGTATTAAAAATTCATTGAACTAATAAAAAAAAAATATTAAGTTTAAATTCGGTTGTAAAGTAATTTATATTATAGTAAAATTAAAAAAAAAAAATGTTTCTACAATATTTTGTCCCAAGGTCATCCATGTTTTCCATATAATTATTTCATACATACAAATTAAAATTGTTTGCGTTATAATAACTTCTATAATTTTAAAGAATTTACAATTACAATATCAGAGTTTTTTACATCCAAGTGTACAAAAAAAAAATTATACAAAAAATATTCAAATGCGAAGAACTAAAAATAACTTTTCATCGTCTGATATTGTAATTCTGTTCAAAACCTTGACGAACCTTGGGCCAAAACACCAATTACCAAAATTATTTAAAAATCGCTGTTAAAATCTCAGTGCTTAAAAACTCTCTTTTTCTTAAACAACCCAAAAATAAAATGTGATCACAATAAAAAATAAACTAATAATAATAAAATAAAATAATAACACTCAAGTATATTCTAAAATTTTAACTTTTTTAAAACAATAATAAATAAACATACATATTTGTAGTATAATTAGTATATAATAATTGTTATTTAGGTATACATAGTTTTATATATATACATATAATTCATAAATATTACTAAAGTTGTTAAGTATATAAATTAATCAAAATTATAGTTAAAATTATTTTCTTTAATTTTCTATTTTTGTGTTTGGAAATCTTGGATTGGTTAAAATATCGACCAACAGTTTCTATTGAAGCTAAACTATATTTTATTTTTTGTTTGATTTAAGTTAACAAGAAGAATTAAATAAAATTATAATTAAATCAGTATTAACAAGGATATTTGCATTGCCAATTATTTTAAAAATTACACAGAAAAGTAAAAGTGTAAAAAGTAATCATTGTCTAAAGAAGTCGATTAAACCTTATTTTAATATTTTTGATTAATACCAAATTTATATAGAAAAGTTAAACCAAATAAGTGAATTAGCTGTTTAATCAAGTACTAAACAAGTCGATTAAGTTTTTTCAATATTTTGATTAACAGTTAATCCAACTTTTCATAAACGACTCTGTATTCATACTACTAATTGTGTGACACTCTGTGTTTTGATATAATTTCGGTTGGGAACACTGAAAAACATACATACATAAAAAGTCAGACAAAAATTAAAGTTAATAGGGAGTTTATAAGGAATTTACATAGACACGTTAATTTACGAAATATAAGATTAACTGTTTTATCAAGCTTTAAACAAGGTGATTAAACCATTTTTTAATCTTTTCGATTAACAGTTAATCAAACTTCTTATCTGACTACTATTTTTAAACGACTCTGTATTCCTACTACTAATTGTGAGCAACACTGTGTTTTTTATATAATTTCAGTTGGCAACGCTAAGTAACTCGCATATAGACTGGCCTTATATCTTATATTGTAAAATTACCATATGTGTCAAAGAGTTTAATTAAATTTTAAACAATCATTTTCTTTTTGAATAGTCAGTACTTTAAAAAAGTTTTTAAAATACATACTGATGTTTTTTTATTTTGTATTATTCATATTAATTTATTTTTCGGTGTGGTGTCAATTTTGTAACACATTTAATTTCCACGTGAGAGGGTTAAATCATACTAAGTAATACAACACTTCATATTATTTGAAAAAAAAATATTTATGCATGGCAACTCTTTAAGATAAAACAAATAAAAAAAATCCCAAAACAAACGTAATGCCATCTCTTTTACACTCACACGAAACATAAAAAACTGACAGCTGTCCAAGATTAAGCAAAAGGGAAATTTATTTTTCAATGGGAAAATAAAATCTGATTAGAAGTTCTTGTCATTTCTTCAATATATTTGTACGCAAAAACATGTAGAAAAAATTGGATTTAATTATTTTTTAATAAAAAAAAACACAAAAAGATAAAAATACAATTTGATAAATAAAAATGCGATAACAAATACATAATATACAAATGTACAAAAAAAAAATAATAAACGCTTAAGAGAAATGAAAAAAGTGACGTAAAAAACGTGCAAAATTGTTAATGAAAAAGTGAATTGGGGTAAAAAAAGGCAATTAAAAAGTGATATATAATTCAAAATTATATCAATTGTTAATTAATTTAAATATAAATAAAGTTAATCCAAGTTAATTTTCTATTTTTATCAAAAAATAACATAAATCTTTGTGCAAGCGTGGCAATTGCGAGAAAAAATTAAGCTTCAACCATTTAAGGTCGCAAAAAAGTGTTTGTATTTGATACATAATATAATTGCGAAAAAAAAGAATACCATAGAAAAGTAAAGAAATCACAGAAAACAAATTAATAAAACGAAGCCAGGCTAAGTTCAAGCAGAACAAGTCAAACGTAATTGAAAATATAAAACAAAAAAATTGATAATTGCAAAAAAAATATAATCGCATATTGCGCACGCCGTATATATATTATTATGTGATAACGTTTATACGAAAATCGCATCTAATTAACAACTGTTTGAGTTTGTGGCTATTTAATTAAAGCATAACTAAGGAAATGAAATGCAATTTAGAATTAAATAATTAACAGCAAAAACGGCCAGTGACAAGTGTCAAAACATTTAATTACCCCTTCTTACTCCATACGTGTTCTACAAAATACGTTTTGCACCCACACACACGCATACTTCCAAAGACAAAAAAATGTACCGCTACAACAACCCACATTAGCAAAAAATCTAAACAATAATAACAGTAAGCGACATTTAAACAGATGCAGTTATATTATGCATTTTATTTAACAAATCAAGTTTACGGGCATAGCTAAAAAAAAAAAAAACCGAAATTAGGGGCTAAAATAGGTGAGTGAGTTTATGGGCCTCTTTGGACATTTCATTTAATGGATATTTATGTAACTTTGGCATTGTTTGTTGGAATTTGGTATATATGTATAAGGTGGCGCAAAAATAACCTTCCGATGTTTTTTTTTTATTATGTATTTATTATGTATAGCATTTATAGCATTTTCTGATAGGAGGATTACTTTTGCGCAACCATATATATGGTATAACTTTTTAAATATTAACCCATTGCAGCCCAACTCAACTCATGATTTTCTGTTTTTAAACACACTTTTTTTTAAAAGCAATTATTTCAAAATCATATATACATAAGTTAGGTATAATATGACTCAATCATAGCCAAGACTTCAACCTTTAATTTAAGGTATCATAGTATCCAATAGTTTTAAAAATACCGTACACCCAGAAAAAAAAAACAGGAGGAATATTATCGAAGTGCTTAGTATTTGGGTGTATAAGTTAATAATGTCGATATGGACAACATATGGCATAACCATCACATATAGTTTTTTGTCAATAATAACAAATATGAAATATTGGAGGGTAAACATCTGTCATTATAATTCAATATTCGATAGACGCCAAAGTGTAAACACATATTTTTTCAATCGCTATAATGTCGAACTTTGTTCCTAAAAAGAATGTTTTGCGGGGAATTCTGATACCCTTCTTTCATTTGAAGAAAACGGCTGTTGAAAGTTATCGATTGTTTGTAGAAGCTTACGATCAAAATGCACCAACGCAAAAAACTTGTGAACGATGGTTTGCTCGATTCAAAAGTGGTGATTTTGACACAGAAGACAAGGAGAGGCCTAGTCAGCCGAAAAAGTTTGAAGACGAGGAATTGGAATCATTACTCCACGAAGATTATTTTCAAAACTAGAAGAAGAACTTACATTATAATTGGGAGTCACACAACATGCCATTTCATTGGGATTCATTCAAAAGCAAGGAAATTGGGTCCCATATGAATTGAAGCCGAGAGACGTTGATAGGCGATTTTGCATGTCGGAAATGCTGCTTGAACGCTACAAAAAGAAGTAATTTTTGCATCGTATTGTTACTGGTGATGAAAAATGGATACATTACGATGACCCCAATCGCAAAAAGTCATATGTAAAGCCCGGCCAACCAGCCAATCCACGCCGCAGCCGAATATCCATGGCGCCAAGGTAATGCTCTGCATTTAGTGGGATCAGTAGGGTGTTTTGTATTATGAGCTGTTGAAATCGGGTCAGACGATCACAGGGGACCTATACCAAACACAATTGATTCGTTTGAAGAGAGCAATCAACGAAAAACGACCAGAATATTCGACCAGACACGATCTTAAATCATGCCATAATCTTAAATCATAACAACGCACGGCCACATGTTGCAAGACCGTTAAAAAACTATTTGGAAAACAGTGGATTAGAAGTTTTGGCTCACCCGCCTTATAGCCCAGATCTTGCCCCTTCTGACTACCATTTGTTTCCATCGATGCAGAACACCCTTACTGGAAAACGCTTTACTTCAGAACAGGGTATCAGAAATTGGCTTGATTCATTCTTTACCTTCAAACCGGAGCAGTTCTTTGGCGCGGAATCCATATGCTACCTGAGAGATGGGAAAAAGTAGTGGCTAACGATGGACAATACTTTGAATAATGTATCAATTCATTTTGTTATTATAATAAATGCATTTTTCAAGCAAAAAAAATCTACATTATTAACTTGTATACCCAATACATCATATTCAAATGTGTGAAATATAATAAAAATATTGAAAAATTGCTTCTAATTGGTTGTAATATTGGTGAAAACAATATTGGTAAAGAATTTTGCGGACGGTACTGGCAAAACTTATGTTTTGCAAACAAATAGTGTTTTCCTAGTACAATATTAGTTGCACCTTTGTTAATTTTTAGCACGGTGGTTTTTACAAAAATAGCAGTGGTTTGCCAGTACTCCTATTTTGGTATTGTTGGCAATTTCTAACTGGGTATTTGTATAAAATTGAAAAAAAAAAAAAATTTTTTTTGTATAACGTTTGAACTAAATGGAATTTTGAAATGTGATTTCAAAATCACGAGCGTCTTAATAAGATTAACATTAATTACTAGAAACAATTCAATACTTATGTGCAATAGACTTAACATTTGTAAAATTTCCACAAAATTTAGCTTAAGTTTTCTTGTGACTTATGACCACATACATACATACATATTGACTTTAATAAATTTAAAAATGTACATCAAATTGTTTAATGTATCCAAACTTACTTATTTCATTTCTTCTATTTGCTATTTTGTGTTATTTTTAATTTATTTTTGTTCATTTCAAATGCTTTTAATTTGTTAAGTTGGCTAAAATGAGTTTCGATTACAAATTAACGAACATGATAGAGATGAAACTCTTTTAAAGTTGACTTAACCCTCTAATGGTTAAAGCTTCCTCAGGGCAGTCTTCATAAAATTTACCACAAATGCGTCAAATGAGCGTTTTATACTTAGAAATTAATATATTCCGATAGAAAAATAAATTTGGTAAATATTTTGCGAATAAATTTTTCGTGTGCCGTCCACGGGTTGGAAGTGAGAAAGCTTCAAAATCAAAATTTCGTAAAATTTTAAAAAAGAATTATTTTTGAAAAAAACATAGTTTTCAAAAATCTAAAAAAACCAATTTAAATTGACTAAAAACGCTTTATAATAAAATATAAGTAAGATTGAAGCTTTATCTTTAATAATAACTCCTTACTTTGGTCCAATGGATCACAGGATTTTATCAGGATTCCTCTAAAGGACATCATCTTAACTTATAAACTAATAGACGGATTTTATGAAATTTGGCAGAAGGAAGCTATTAAGTATTAATAGCAAAGCGTTGAAATATGAACAATATAAATCGAAGTTTAGATACTTTTTCGCCTAATTTCGCTTTTTCCAAAAAGCGAAAATCGCGACATCTTAAATAAGAGCAGAAAAAAATAGTTCTTCGAGCGTGGTTATATCTTAGTAAGAGGAATATTTTATGCTTTAGTTTCCAAAATGCGACCTAAAATATTTTAACAACGTAGAATTTAAGGAAAATATTGAAATAGCTAGTAATTTCAACAAATATTTTGTGGATAGTATTAAGATAATAAGGGACTCAATCGAAGATGTGCAATATACCAGTCAAATGCTTATGGCAAACCAAAGATTCAAATTTAGTGCAATAACAATTTCGGACCTTAAAAATATAGTAAAAAAATTAAAAAACAAACCTGATTACTGTAAAATATCAACAAAAATTATTCTTGATAATTGGCATATAATGGGAAAAATTTTACTTGAAATCGTAAATAAATCATTAGAAACAGGACAGTTCCCAGAAAATTGGAAGGAAACTATGGTTACCCCAGTTGAAAAAGTGGCAAAAACGAGAAAATGTGAAGAATTCCGTCCCATAAATACGTTAAAAACATGTGAAAAGATATTAGAAAAAATCGTAAAAGAACAGTTGGAAAAATATATGGAAGATAATAAATTATTTTCAAAATATCAATCTGGTTTTAGGAAAAAATTTTCGTGTGAAACGGCTGTAAATTTTGTTATTAATCGGTGGAAAAACATTGAGAAAAATAGAAAAATCATGGCTACATTTTTAGACTTTAAACGAGCGTTTGAAACTATAGACAGAAAAATATTAATTCAGAAATTATATATGTATGGCATCCAAGGCAAAGAACTCAAATGGTTTGAATCATACACAACAAACAGAAAGCAAGTTACTAAAGTGAATGGAGTAAAATCTGATACAATTATAAATGATTTCGGTGTCCCACAAGGTTCAATATTGGGTGCCTTACTGTTTATCATATACATTAACGATATGCCAAATATATTAGATAAATGCGAAGTTGTTTTATATGCAGACGATACACTCATATACACAGAAGGGTCCACAAGTGAAGAATGTCGAGACAATATGATAACTGACATAAATAATGTTAACACATGGTTAAAAATGAACAAATTGAAATTAAATGAAAAAAAGACAAAAATGCTAGAAATAAATATGAATAGCCAAACAACATTCAAAATTAACGATAAAGTTATAGAGAAAGTTAAAAATATAAAATATCTTGGATTTATAATAGATCAAGAAATGAAATTTAAAGACCATATAGAATACATATGCAAAAAAATTGGTAAAAAATTGGTTTTTCAAAAGAATTAGAAATAAAGTGTCTATAATGACGGCAATAAATATTTACAATACAATAATTAAACCTCATTTTGAATTCGGATCAACAATAATATATACATGCTGCAATGAATCACAATTGGAAAGATTACAAAAGTTACAAAATAAAGCAATGCGAACTATTTTAAAATGCAATAGATACACATCAATACGAGCTATGCTCGCTACACTTCAATGGCTAAATATCGAACAACGACTTGAACTAAATACTCTTAGTTTTATACATAAAATTAAACATGGTAATGCTCCAGAATATCTTTGTGAACAAATAAATTATGTCGGTGAAGTACAACCATATCAACTACGAAATGCGGAAAACTTCAGGCTAAGGAAAGCAACTACAACAGCAATGCAAAGATCACTTTTTTATAAAGGACTTCAAATATTTAACACACTTACAAATGATATTAAAACAGAACAAAATTATATTGTATTTAAAAGAAAATGTGTGAATTTTGTAAAAAATAATAATAATTAAAAATTTTTATTTTAGTTTTGAAATATGAATGTAAATGAGAATTTTTTAAAGTATTATAAATACTAATAATAAATAATAATAATAATAATAATAATAATATCGCCTAAATTTGGCAACGATAAACAATTTTGTTGAAGAACTTATTATTTGTTTTTCGAGTGGAGCACATACAGTGAACTCGCAGAAACGTGAACATCCAGGAACATGAACGTCCCAGAAACATTAACACTTTTTTTTACATTGACTATTCCAAAACGTGAACAAAGTTCAATGGCTCTAAAACGTACAGATTTTTTTATAAGAAATGTTTCTATTTCTTCAATATTTTAGTAATTTGGCGAATCCTTGAATAATAATTTCACCACGTTTTTTATAACAGAAAAACTCTTTAACTATTTTCCTGTATCTCCGAATTTAAGAATTTTGTATATCAAAATTTTTTAAAAACGTATAGAATAAATTTTAAATAGAATTAGCAGTTATTTTTATAGTAAATGTATTAGAAATTAAGAACTCATCGAAAACGTATTAAAATCAAAAAATTGGGTATGCAAAAATTGTCTTAGATTCTGAATTTGGTCCCAGATTCAGAAAGTTTTCTAATAGGAAAATTTTCTTAAAATGTTAATGTTAGTGTCTGAATATTTAAAAATTTTGTCTAAAAATGTTTGTTTGAATTTAAGAATTTTTCAGGAGAAAAATATTCAAAATCTTTTCATATTTTATTTTTTTTTTTATTAAATAATCAACATAATGATTGGTTCTGAAGTACAGTTGAACCTCGATTATCCGGGTTGCACGGGATCGGACTCAGCACGGAAACACTGTTAATAGAACATATTTATTTTTCCCAAATTTTAACTCTTTGTATATAGATGAAAAGAATAGAGGAAAAAAATAATAGCACTGATAACAGAGGTAAACACGGTAAATAGAGGTATAAATCAAACCACCAGCATGACGGTTAACAGAGGTACCCGGTTAATAGAGGCCCGGATAATCGAGGTTCAACTGTAATTGGAATATAATTTATTCTAAGTGGATCAATTCTGTAGTAAAATAGTTTAAAAAAAAATTCCAATCACAAACGTTAACAAAATCCGAAACGCGAACACCCCTTGCAAAAATTAGTTCACGTTTTTGAGAGTTCACTGTAGTATGAATTTCGTTGCAAAACAGCGTTTGCCAGTTAGAGGGTTAAGCTAAATATGGTCACTACAACACATTTGTATAAAATAGTTATTTTACTTAATTCAACTTAACTAAATATTAGTGTATGACTGAACAGTTCGGCCAGAAAATTAATTTGGTCTGTATTCGGTATTTTATAGCATTATGGACAAATTTGGCGGATGGAAAAATGTTTATTGGGCTGATTAGATGCTACTTTGAGTGTCAAATTTGAAGAAAAGTCTGTAGTTAAGCAATGCATTCACTGTTCGGCCAAATTGAAAATAGTTCGGCGGACTTTTTAACTTTATAGCTAAACTTCGGCTTTTCTCTTAAATTTTATACACAAAATCGAATTAAATCGGCTCAACAAACATGTTTCCAATACCAAAATTTGTCATCATTGCCTCTAGATATCAAAAAACCGACAAAAGATAGGTTTTTGGCCGAACTGTTCGGTCGGACACTACTAAATATAGTTGGGCCTTTAGTTTTTGATTTTTCACAAAATTCTAAAATGTTTATAGATGTTTTTTTTATTGTTATCGAATGCGTTTGTTTCCCCCTTATAATTGCATCTATAAAAATTTCGCTTATTGTAATTAGAAATCCCATATTTTATTACAGCTCAGACAAAGTGTTTCATATTAAAAATGAAATATAAAAACTAATATAAAAATAAAAACTATTTAAAAAATAAATGAAAAAGAAAAAATGAAATATTTAAATAAATTATATAAACAAATCAATTTTCATACGTTTATATATAAATACACATTTTATAATATTCTAATATACAACGTCAACAAGTGTTAAAAATAAGAACAACAAAAACAACTAAAATATTTAAAAAAGAATAGCAAACGTTTTTTGCAAACAAATTGCAATTAGTTTTATTATTTTTTTAGTCGTCGCGTTGGTTTTTTGTTTTTATAAATTATTTATAAAATCTAAGGCATTCGATTTTTTTTTAATAATTTTTTAATTTAAACACGGTATTTATTCATAGTGCAAAAGCTTTCGCTTATTTTTATTTTTATAATTTTATAATTCGTGTCTCTAATCTATAAACGCGAGTTTGCCTACAACGTAACTAACGGAATAAAAAAGTTGTCGTCATGTCTATATCGGAACATGCTACCGGAAATTCATCAATTAAAGGCGCGGTTCCACAATCCGCTTCTAACAACTCTTATAACTCATCTGCCTCTTCTTCGTCATCGAACGCATCCGCATCGGCTGTAACTTCAACACAAAAATCAAAAAAAATCTTCAGCATCTGGACTACCGGGTGCTGTATCACATATTTATTATAAACATGGTCTCTTCCTATCCAGTTATCCAACATGTGCCACTAGTATAGCTATAGTGGCTATACTATTTTCATGGTAAGTTAATCATTTTGTATTTTTAGTTAATTACAAGTTTGATATAATTTTTATCAAAAATAAAAATTATGTTTTTTCGACCTTTAATTGTGCAATGAAAATTATTCAAGTTCGAGACCATACTCTATATTTCTTTATTAGGATATTGTCCTAACAAATAATCTATAGAGTTTTTTTTCAAATTTATGAATGTGTTGATAGATCTATTTCGGGAATTTTCTAGGTTCCCATCATCAAAACACGTTTTGAAAGAAGTGACAATCCCATGCAAAATACCAACGATTCATATAAGTGAGAAAACTAGTTTATATGAATGTTTGATGATTTGCATAGGATTGTCACTGCTTTCAAAACGTGTTCTGATTATAGAAATAGATCTATCAACACATTCCTGAAAGTGGTCAGTTAATAAATTTGAAAACAAAAACTCTATAGATTATTTGTTGGGGCAATATTCTAATAAAGATATATAGAGTATGGCCTCGAACTTGAATAATTTTTGTTTATGAATTACTTTAATCCTTCTGTCTTATAAACAAATTGTCGAGTCTAAAATAAAGATTCAAGTTTAGACCAAAATAACTAAAATTACTCTCCAGTCATAGAAGCTTTCACGGTCAGAGAACGAAGCCGATATTAAATATTAGCTGGCGGCGGCTAAACAAGAAAACAATCGGAGGCGGCTAAAGTCGACTAAAGCCGAACCGTTTTTGGCGGGGGGCTGCTGAACTAAAATGTGGATTTTCAAAAGAAAAAAAACGTGTTTTTTAAAAAAAAATTTAGCTATATTAGTCAGCTTAGCTGATTTAGTCGTCTGGCATTCTTAGCCGCAAAACTTGGCGGCGGTTTGAGTGCCTTAAAGAGAGTCATCGGAGGCTTAGCCGCGACTATGAGTCGATCGGCTCGTTCTCTGTTCACGGTATTAACATTTCGTTTATATTATTTTCTTTTATTACGCTGCATTCACGTTTTTGAATTCAAAGACAGGGTCATTGCTGCTACTTAAGATATTCAATTAATTTATTTCAATTAGGTAAAGAATAGCGTATAGTACATGCAGAGACATGTGAATTAAGTACTAATACATATGTTTATTAGAGTTCGTCACGAATATTTGATTTTGGGATATCATCACTTTTTTTTAACGGTTTTTGCATCAACAAAAAAATGACGTACGTAATTTTTTTATAATAACGTTATTATTTTTTAAATTTTCAACCCCTTCCATATGCTCACGGCTGCTAAAAACGCTGATTTTGGGTTCCTTTTACAACACAGCAAAAAGGAAAATATTTTTATTAAATTTAAACTCGATTTGCGCCAAAAAATTATAAAATAAAGAATATTTTTTTCAGTTTTTGAAGTCCACTGTTTAGGCAATATAGTAGACAGAAAACTCTACTTTTTTCAAAAACTTAAAAAATTACCAACTGAGAATAATGGTACAAAAATTTTCTATATATCGCGAAACGCTAAAAAGTTATTAAGGTATTAATTTTGTGAAAAATAATAAAAATATTTTTTTAACACACACAATGAATATTTTTTTTATATTTTGATATATCTCGTCCGTTTAAGAGTTTTTAATCAACAAAATATTAAATTTTAGTAAAGACAACATTTTAAAAACTTAATAATTTTTAACTGTGTCAATATAAAGCAAAAATTTTTGCACAATTTTTCTCAGCTAAAGATGCTTTTTGATTGTGTGTACTAAAAAAGTAATTTATAAGATTTTTTTAAAAAAATTAGTTTTTTTTTTGCAAATTTCACATAAATACTGCTCTTCTTGATCTGCAGGAAGAGGGATCCTAAGTTAGCGTTTTTGGCCGCCGCTCGCGCATGTGGAAGGAGTTGGAATTAAAAAAAAAAATAACGCAATTTTTTTTTTATTGATGCCAAAACAGTTTTAAAAGTTTTGATATCCCAAAAACAAAGAACTTTAATTTGTTTGACAAACTCAAATGTTTATAGACAAATTAGTTAAATATTTAATTATATATGAGTGTAAGATATAATTAAAAATATTCCTACGCTAAATAACATTTATTTTTTTCCGTTTCTAAGTTAAAATTCAAATTATTATATTAAAGCGCTTCACTAAGTTAGGGTTATTTTTAAGCGCTTTTAAAATTGAAATTTGGAAACTAATGTGGAATTTTAAATAAATAATCCGGAAAATTCAGTTCGCAACCAAGGAGTTAGATCGTTAAAATCATAGTACACACTTTACTATTGGTTTAGATAGCAAAGTGGGTCATAAACTCATTAAGGACCCGTCTTAGAACATTACATTACATTTAGATTTTTTGCTTATAGAGCCAACTACGGGAAATTTTAGCGACAAAAGTTTAATTTTTATTGGATATAAATCATAGACGATTGAACACATTTTAGAAGTTTTAATTTTTTGTAATTAATGTGAATAAGCTTTTGGGTGTATGTTAACCGATGTTTAAGCATACTAAATCCATTCGTATATCCATTGTGTATATGTTAGAAAAAATTATGGCGGTTTAAATTAAATATATTAAAATTACATTTTTTGCTTAGATTAAATAAAAGTTACATAAAATTTTAGATCTCATTGCATTTGTCAAATTTTAAAATATATATTACACCACCAAAAAATATAAAAATAAACTCAAAAACAATGTTTTGTTAAAAATAAAAACGCGATTATTTTGGAAAACATGCATTTTTTGACGGCTTAATGATATTCACAAAATTAAAAAATTGATATAAAGATGCTTTTTGAGGTTATGAAAATTTTCTTTGCTTCAAAAATTTCAAATCCTTAGAATTTGTTGATGCCTTTTCGGTTTTAGTATTAATAAGCTCCTTAAAATCTTTTATTTGCTGTAAGTTTTGGCGAAATTGATACAGCGCTTTAGTTGTCACAAAGCGAAATATGTTGGGAAATAGGTTAGGTTATGAAGGGTTATGTGCCCTTGGGCACAACTCCACTCGGAGACCAATACGGTCCATTGTGAATCCCTTCAGAGAAAAAACGGCAAAGAAGAATATAAATAGACAGATAGATACATTGAAAGATAGATAATAAAGAAAGATAGAAAGAATATATACTCCCCAGAAACCAGCTCCTATCGTCCCCTTGCTAGAAACAGCCGTCCTATCTCCCTGACAAATCTCAGCAAATCTACTGGATTGTATCCAGCGACACACCCAAGTTCGTCGTGAAATCTATCTCCTAGCTATTTCTGTCTGAGACCCTGCAACCTAGGACAGTGGCACATTATATGCTCAACTGTCTCCAGTTCCTCAACGTCCTCGCACAACCTGCAAAAATCCGGTATGTTCCTGTCCCATCTGCTTGTGAAAGCCCTGCCAGAACAATGACCGGTCAGGAACCCCGTAAGGGTCCTGATACCTTCCCTGTCCAGTCCCAAAAGAACCTTGGTTGCCCTTGCGTCCAATGCGGGCCATAACGCCCTAGACACCCTGCAATCCATTCTGTCCCTCCATGATTGGTTAACGGTTTCAAGGAATCCCTTCCGTATAACCTCAAAGTAGTAACATAATGGGGGCTTTACCCCCCCGTCCCTTACTGCCAAGTCCAGATTCGAACCCTCCCTCGCAAGTTCGTCCGCCAACTCATTGCCATCCACCTTGCAGTGTCCGGGTACCCAACACAGCCTCACTGTGAATGCCTCCATGAGCTCCCTCAGAGCACACCTACATCGTGCGACCAGGCGTGAGCGCACTGTGTAGTTTGTCAGTGCTTTGAGCGCTGCCCACGGGAAGTCCACCGGAGGTGTTCCACCGAAGTCTAAGTTCAAGATCATATGATCCGATATTCCCTCGAGAATACTACCCTGCTCAAGCAGTCCTACTTCGTACAGTATTTTTGTGTGATCATCTCTCCTAGGTCTTACCAGCGCAGACTCGTAGAGCCTAAATAAGTTCCTAGCAGCCACACTCCTCACATAATGTTCAATTGGGGATAGAAGCAGTATGATATCCAACGCTGCCTGTGGAGTGCTTCTCCTCGCACCTGTAATACCAAGAGATGCACTCCTTTGGGCCTTGTTGAGCATCTTCCTACAGCTATCCACTCTCAATGCATCCCACCAGACAGTACATCCATAAGTGAGAATAGGTCTAACTACCGACGTGTAAATCCAGTTTACCATATCCGGTCTTAGTCCCCAATTCTTACCGATAGAGTTTCTGCATGTGTAGTAGGCATTGAGTCCCCTTTTCATAATTTCCTGAGTATTTCTCTTCCAAGACAATTTGCTGTCTAGGAAGCAACCCAAATACTTAGCACCGTCCGATAGAGTCAACCCGACGCCATCTAAAACTGGCCTCATAAACTCCTCTATTTTATAATTCCTGGTAAAAAGCACCAGTTCAGTCTTGTTTACACCAAGTCCCCTATCTTTCGCCCATGCCATGTAACACTTAGCTCATGTCTGATTTGACAGATAATTAGTTTTATCCTTATGCTGAACGAATATGGTTGTGTATACGCTTGAACAACGCTGGGAAATATTGCGACATTACTTTGAAAATCATGGTAATGTTGCAGAATGTGTGCGAAAATTGCGTACGGATTTTGGAAGAAGAGAAGCGCCGTCAGCTCCGTATGTTCGTTATCTTGTGAAAAAAAGTGAAAGAAACTGGCATCCTTATCGATAAACCAAAGCAGGAAAAGCCAAAAACAGTGCGTACGCCCGAGAATATCGCTGCTGTGGCAGAAAGTGTGCTTGAAGCGCCATCAACATCACCGTCGTTCTCAACAATTGAACATTTCGGAGACATCATTGAGACGAATTTTGCATAAAGACCTTGGTATGACGCCATACAAAGTCCAATTGGCTTAGGAGTTGGGTGCCGTCAAAGATAAGTGTTACGCCAACAAGCCAGACACAATTGACGCTTTAAAGGACAATATTCGTGAAGCCATTGGTGAAATACAGCTGCACACAATCGATAATGTGCTTAAAAATTGGACCGATCGTAGTAGTAGCCTGCATGGCCAGCCGAGGCAGCCATTTGAATGAAATTGTTTTCCATTATTAACGGGAAGGATTTTACTTTCAAATAAAAAGAAATTTGAGAAAATATTCAGTAGTTTTTTTTTATAGCATTTTTAAAAAAAATTTATTTGGCGGACCCTTTAGTTGTCATTTGTTAGACATTTGTATGGGATTTCATTTTTAAATCAACGAATTTTAAAAATCCAAAAATTGTAAGTGCATATTTTTTTATTTTTGTGAATATTTTTGGGTTTTAGTGCATATTTCTATTTAAGTGCATATTTTAAGCGGATATTTTTAAATTTTTACTGCATATTTTAGATTTTGTAGATCACAACATTTAAAAAAAAATCGAAATTTCTTCCCCGAAATTATTTATAAGAAGAAGGAGCTTTTTACAGAGATCACGAAAATTGCGTAATTTTCCAAATTGCTTCCAAGGAAAACGTATAGTATTCAAATTGGGGGAAAACAGTGTTGGTAACCAATTCTTACAGTTTTAGAAAAAAAAATCGTTAATGTATTTTAAGATTAACGATATTTTAATTATTTTCGCAAGTGCAATTTTAAGGCTAACGGTATTTAAATTAAATCTGGAAGTGTAAAATTTACGAGTTTTCTGCGTACGAATCTTAAAATTTATGTTTCACCAAAATATCTTAGAATCTTAAATTTGTAATTGCGAATATTTATTAGAAAACGTTGTATATTTTGTTGATAAATTTTTTTTAATATACGGAACACTTAGGCCGAGTTTTTAGATGTTGACTTAAACTTGATTATCTTTTAACGAAGTTTTTAAATTTAATACTGCTTCTGAAATGTGGTTAATTTCGTTTTATTATGATAAATTCCAAAATTATGATAAGAACAAAATTCTTAACAAGATACAGTGGTTCCGACAATTTTTTTGTCAATAAAAGAAGAAATGCCAGACAAAAGCCGTTACCGGTTTAACTAAACCAAGTTTAACTAACATCAAAAAAACTCGGCCTTAGACACTGACGTATTAAATAATTAAATTTATTCAAGTTCAGCTATTTATATGTGAAATTAATTACTTTGTTGAATAATTTTTCTATTCACTATATTTAAGACAAATTAAAGTACTTTATAAATGTCAAAGCTCTTATAGCAGATAAGAAATTTTGATACGCACTTTTAATAATTTATTAAATAATACCGATAGTCGCATTTAAAAATCTTTAATAAAATAGGTACAAACATTATTATTTTTAATCAAAAAAAATTGCAGACTTTAAGATTGTATGGTATTTTTAGTATGTTTAAAACGTAAATTTGTATAATCTATAAAAAAACTTATTTATTATTTTTTATAACACAAAACACTATAGTTTTGTCAAAAAGCATATTCTTTTTGTCATTTAACCCAAAGGAACTTTATAAAAATTTAGTAATGTGGTGTTAAAGACCGTTCACTAGTGCATTTTAACTTTCTCAAACATCTTGGAATAAAACTTGAAAATGTAAAACTTTGACATGCATGTTTTTTCCTTAAGGGGGGACATGACATTGGCCGTTTTTTGAAATCGACTTTTTTTTATAATTTTGTATTTTAGTAAATATTCTTAAGATTCTAAGAAAAAAAATTTCATGGAAAAATTCCTACGTGTTCAAAAGTTACAGCCGGATTAGTGAGAGCCCATTTTTAATTTTCGCGCTACCTACGTACGGCAGCTGGTATATACTTGTTTTTTTGTTCACAAACTTTGAACGCGTTTATCTCGAAACCATGTTTTTCGTACTGGTAGCAGCACTAGCGGGTTCATTTTTTGACGATTTTTTTTTTTTTGTATTTTTTTAACTTGACTCGCTATCGTCTGACACGAGCTTTTTTTAAAATTTTTTTCGATTTTTTATGAATTTTTAAAGTCAATATTTTTTTTCGAAAAAACACACTTTTAAATTTAGAACATCACCAAAAATTGAACAAAAATTTAAAAAAAAGCTCGTGTCATACGATAACCAATTTTGTAAGATTTAAAAAAGTCATTTTTTTTCCAGATCGGACAATTTTTGCGACTCCTAGCGAGGCCCGGTTTTTTTCTCTGCAGCCAGTTTGGAGCTCTATAAAACCATGTTGGAGTAAAAAACATATTTTTTTTTGAATTTTTTTTCTTGTAATTTGTTAAATTTTGGAAAAATGTTTGTTTTTGACTGAGTTATGAATTTTTAAAAAAGGTCTGTTTTCTCTGCCGGGAATGTAATGTCCCCCCCTTAAGTCAGGGTAAACAAAATATCTTTGCTAAATAAAGAGTTTACGTTAAAATGGCATCGATTTGTTTGTGCATATTTTTGGATATTTTTCTATAAGTGCATATTTCTCTTTGAATGCATATTTTTTGTGCATATTTTTATTTATTTTGCTTTAAATGCATATTTTCTTTGGATATTTTTCGTTAAAAATCGTTTTTAATATTATTTTATATTTAGCCAACGTACATATCGACTATATAGGATCCCAGCTGTTCCAGCCCTTTTAAGTGTTCTCTTAAAGTTTATATGCAAATTGGGATTAAGAGATGGAGGGTTTAGTGGTATTTTCATATATTTTTCCAATAGTGGTATTTTATATTTTTTTCCAATATAAATATTTAAAATGTTGTGTTAGCTGTGAAAAACATGTGCAGAGAATATATTTAAGAGTACAAAATTTAATCAAAATTGCTTCAAAGCTTGAAAATTTTTTATTTATGAAAATGAAAATTATTCAAGTTCGAGGTCACACTCTTTCTTAGGATATTGTCCTAACAACTAATCTATAGAGTTTTTGTGTTCAAATTTATTAATTAACCACTTTCAGGAATGTGTTGATAGATCTATTTTGGGAATTTTCTAGTTTTCCATCATCAGAACACGTTTTGAAAGAAGTGACAATCCCATGCAAAACATCAAACATTCATATAATTTTTTTTTATTCATAAAAAATTTAAGTGCTTATTTTTAAATTTTTAGTGCATATTTTAATATTTTTTATGCATATTATAGGCGCCAAAAACACTATTTTTGTGTGCATGAATTTATTGTCCCTGACAATGACTATGTTTTTAGACAGGGTTGCCAAGGTGTTAACAAATATTAAATGGTGCCGGTCAAAGGCACTCAATCTTATATTTCTAGTAATACGACATTTTTATACAGTTTCTTTAGATTAAATGCCAAAAAATCCACTAAACGAAAAGAAAACTTGACCTAATTATTACATACATTATTTTTCAATATATTTTATTTTCTCTTTATATTTTCAGCTATCCCCTAATTAATATCCCGCTACCGGGAACGATACCAACAAAGATAGTTTTACCATTTGATGGTAAATATTCACTATTTGGTGAAGGTGAACGATCAAATTATTCATTGGTTAAAAACATATTTAATGTTAATAATGTCTCCTATGAACCGCATGTACCTTGGGCACAAAATTCGCCAATATTATTTGTACAACAAATAACATTACGTTCTAGCGTACTACCATGGAGTGATGATATGCAATTAATGGATGCATTTCGTGCTCCATTATATGAAGTTTTTAAATTATTGGAAATTGTACGCAATCACGAGACATCTGAAAAGTAAGTACACAGACAAAAAAAAATAGTCAAATCAAATATAATTTATATTTGATTTAAAGATATCATCTTTTAAAAATTATTATTTTGAGTATGCATCTTATTAAATTAGACCCGAATAAAGCTAAAATAAATATTTTCGTAATTACATTTAAAAGTTTTAGATTTTATTTCCGCATTAACTGTTTGGATATAAAAAAACTTCAATTTTGTTTTTCTTACATTTTAATTCTTAGTGTAAGATCTTCTTCCAGTTATCATTGTATTCCCTTTTTTTTTGTTTACTATTAAATCACTTTCAATTTAAAATTGTAGTCACTATTATCTCCAACATTTCATAACTCATATTTATAAATATGAACAATGATTGTATTGTTATTTAATTGAATTTGATTTGATTTATTTCTAGTCAACGCTCTTTGGATAAAATCTGTTTACGTGTGGATAATGTTAAACGTACACAAAATGAACAAATTTTTCCGGAATACGATTGTTTGGTTTTATCGCCGGCAAATTTATGGGGACAAAATATACAAAATTTTAGTGGAGATACTAATATTTTAAATACAATTTTTCAATATCATGTAAGTAACATTATTGCATTTTTAAAGTATTTATTGGGCAGGATTTTTTAAATGGTATTTGGTCAGCACTAACTTTGCTAGTTAAATTTTGAACATTTTAAGTTGTGTCATTACAAAATTAAATGTTTTTAATAACATTTTCTCTATGTCTTGATAAAAATGATAATTGGAATGTAGATATCGCACTTGATCAACAAGAGGGTATTAACTCAAAATTTAAAATTTTCAGTAGAGTCAAAAAACTGTTTATGGACACATTTTAACAGAATTTAAAAATTCAAACATATCATAATAAGCAAATTCCATTTGAATATATATATATATACATTGTTTTTGTTTAAAATGTTACCACTCATTGCAAAAAAAATAAATTTTTTGAGTTAATACCGTTTTTTTGAAATTTTGTCGATTTAAATTTATAGAATAAAACAAATTTTATTAACAAAACAGTATCAACTCAAAATACAACCAAATATAAATAAAACAGTTTGATTATTTTTAACATAAATAAAGGCTCAAATCAAAATAATACATTTTTTATGAAAATATACAATTCATTGCTATTTGAAACTTTTGTATTAACTCGAAATAATATCTTTTGTTGAAATAAAGGTAATCACTACATTATCATGAAAATGGTCTCAAAAGTGGTTTTCGAGATGAAAGAGTAATCGGAATTCATTGAAATTTTTATAATAGATAGATATTGATGTTGTTAGTTGATTTCTTGAAAAAAAGTGATATTTTAAAAATTTCGAGTTAATACCCTCTTGTTGATCAAGTGCGATATGTGTGCTTATTTTAAATTAAATTAGATATCAAAGGTTAATGGTAGTTAGTGAGCATGCTATTAACTACTCAGTAATTGTCAAACCTGGAAAGTTTATGTTAAATAACGCAAAAAAAATGATATGCCTTATATATTTATAAAAAAAGTTCATGATATTTATTAGAAGCTGCATTTAGGTGGCAAAATTCTTAATTAACTACTATTAACTACTCAGTAATTGTCAAACCTGGAAAATTTATGTTAAATAACGCAAAAACAAAAAAAATTATATGCCTTATATATTTATAAAAAAAGTTCATGATATTTATTAGAAGCTGCAAAAGGTGGCAAAATTATGTGGTGGCAAAATTCTTAATTAATTTTGTTTAATAAAGCGTTATATTATTTGTATGAGTAAGCTAGTTTAGTAACTAACGAGGAAAGTCTGTTGAGTGGTTCCTCCAGATTTCGATAAAATTCGGATATAAGAGATGAAAGTATAAAGTACAGATATAGATGAGATGAGAAAGTAATAAAAAGTTGTTAAGAAACAAACCTGCGCAATGGCAAATTTTGTGGGAGGTGATGGGCAAATAGGTTTCAAAGATTTTGAAACTTTTTTCTTTTAAAACTACCCAGCCAGAAATTGCCAATGATCTGAAAAATCAAGCACTGGCAGAGCACTATTTGCCAATGATCCAACAAATAAAGTACTGGCAAAGCACTGATTTACAACGCTCTGCCAACGTTAGTAAAAGGGCTTTGCCAGTGCTTAATTAACAAAATTTACAACAGTAAAAATAATTAAAGCACTGGCACAGCTCTGGCTTAGAACGCTCTGCCAACGTTTGTAAAAAGTGCTTTGCCAGTACTTGATTTACAAAATTTACAATCGCAAAAATAAAAAAGCACTGGCACAGTACTGACTTAGATAGTTTTCCCAACATTGGCAAAAAGTGCATTGCCAGTACTTATTTAAAGAATTTTCAACTGTTAACTTAATAAAAACAGTGGCACATCCCTTGTTCACAACAAGAGTGGAAAAATTCAAAACTAAATTGCAATTTATGATTTGAAGTTAAGAATATTAAGGTCTCCTCCTATTATAGTCAGCACAAAGTATAGTTTTTGTACTAAAATTGTACTTAAGAAATTTATTTTCAAATTTCTTTCTTTAGTAAAATTGTAGTAAAAATCGTGCTAATTTATCACAAAAATAATTTTATAAAAAAAATATTCAATTATTTTGAAATTAACTAAGCTAAAGCAAGCCTATTGTTATTTCTGTTCAAATTACCAAAATCAATAATAAATAATACAACTCTTTACTGAAGTATTATATTATTATATTATTAAAAAAGCACTTTATTGGTTGTTCTACCAATGCTTTGCCAACGTTTTAAAATTATGGTTTTGGTACTGGCAAAGCGCTCAATGCCAGTGCTTTGCCAACGTTTTAAAAAAGGAACGGCCAAGCCCTGCCCGGTGTTATCATTTTGGGGTTGGCAAAGCACTTAAATCTTCAGATATCCATCGCTCTGCCAACGCTCATACCACCGTTGAAAGCACTGGGCCAATGCTTTGCCGTTCGTATTTTTCTGACTGTGTATTTACTATTTTTTTGTATGTCAATGGAAAAGGCATCCAAATACCTTTCATTTGATACTAAATTTGTATATCGTTTCTTTAAGGAAGCGTAAAAAAACGCAAATAACGGAAAATTGGGTTATTTTTGACCCCAAATGTTAACCCTTCAACCCGCTAAAAAGGTACTCGTTTTTATTTATTTTGTCCATTTTGTCAATCGCAGGGTATTGCCAATTGTAAGCGAAAAGCATTAGGTTAAGCGAACAGCCTTTTTCCTGTACAGTAATTTTTATGAAACACTGTACTATATAAATGTTTTGATAATTTTTGTTGAACTTGACATTAAATAGAAATTATTTTGGTTAATACTCAATATTTTTAGTTTAAGATGGTATAAATTTACTGAAAGTAGTTGTAGATGTGATAAGGTAGGTCAGTAAAATTGATAACAACTCAATTTTTTTTAATTGAAAGTGGTGTTTTAAGTTTAATTTTTAAAAATAAGAAACTATTTGTACAAAAAATATCACTATATTACCACATGATAGTTTGGATTTATAGACTATTACTTTTAAACATATGCCACGTAATAGAATTATCTAATAAACCTATCAACTCTAATAAACCTATAATTTTATTCGCACTTCTTCGAAAATATTTGTAAAATTTTATATAAAACAAGTGAGAGCATTAAAGCCAGCTGTGACTTGGTTTGTAAACCCTTAAATTATATACAAGACAATTTTTTTTTAACAAATTCAAGAAAAGTAATTTTAAAAAAATCGCTGAACTAGACATGACAAAAAAAAAAATCAAAAAAAAAAATTGACGGAAAAAAATTTTTAGTACAAAATTTGGAAGGAATAAATTTCGCGAAAAAAAAAAAATATCGCCCAAAAATTGCAAAAAGCACATAAGATGTAATTTTTCGTTAACATACTTAAGTGACTAACAAACAAGTTTTTCGGAGTTTTGCAAACGGTAAGAACTTTATTTACCATTTTAAAAAATAATAAAAAAATTAAAATAAAATTTGTCCGCTAAAGTGGACCATTGAATGTAGTTTTTCGATTTTTTTTTTTCTAAAGGTTTGCGCATTACTTTGTCTATTTGGGAAAATTTTTCATCATGTTTCACAACAAAAATATATCGTTTGTTTACCGCAATTGAAAAAGTTAGCATTACATATGGTAAACCCGTACATAAAATGGTTTAATAAACAAAGTCAGAATAAATTTTAATTTAAATAACACTTTTCGTCAATTTGACTACATTTTCTAACGCTTTTAGAGAAATTACCATATAATTTTTGAAGTGAGAATTAAAAAATCTCTAGACGTCAGTAGAATTTGATCACAGATTTTTTTGCTTACAAGATCTACTGTGTAAGATAATGATACTTGTGCATAGTGGCTGGCTAACAGCAAAGTTATATTTTTTGCTTGAGTGTTGAAATACAAAAGAAAACAGAAACATACACTACAAAAAAATAAAATAATGAAAATGAAAAAAAGCACTAACACAACAAGAAAAAAATATAATACAAGTGGCGTATTCCTGAGCCCTGACCTGTCCCAGCACAGTTGCTTTGAGGTCAATTATCTCAACAAAAGTTATTTAAAATCGAATTTTATTAAAGAATACACAATTTAAATGCGCAGACCATAATAAAATTAAAAAATCAATTAAAATTTAGAAAATTACAATAAGAATTCAGATTAATAATAAAATATATTTTGAAATTTACAATGAAAATGAAAATTATTCAAGTTCGAGGAGATACTCTATATTTCTTATTATGATATTGTCCTACCAAATAATCTATAGAGTTTTTGATTGACCACTTTCAGGAATGTATTGATAGATCTATTTCGGGAATTTTCGAGGTTCCCATCATCAGAACACGTTTGAAAGAAGTGACAATCCCATGCAAAACATCAAACATTCATATAAACTAGTTTTCTCACTAAATGAGAACTAATATATAAGCTCGACGTTAAAGACTATGAAATAAATTGAATAAAATTTAAATTGATTAAAATGAAAACAAAAATATCTTTATCTTTCATTTTCACAATGTCCCGTTAGCTACTAACTACTACTGGGACTTTAACTGACAGATTTGTTATTGTTTCCCATATAAATTCTCAATTTAACTGTAATCGGGCCTAAAAGTACGAAGAAATTGAATAATCTAAAGTAACAAAAAGTGATAAAATTTAAAGAACGCTTAAACGAGTTAAGTAAAATTGAAAAATAATTAACAATTCATTTAAAGAAGTTTAAAATATTAATTCATAATTGTTTCCCAAAGTTAAAGGCGGTTTAAATTTTTTTCTAATAGATATGTTCCATAAACCTACTGCAACTTCATAAAGAAAAGAGTATACAAATTAAACAATTGATTAAATATTGAAATTAAAAAAGGGCTCAACTCACTAAATTTCAAAAAGCGAAACTTAAACAAAAAATAAATACAAATTATATTGAAAAAGTTTTTTTTTTTAAATAATATTGTAAAGATAATTTTCATCAGTCACGTGACCAGTATTTTTAAATATAATTGACGCCGCTTAACCTGTCACGTGATAGGTACTTTTAGAGCAATTGACTCCACATTCCCCGTAGATGTGTTAATGGTAGTCTTATTGCTTTTTTGTTCCAACACTATTTAAATATTTTGCAATAAATTAATTAACACATTATTTAACTTACCACTTATGTGATAAGTTTCTATCTAATATTAGTTAAATATGTAGTTGTTATGTTCATATATTCATGTAGAATTTCCATTTAAAAAAAATGAGTCACAAATTATTTGATTACTTTTCAAACGTGTAGGTAGAAATAGTAGTACAGGTAACAGTAATCACAGATAAAATAATCGCAGTCACAAAAATGTTAAGTATACTTTAACACCAAGAATAATCTATTTTTGGTCACTGTTTCAAAAAAAAAAAAAAAATTAGGTATACTTTAAAATACAAGTTTAATATAATTTTTATTAAAAATAAAAATTATTCAAGTTAGAGGCCATACTCTATATTTCTTTATTAGGATATTGTCCTAACAAATAATCTATAAAGTTTTTGTTTTCAAATTTATTAATTGACCACTTTCAGGAATGTATTGATAGATCTATTTCGGGAATTTTCGAGGTTCCGATCATCAGAACACGTTTTGAAAAGAAGTGACAATCCCATGCAAAACATCAAACATTCATATAAACTAGTTTTCTCACTAAATGAGAACTAATATATAAGCTCGAAGTTAAAGATTATCACCATTGATCAAAAATAAATTGAAAACTTGTTTGTTATGTGCAAGGTCTACCTTTGGTAGATATACAATACACGTTTTCTGTTTTTTCTCCTCCTTTTTATTTGCACACTTGTTTTGTTTTGTTTAAAAACAAGATGTAAAGGGGTAGTAAACAAGGCCGTACTTTGTCTTTTATACAAGTTTGATATAATTTTTATTAAAAATAAAAACTATATTTTTTCGACCTTTAATTGTGCAATGAAAATGAAAAAAAAAATTTAAAATGTTATAATACACCAAGAGTAATCTAGTTTTGGCCACTGTTTTATTTTTCGAAAAACAAATTTTTACTAAGGGTGAAAATACATTGAAAGCGGAATGCAGTTAAAACTTTATTGTACCATAACGCATAATCGCTTAAGCCGACTTAAGCGTTGATCAAGTCTATGGTATATTATTGATACCCTCATTAAGATTCACTCACGCGTCTAACTCTCTTGACATAAACTACTGAAATGGCATTTTCTTTTGAGTTTCTGTTAAATGCTATATTTTTTATCGACACTGTATATTTTACTACGACTAAAATTGTAGCTTCCAACGTGATTTAGCACCTCTCTTTTTTCTAATTATGCATATTTCGTTTTGTTTTACGCGATTTGTTAAATCTTAGTTTGTTTACTAATTTTTTTGTTTGTTTTAAATAATTTTTTGTCATTTTATATGGCTATTATTGTTGAAGTTGTTGCAAACAATATTTTCTTTCAATATTCTTTGTTTACCTTTCGTTGTTTTATTTTTAACGTTCACAATTCTCCTCTCAATTTTCATAAATTGTTTGCATATTTAGTTATACAGAAAAACTCGCTTAAGACGAACTCGGTTAAGACGAACCCTCGGTTAGTACGAACTAATTTAAAAGTCCCGACGTTTTGGCAACAATTTTCATCTTTTAATACGAACTCGGTTAATACGAACCCTCGGTTATTACGAAATGTTTTAAGCAGTCCCAAAAAACTCGTTTTCATACAAATTACCATGTTAGTACACTCTTTATCCGTTTAATGGGATAGACCTAATATGAATTCCATATCCGTGGATGACTTTCTAGATATAGATGCTAATGTTTTGACGTCACATACTTTATCAGATGAAGAAATATTGGAAATTGTTAATCCTCCCGATGTTGAAAGTTTGTCAAGTGATAAAAAGTCGAAATAGAGGAGGAAGTACCTAATATACAAACGGTACACAATAGTTTAATAAACATAAAAAATTATATTCGAAAAAAATCGTATGCCGAAGAAGCTGACAATCATATTTTGGTAATAGAAAAACTTATAACGAATGAAATCGTTAATTCAGTCATTCAGAAAAAAATAACAGATTTTTTTTTTTTTTTAAATAAAGAATTTTAATTGAATTTTTAATTGTGAATGCATGAAATGCTAATTTTATTTTTTATTTATGTAAAAATCTTGTTTTTGTTTTAATAAATACATATTTTTTATCGTTAAAAAAAACACGCTTAATACGAACCTCGCTTAAGACGAACTAATTTGTTTGGTCCCTCGGAGTTCGTCTTAACCGGGTTTTACTGTATGTATATCTATGTCTGGTTTTAAATAACTATTGGGGTTTTTTTTTGATTTTTATATAAATATTTGTTTTTGTAATACAAATATACATAAATGAATGTGGAACTATAAACAAATTAAACCAATAAATAGAAAATATTGTTAAACAATCTGTATGAATGTACTTCGAAGCAAGGTGCATAATAAATAAGAGGGTTGAAAAATTTATTTATACAATATTAAAAGTTTTGCTAAAGTGTTAATAGGTTTTTAAATTTAAACATTATTATAAAACCCTGCAAAGAAAAATATATCGCTCATTTACTGCAAGAACGTCACAACTCAAAAAACATGATTTTTAAGTTAATGACGCAGAATTATTCGTTATATGACGTATTGTATTGATATATCTTGTATACTTATCTCTTGAGAGAAATTATGTCGTTAATTTTTCTTCACGGCGGGAATAAATTGAAAACTTTAAACTCGTTTTCTACAAAATCAAAATTTTTGAGTTATGACAGTATTGTAGTAAAGAGCGAAATGTTCTTCTAAAAATGTTTATTTTTTAATAAAAATTATATTAAACTTGTGTAAAAGACAAAGTACAGATCTGTCAATTTTAACGTGATCATCACCCGAAGGTCCTTCCTCACGGTGCTCTTAACACAGGGTCAATATAATACGTTGACCAGCGCCCCCTTTATCCTTCATCACAAAGCCGTGATACCGGAGCAAGGGTACCGACTTCGAATCCATGCATTTGGGCACTTCATCCCCCTCGGTCAAGGGCGGAGCCTATCTAACACTCCTACCATTTTATGGTCAAATGGAAACCGGTTGCAATGCAACTCCACACCGAGCAATAAATTACTCTACCCGCGATTTGGGAATTAAACCACAACCACCACGTTACTCCCCCGAAGGGGCCTCACCATAACCAGGTTGGGACCGAGGTCCCAAGGGCACCCTGGTTCCCGTGGTACCGAATAAAGACTTCGGTCAGCTTCGTAGCCTAAAAACTACTACCAGTTGGACCCCAAACAGTACCGGGACTGGTAACCCAAGAAAACAGCTGCACACGACGCCAGCAAACCGCAACACAGCAGCACAGCAAAAAAATGCACCGCCAAAAAACAACACACATCTACATAAAGGGACTATAACATCACCAATAGACAATACAACAAAAACAATAAAACAGCCGCTCTCACGAGCGACACTTTGGCCACCTCACGTGACACCAGCAAGGGACATCACGCACAACAATGACCACAAAAACAACAATAAACACAGTCGCCCTCACGGACAGACTCGACGGCCAAAAATGACCAGCACCAACAACGACGCAGCACAAAGAAATCACGAACAGGGCAGGGGGCCGTTCCGGAGATCAACCGACAGCATGCCGCTACTCCGCCAAAACACTCCCATCTCCAGCCCAAGGGACAAAAGACATAAGTGTCCCGGCACAAGCAACAGCAGCATGGGCAAACCACCAGGCACCAACACGACGAGACTCCACCAAGAACAGCAACGACCTCCGAGCACGAAGCCATGTGCAGAGCGGACAGTTCGACGATATACGCGAGCGTCGGTTTGCAAATGACTGCGAACGAGTTCACCTCCACTATCTCCGTCTTCGCCTAACGAACACCTCCTGGGCAAATTGCCCCAACCTCGCCATCGTACACTCGTCCACTAAGGCCCTACTGACATCGCAAACCGAACCAGTATGAGTGATGCCCATACCACGCAGGTCCCTAATGTCATCATAGTAATGACACTCGGCAATAACGTGCCATACGTCCTCGATCCCCGTACCACACACACAGTCCGGAGTGACCGACAAGGCCCTCTTATGCAGAAATGCATTGAGAGAGCCATGCCCCGTCAGCAAGAAACCCAGACTCAAGCCGAAGCTAAAATCTGGGCGCTCACGTACGAAGGGCGCATCGCGTATAAAAGCATACGTGACACGACCCTTGTCAGAGTCCGTCCAGCGTGTGCGCCACCTAGAATCAAGGTGTTCGGCCAACATCACCATGACCTCACTACTCCGCCTATTCACCACGTCAACAGCAGAAAGCCAATCATGCACAAGAAGTGGCAACCCCTTCTTGATCTTAAAAGCGATAGCACGGCGTATCACCTCTAAGTCAAGGGGAGCTGCACCCAGCAAGACCTGAAGAGCATCTGTAGAAACAGTCCGACAGACCGGCATGCAAGCAAGCATAGCAACCCTCTGACAAGTAAGCACCTTTTTGCGACCAACAACAGTCATAACTGTCTCGTACCATACAGGTGCACCATACGTTGCGCATGCAACGAACAGCCCGCCATAAATGGTTCGAACAGCACGCCTGCTGAGGCCCCCAGTCACTCCTCAGTATACGTTTGACCTTACCAACGACAGCAGTCAGCTTATTTCTCACATGAGCAAGATGAACCAAAAAGTTCATTCGCTCACCCATCATTATACCCAGATACTTGACCTCAGTCACATATCTGAGACTAACGATACCAGACTTAATGACAGGAGGACGTGCACTAGACAATCTGCCCTTGAGCAGCATTATCACAGTCTTGTCAAGATTAATCTCAACACCGACTTGTGCACCCCATTCATTAATTATGCGCATGACCTGCTCACCTTTCGCCTCCAGAACAGCACGAGACTGTCCCTCGAGCAAAACGAGCAAATCATCTGCATAGGCGCACAGATTGCAGAGACGGCTCAGTCGTACCAACAACGGATCCATCATGAGGTTCCATATAACAGGACCACAGACAGAACCCTGCGGGCACCCCCGAGTTACATCCCTCCAAGCTGTGCCGCTGGCACCAACCACGCAAGCTTTTCTGCAGCTAAAATAACTTCTCCACAAGTTAAGCTCACGACAACCTACACTACGTAGTCTGTCATGAACCGCGTTCCAGTGGAGATGATTCAAACGCACCCTTGAAGTCGACAAACACACCTAGCACATACTTGTCAGGAGAGTTACTTACGCATTGCCTAACATGCAGCCACGCAGTTTCAACAGATCTCCCCTCCCTAAATCCAAACTGGTACTCAGAAGTCGGCTCAGTGCTATCCTCCTTCAGTCGCGTCACCATTAACCTCTCAAGCACTTTTCCAAGTACTGGGAGGAGACTGATGCCCCGATAAGAGCGAGGATCACTCCTCACCCTATCAGGAGACTTCAGGAGAACAACAACACGAGCAGACTTCCAAGCCCTAGGGAAATAGCCCTCACTCAGACACTTCCCAAAGATTGACTCCAAGTATTCCGGTATGGCCTTCCATATGGCCTTAGCCATCTCTCCAGTCATACCATCAATACCCGGCGATTTCCTACTCTTGACCCGGCAAATACTATTCGAGACTTCCGACCTTCCCAAGTCAGGAGGGCCAACCGAATCCCATATAACAGGGGAACGACCAGCTAACTCCGTTCCTGGGAAGAAAAGCCCCCAACAGCGCGTCAGCGCATTCCCTCCAAGAGGACAATTCAACATTGTCAACCCGGAGGCAAGCAAGGTCAACTACTCCTCCTCTACCCCTGCAAATACGGTAAACCGTACCCCAAGGGTCATCTCCATTCCCACGCACAAACCTCCTCCAATCTTCCTCCTTCACCCCAAGAAGCATCTCCTTATACGCCTTTAGGCCAGACAAATAAGTGGACTTGCGCAGAGCAAGATCGTCAGAACCGGCACGTCTGGCCCTCTGGAACAACCTCCTGAGGTGCCTGACGGACCTTTTCGTCCTTTCAAGCTCGCCCGTCCACCATTTGACCTTGCTAGGTGTCGTTCGAACACAACGACCTAGCACGGCATCATTAACGGTCAATAACCACCGATTAATCATGCTGACCTGGTCGTCTACCGACAGTGCCCTATATTCACTCAGCGGGTGCGTTAGCGCCGCCGCCCTAAACTCTCTAGCGTAATAGCCCCAGTCCACGCCATTACTCCGCCATCTAAGAGGCAGAGGCGTCCTCCTCATCCTTTCGCGTAGGGTGACCATAATCTCGATCGGATTATGATCACTTACACCCCAATCGCCACAGACCCTCCACCTTAGATCAAAACGTGGCCAAAGCCGCGCCATTCGCGAGTGTCACGTCAATGTCGCTAACTCCATTTGGACCATCAAAGGTATACATCTCACTCGGCTCATTGACAACAATGAGACACTTTGTGAGCAGCCACTCGCTAAGCAATACTCCTCGCATATAGTTCGGATGTCCAGAAACATTTCTGGGCATCTTGGAGAACCACATGCGAGAGCATGCGTTTGCGTCAAGTCCGAGGATAACAGGAATACTACTTCCAGAAAGTAGTACCGTATCCATGTAACCTAAGTATGCATCCAAAGGTTCTCTACCTACACAATAGACACTAACCAACAACATCCTACCAAAACCGCACTCCACAGATACGCAGACCCCCTCTTGGGCACTGCTAACCAACATCACGTCCATGTTGGAGTCATTAACAACAATAGCCGAGTTTCCTCCACTATCCGTATAGACTCGCATTCCACCCGGCAAACCCCTTACACAGCCATTCGCGATATATGGTTCCTGCAATAGCGCAAAAGGAACTCCACGACGCCGCATCGCCTGTCCCAACTCGCACATAACAGCGTAAGCACCTTGGCAATTAAACTGGATTATCGGGAATCCCTCCATATTTAATGTCTAGCGTTCGCCCTTGCAACCGCGGCCGCATAGACCGGACACACCATCGACATCATCAAGTGGTTCGAGGGCAAGCCCTTGAACGCACAATTCCGGCAACGCAGCTCATTTGGACACCTGGCAGCACCATGGCCCGAAATCCCGCACCTACGACACACCTCCTCGCTCATGCGACAGTCGCGCACGCGGTGATCAAAGCCCAGGCACCTGAAACAGGAGAACACTGGGTCCTGTATCCGCACCAAAAATCTGAACCACTTGATGTATACACCAGTGGCTCTCAGGTGCTCAGCAACCTTCGGGGTACACTCCAGCGCAACATTAACTGGCCCCTCCATCCGGCCTCCATGGCTTACTAGCCAATCTGACTCCTTTCCGGTAGGCTTCCGGTGACATTATCTCCTTCAGGTTCATCTCAAACAAATCCTCCATGAACTCGTCAGGGGTAATTTCTCCGTGCACCCTCTGCACTGTCACCTTGGGGCCCAGTTTATCGGCCGCCGTCACCTCAAGCCCTACCTCCTGGAAAGTCTTGTTTTCCACGATCCTCTTGCGCTCCGCCACCGAGGGGGTACGGATCACCGCGCCTCCATCCCGCGTAGGCCGCACCTCGTGCACACGAACACCCAACGTTGGGCCCACCTGCTTACCACCTTCTCCATGACCTCCTTAGAGTTCGTGGGAACACCTTTTCCCTTCACCACCGCCGACCAAGTCTCAACCGGCTTGGTTGCATACGGCAACTTTGAGGCCGCCACCACCGTATCAGGCGCCTTAGGCACCGCGAACACAGCACCAGAATTCATAGGGGCCACTCTTGAGGGCCCAGCCGCCACACCACCCTCGAGCCGGCCCTTCAACCGCTCGTTTTCAGCCATCAGCCTGATGAGCACCTCCTCATACCTTGCCGCACATGCCAACACCTCCTTCGACAGCTTCGCCGCCACACCTTCGTTAACGACCACCTCGGTAAGCGCCTTGGTGATCTCCTTCATGGCACCTATCTCATCTCCACCAGCAGCAACCTTACGCCTCGCCTTCCCACGTCGTGGACCAGCAAACGACGCTGTATCCGTCGACATCACCACCTCCACCTCATTTTCCACTACAGCAGCAGCACCAGCAGCAACAGCAGAGGCACCAGCACCCGCAACACCACCAGAACCACCAGAGACAGCAGCAACAGCACCAACAGCAGCAACAGCACCAACAGCGGCAGCCTTAACAGCAGCAGCAGTACGTTCAGCCCGTGGCGAACCAGGCTTAAACCTCTTCTGCACCGACTCGTCATCCGCACTCGACATCTCACTGTCAGTATGGCGAATTTTCGGCACACTGACAGGCGGCGCCTTTCTTACGTCATCAGTGGTGACGTCTGATGCGTCACCTTTCGGCCTCCTTCTACCCGGAGGCATCTCCACTCAATTACACCAAAAATTCAAAAATCAAATTCACTAACCTTTACACTGCCAAGTCCGTCAACAAAATCGAATTCACCAACCTTAGTTGTAATGTATCAACACTACCAACCGCCAGATGGCTCACAACCAAATCAATACCGAGTTTCAAATCAAACGACCGTTAATCAATGTCCAATATACGCGCACGATCCGTCAACACTATTTCACTTATTACCACTCTGGTAACACCACAACAAAGAGTCTCTGTCTCTATATAACCTCACTTTCGGGCGGAGGTTTGTTTACAAATAAACTTGCACCTAACCTCACAAAAAGTGAGACACCGAATTTCACAACGAGACCGCACTTTCCTATCTACAAAATGAAATTGAGACACCAAAAGCTGTCTCAATACAAATGTAAACAAAACGCTGTACACGACTAAATAGTAAACGCAGTTTTCTAGCGACCGAATTTCAATATTTTTCACTTGTCAAAGAAACACGTCACCCTGTTTTGTTTATAAACTAAACAAAAAAATAAAAAGGAGGAAAAAACAAAAAACGTGTATTAAATATCCGCCAGAGGTGGACCTTGCACATAACAAACAAGTTTTCAATTAATTTTTTGATCAATGGTTATAATCTTTAACTTCAAGCTCTTATATTAGTTCTCATGTAGTGAATAAACTAGTTTATATGAATGTTTGATGTTTGGCATGGGATTGTTACCGCTTTCAAAACGTATTCTGATGATGGGAACCTTGAAAATTCCCGAAATAGATCTATCAACACATTCCTGAAAGGGTCAAATAATAAATTTGAAAACAAAAAACTCTATAGATTATTTATTAGGACAATATACTAATAAAGAAATATAGACTATGGCCTCGAACTTGAATACTTTTCATTGCACAATTAAAGGTCGAAAAAACATAATTTTTATTTTTAATAAAAATTATATCACACTTATATTTTCCTAATTTTTGCGAAATTTTATCGCAAAATCATGAAGTTTTTTTTTAAGAATAGAAATCTACACAAAATTATCTTTTAATTTGAGTATAATCATATTGCACTGGTATTGCAAGGTAGTTGAAAATTATCCGTTCTTAGTTTTATCCTAATAAATTGTTAAAAAGTTTTTTTTTTTAAATCCATTGAAAATGGCCTGTAGTATTTAGAAATACGAATATTTAGAAAGAATTTTAATTTTACCAAAGTAAAAAATGCTCTTCATATAAAATATATTATTAACATTACTACTGAAGAATTTGCAACTTTTTGCAGAACCTGTCTTTGTAATGTATAATTTCTAATAGATTTAGATACGCTGAGTCTAAATCTGGCAAGACATTTTTTTTCTCATTTATAGTTTTTGAGATTTTTATATTTACGTAACATACTACAGGATGGTCTCAGGACCCTTACGGGGTTCCTGACCGGTCATTGTTCTGTCAGGGCTTTCACAAGAAGATGGGACAGGGACATACCGGACTTTTGCAGGTTGTGCGAGGACGTTGAGGAACTGGATACAGTTGAGCATATAATGTGCCACTGTCCTAGGTTACAGGGTCTCAGACAGAAACGGCTAGGAGATAGATTTCACGACGAACTTGGGTGTGTCGCTGGATGCAATCCAGTATATTTGCTGAGATTTGTCTGGGAAATAGGACGGCTGTTTCTAGCAAGGGAACGATAGGAGCTGGTTCTTTCTTTCTTTCTATCCTTTCTATCTTTCTTTATATCTATCTCTTAATCTATCTTGCTGTCTATTTCTATTCTTTCTTACTGTTTTTCACTGAAGGGATTCACAATGGATCGTATTGGTCTCCTAGTGGAGATGTGCCCTTGGGCACATAAACCTTCCTAACCTAACCTACATACTACAGTTTTTTTTTTTTGTATATAAACATTTTCTTCTTTGTTTTACTTTTAAATTTTAAAAAATTAAAACAAAAAGTTTTTTTTTTTTCCGATCTTTTATCATAAATTATGATGTGAGCAAGATTATTAGTTAAAAATGTTTTATTTTTGATTTGAATTATTTCAATTCTTCCAATTTTGTTTTTTTACTTCTCATCGGGTAAATAAAACAATATGGGTAAAGCGTTGATCTTTTTTCTTCAAAATTTGGGTAAATATTCTTTCAACCCCTTCTACATTGGTCCTCTGAAGATTTTAGGTGACGCGAAATGAAACATGTAAGGACCTGTCAGTAGATAAAGTCTGCTTAAAATTAGCGGATGAAGAAATTTTTTAATTAATAAATAAACATTATACGGCTTTTTGTTTAACAAAAAAAAAAAAAAAAAATAAATGATCTTGAACTTGAATAATCTTGCTCAAAACATTTTCTTATTTTCTATATATTACGATATTTTCAATGGATTTGGAATTCTAATACAAAAATGAGCTCAGTGGAATGTTTAGTTTACGCATAGTTATAAAATTTAAAATTGTTTTAGCATACATAAAATTTATAAGGATAAAACTAAACACGCGAAATTTTCAACTTCCTTGCAATACCGGTAAGATATCCTAAAGCAAAGACCGACATGATTATACACAAATGAAAGAGAATTTTGTGTAGATTTAATAGAAATATATAGAATTATGCAAAATATACGAAAAAATGAGGTGAAAGATGAAAATGTAAAAACTGCAAATGAGAAAAAATTTGTTTGACAAATTTGGACTCAGTGTACCTAAGTCTATTAAAAAATATGTATTTTAAAGAGATGTTCTGCAAAATAATGAAATTTGTAGAGTACTGTAATTGATTTATTTTATTTTTAATAAATACATAATAATAAAATATATGAATTATCGAAAGTAAACGTGTAGTTATTTTGACTGTATTAGTTGTTTGTTTTTTATTAGTTAAAATATTACTACATTTTTAGTAATTTTTTATCAAAAATACAGTCATTGCCTTTTTGATTACATTCGTAGTTATTTTAATTGTAACTTTTATCATTTCTAGCTAAATAATTCCCTGAGTGCATGTACAAATTATATTCAAATTAATATTTGTTTCCCTCTTCTAATTTTATTTTAAGAATCTTCAAAAAACTAAAGTATCAACAGCGGAAATGTTATTTGGTTTACCCATGCAGGACACGGGTTTCAAAAGATATCCCTTACGAGCCCGATCACGTATAATACAGTTTGCCCTAACATTAATGATAAAACAAAACGATAGAGAATATATGCAATCGTTAAAGGAAAAACTATTGAAACATTATCCGCCACCTCAATTGACACAATCAAACATCCAGCAGCAGCAACAACAGGAAAAATCATCTATTACTTATATATTCTATCCGGGAGAATTTAAAATGTGGGAGTTTTTACCTCTTTCCATAGCATTCGTTTTACTCTTTACGTATGTGTATTTTTCTGTAAGAAAAATTGATGTTATACGTTCCAGATTTCTATTGGCGTTGTGTGCAGCCATTACCATATTGGGTAGTTTGGTCATGTCTTTGGGTTTGTGTTTCTTTTTTGGCCTAACCATAAGTTTACAATCAAAAGACATATTTCCATATTTGGTTATATTGTTGGGTTTGGAAAATTGTTTGGTAATCACACGTAGTGTGGTATCAACAGATGAGACATTTGATGTTAAAATAAGAGTAGCCCAAGCTTTGAGTAAAGAGGGCTGGCACATCTCGAAGACACTGTTAACGGAAATTACTATATTGACTATAGGTTTGGCTACATTTGTTCCGGTCATACAAGAATTTTGTGTATTTGCTATAGTGGGTTTATTATCGGATTACATGTTACAAATGTTATTATTTTCTACCATACTGGCAATGAATATTAAGAGACCAGAATATTCAACAGAAGCAAAACATTTACCCAAAATGATGCTTTCTTTTACGGGGAATTCTATGGGAATTAACAGCAATCATTCTCCTACGTCTGGTGGAAGTGGTTATGGTTTCTCAAATGGTCGTCCAGATTTTCGTTTCTTTGGTAATGCTTCATCGGCAAATGGTGGCATTACTGTGGGCTCTGGTGTTGGCACAAATGGTGGCTTTTCTCCGCCACCCTTTGGTGGATTTCATCGATCTCAATCTCATCCTAAATTGGCCTTTGGAGATTTTAATAATCCCAATAATGCCAATGAATTAACAAAACGTTCTTCCATAGCCTTAAGCTCAACGAATAATAATCAAGATAAAATACCAAAACGTTTAAAAATTGTTAATTTTTGGGCTCGCACTCGTTTCTTTCAACGTGCCTTTATGGTTTGGATGAGTGTTTGGATATGTTCGATCATTTACAATTCCGGCTATTTGGAAAATTTATTTATTGTGGATAGCAATCGTACTGGAACATTTCGCAATGATGATATTCAACGAAATTGGGAAGCTGGACGTGGTGCTGTTTCAAGTTTCTTTTCAAATGTACATTCGGCAATTAATTCTGGATCATTTGGCGGTAGTGATAGTCATCATAGTTCTATTGATAATGGTGGTAGAAGTGTATTTGGTAATGCGGCTAATGGTCCCTTAAATGCTGGTCATGAAGGTACGTAAAGAACCCCAACCCTGATTTTTTAATCTTACATCTTTTAAGTAATCAATGAGAAACTGATTCAGGTTTTTTTTTTAAAGCTGTCTAAGAGTTTTAATCGTGACTTTTAAAATCTTAAAAAAAAAATACAAAACACGAGTCTTTTAAGTGATCTAACAAAAGCATTCGATGCTATTTTAAAAAGTTTCAAAAACCTTAATCGAGTCAGAGCTTTAAAGAATTCATTTCCTAATTACCATTTTTTCAAATGAATATATTTTTCAGAAATTAATTCCCTAGCCAAATTCGTGGAATTAATTGAATTCATTTTTCTCCATTTGATTTTTATTGAAGGAATTTATTACATTTTTTTTAAAAAACTTTATGAAATTTATAGAATTTATTCAGTAGGGAATTTATTCAAATCTAATTAATTCAACTTTTGGTTAGAGAATTCATTCAATTTTCTTTAGGAAATTAACTTGTTTGTTTAATTTCCTAAGGAATTAACTTTTTTGTTTAATTCCCTAAAGACTTATATTTTTTGTTTAGTTCCCTAAGGGAATTAACTTTTTTTATTTAATTCCCTAAGGAAATTGATTTATTCGTTTTAAAACCCTGCATATATATTTTTTTTCGTTTTATAGTCTCACGTGAAAAGATATTTTTTTCGGCATTTAGTGAAAAGCTTAAATTTAGTTAATTAGACAAAAAAAGTGAGGAAATTAAAAAAAAAGTTAGGTTCTTAGGGAATTTAACAAAAAAGTTGATTCCCTAAGGGAATTCAACAAAAATGGAATGAATTCCTTAGGAATTCATTCATTAGGGAATGAATTCCCTGACCACAAGTCCACAAGTTGAATGAATTCTTGTTGAAAGTATGCCTTTACTGTAATGCTTAATGTTTTAGTCAGGGAAGTCATTCTCTAAATTTGAATTCTTTGAATTCATTCAGAGGAATTCGTATTTTTTCTTAGTATTATTTATTTATTTATTTTATTAAAGAATTCATTCCTTAAAGAAATTAATTCTTCAAAGCTCTGGAACGAGTGTATTTCAACCAAATTCCGACCAGTGATGCCATATGACATCACGCTGATTCCGTAAATTGTTAGTTATGTCGCGTGCTATGAACACATGCAAACATGTTCGGATCTGATCGTTGGTCCAGATTTAACCTTTTTTACTCCCTCTCGGGCGGACACAATACTACAATACAATACCAAAAAAATAGAAAAATCAAATTTTTCACCGGATTTGGATTCTTGACTTCCCATCAACCTTTTCAATTCAAAATTCTGCATCAAATTTGAAAAAGAATGTTCAAGCCGAATCACTGCTTGTAAAAGACTCCGGTCTTAAATAAAAATACCTCATTATGAAGTGTCAGTCATCGGTGACTCGTCAGATTCTAGAAAAGTAGGAAAATTATAGTTAGAAGGGGGAAACTAATCTGGCTTCAACAATTTGCCAAAATGCTTTTTAAGTGATTCATCTTTTCCACAGCTTGTGGTATAACTTTCTGCTTTAAAAGAATACAAGTGATTTAACTTTGTGGAAGATTTTTTAAAATTCCTCCATTTTCTACATTACTACTCAATGCTTATACTAATTTTAGAAAGTCCTAATATTCTAAAATTGTTTCGGTAAGAAACTGTTCTCTGATTCTGTTCAGTATTTTCATATAGTTAGTGTTAATATACTGTGAAAAGGTAAAAGAAAAGTTTTCGGATTGTGAAGTTTATTTTACCGAAAGTCTTTATATTCTTCGTGTTACCTATAGTGAAAATACATAGGGTTAATCCAATACATTCGATTATTTTACTTTATAAAAAAGGCTTAACACAAAAAATATTGTTTCCTTAATACAGGTTCTCCCATTGATAATCATATAAATGAAACTGAAGCAGAACTTAAACGTTTACTCTATCCTGATTTTGAACTCAATTATTTTCTATCAAATTTTCATTGGTCTACCATAATGAAACAATATAATGTTTCGCTACGTGGACGTTATATTACCATATTACCCACCATTAAATTATCACATGCTATAAGTCCAGAAAAAGCAGCTCAAGTACGTAATCCTCATGAGAAGGTGGTACAAAATTTTCAATGGAAAGCTTTTGCCGCAGCACTTGATCCTCTAGATTTTAGTGATGATGAGAATCGAGAATCACCTTTGGTAATGCCAGGAGGTACTCCTCTCTTTCCTAAAAGTCCAATGGAAATATTTTTTGCCATTACCCTATGCTGTATAAGTGTCTTTGTTCTATGCTATACAATGGTGGTATTTTATCGTTGTATTTGTACGCGAAATTATGCTGAATGGCGTTCCAGTTGGAATGAATCATCGGAATTTTCTCAAAAAACTGAGCAGATATTAGAAGGTGTGCCAACACAGATTGCTGGTCATAAACATCGTATAGAATGCTTAGTTTCGGATGGTTCAAATATTATCAGCTGTTGTTTAAAAGGCCAAATCAAAGTGTGGGATGCACGTAGTGGAGAAAATATAACCACCATAAATCGTGGTGATATACAAGTTACCACACATCGTGAAGATGGTGAGGTAGTATTGAGAAAATTGAATTCTTCACCCGTCTGGTGTTTAGATTACTTTGACAATTTAATTGCGGTCGGTTGCGCAAATGGTCGTATTGAATTGTGGGAAATGCCATCTGGCATATTAAAGGTAAGTGGGAAATATTTATTACTATCAATTAAATTTGATTGATAACATGTAATTACCTAAAAATTCCATTTGCAGTGCACTTATCATGAAGATTCCAAACGCAATCAGGGTATAACACATATAAATTTAAATGGGGATCGTGTTATTGTGGCTAGATTATGTGGACGTTTAGATTTTTATCGTTTGGAAACTTACTATAAAGGAAAACAAATTGATTGGGGTTTTACTTCAGCATATAGAAGAAGTAAGTTATGATAATTATGCATGCCACCGAAAAGTATTTCGAATTTTTTTTTTTTTTCGTTTTTCAACAACAATTGAAAACTTATTGTGCTATAATTTTAGCTCATGTCAGAACTGGTTCTACGGGCAGCATTGGTTTAATGCATCCACAACATCAGCAGCAGCAACAACGTAATGATGGCCAACAAAGAGCTACCAAAGAAGAAATGAAATGCACTCTAAGAAGTGTTCGTTTAGCTCATCAACAGCCGATAACATGTATGGAAGTGGTTAATGATATGGTTTTTACAGGCAGTCAAGATCATACACTAAAAGTAAGTTAATTTTTAAAACAATGATTTTTGATAGCAATTTAGAATTTAAAAAAACTCTTTAAATTTATCAGTTAATAAATTTTTGTGGAAAAGAATTTTTTTTATAAAGAAATCTATTAATTCAAATTTTTGGGTGTTCTTCTCTAGGAAAGTTATCGATTAAGTTTCATATAGAAAAAAGTGCAACTATCCAAAAATTTTGATTACATTTTGTTTTTTTTTTTTTATAGAAAATTTCACTTTCGATAACACTTCTAAAATCTCATAAAACCTATCCTACAAAAGGAGCCACTATTGATAACTTTTATCGATTATTGATAAATTTATTTAAATAATTATATTATTATCCATAACTCTCCTATAGGGAATATTTGATTTTTTTTTATCCAAGCTTTATAAAGATAAAAAATAAATTTTCTTTAGAAAAGATCGATAACTTTCGCATAGAAGGTGTCAATGTTAACTTTTATAGAGTATTTAGTCGATATCGATAAAAAACATTTTTTTGTGTACAATGTCTAACACACTTTTAGAAAAAATGTCCTTTTAAACTTTTCTGAAAAAGGAACTACTGTTGATAACATTTGTGTTAATCATCCAAGTTATTGAAAATGTAAAATTCTGTTACTTTCGATAAATTTCCTATTGCAAATGTTTGCTTATATAAATTTTATATAAGAAGTGGAACTAAAAATACATTTTCCATAAACAATATTAATTATCGATAACTACATAGAAAATGTTTACTATCGAATATTTTGTGAATAAAAAAATGTATCTATCGGTTATTTTATATATAAAATGTCTTAATGACCATTACGTTCGCATAGAAATATTCACTGTTGATAACTTTTAAATCGATAAAAAAAATACTATCGATTAGTTTATTTATAGACAATAATCACTGTCGATAACTTTGCTTAAGAAAATGTTCGACATTGATTACTTTTTTATATAATTGTATCAGACAGAGAATTAAGTCACTATAGATATAATTTCTATTGACAATTTTAAATTTCGGTAACTTTCCTGAAAAAGGAGTAACTATTGAAAACGTTTATCAATGATCGTTAAGTTTATACAAAATAATTCTGACAGTAACTTACCTATATGAAACTGTAACTAATGTTAATTTTATAAAGATAAAAGTTAACTTTTCTATAAAAAAGGTTTGTTATCGTTAACTTTCGCAAAGGAGTCACTGTTATAAAACTTTAATAGCGAATTGTGTCTACATAAAAATCGTTACTGTTGATTATATTTTATTATACAAAATGACACTTTTGATAGCACTTCCAAAAAAAATATCATTAAGAGCTTTTCTGGAAAAAGGGCCACTTAATTGACAGCTTTTATCTTATCTGTAAAATTCTGTTTCTATACGATCTATAAAATGTATATAAAAGGTTTAACTGAAGATCTTTTCTTTAGAAAATATATCTTTATCGATAACTATGCACATAGATAGTAACATATTTCTATCGAACGAAATGTGCCAGATACAGCGAATTAAGTTACTGTGAATTATATTTCTATTGAAAATCTTAACTCTCGATAACTTTTACTAACAATAACTTTGTTCAATTAATTATAGTTGTGCCGTACTATCAATATTTGCCATTATCAGATTTTCATTATCGACATAACTTGGCTATAGAAAAAGAAGGAATTTCACTTTAGATAATTTTCTTTTTTTGCTATATTTTTACAACTCTAGAAAAAATGTTTACTGTCGATAGCTTTTTTTTGTAAGAAAGTTAAAAAACAGTTATTTTATCGATGAATTTTTATTATCAATTGTCCTTTCGTTTCGACAACATTTTAAAAATAACTTCATTTTCTGAAACAAACTATATGAAAGGAGTCATATAGTCACTATCGATAGTTCTTCTTTAAAAAAGTTTAATTATCGATAACTATTCTATAGAAAGGGAAGAATTTATTATCGATACTTTAAAAAAAAAATATTACTGATGACTTTCCAATTGAAATTTTTACTTTCGTAAACTTTTTTTTTTAAAAAGAGTCAATCGATTACGTTCTTGTAAAAAAAATTCCAAAGGGCGGAGAAACTTTCGATACCTCTTTTAAAGAATTTTCATCGATAACTTTTCTATGGATAAAAATGTTAATATCGATATTTATTTTTAAAAGGAACTAAATTGTCGATAACTTTAAAAGGAACTAAATTGTCGATAACTTTTCTATAAGAAGTTTTTACTTTTGACAACTTTTAATAACAACCCTCCTATAAATATATATATAAGTTTTTTATCGATAACGTTTTTGTAAAATATTTTAAAAAGCTGTTTTGTAGTAATGAAAATTTGCTAATGAATAAAATTTCCTTTAAAAAATTACATTTAAATAAAACTATTTAGACATGTTAACTTATTCCAAAATAACCAAAGTATAAGGCTTAACCACAGTTATGAATTATAAATTTATATGAAAATATTTGTGGTTTAAGGTAAACCAGACCGCTCTGTCAAAACCAGACCGCTGTTCTAGTTTGGTTTGTGATGGCACGTTTAGTTTTTTTGCGTTTTTTTTGAGTAACATTTGGTAATTTTTTTTTGTAATTGTTTGAATATAATTTTTTTGTACGAGGACCGGCGGAAAAAGATCCCACCCATTTCCGGCGAGCTTAAGCCGAGCACAGTGCCACTTCCGCTGGGTAACTGCCCAGGTCCGTCGTGACAAATGGGCGCTCACCGGCGTGAAAGTGAGTTGCCATTATGGGGATCGCCACTTTGACGATCCATTGGGCGGGCAATTAGGGTATCCATACCATCGGGATACCCACACCTCTAACTTTCATCGACGACCTCCATTCCTCTCGAAACTCTGTCAAAACCAGACCGCTGTTCTAGTTTGGTTTGTGATGGCACGTTAGTTTTTTTGCATTTTTTTTTGAGTAACATTTTGGTAATTTTTTTTTGTAATTGTTTGAATATAATTTTTTTGTACGAGGACCGGCGGAAAAAGATCCCACCCATTTCCGGCGAGCTTAAGCCGAGCACAGTGCCACTTCCGCTGGGTAACTGCCCAGGTCCGTCGTAACCTCCATTCCTCTCGAAACTCTGTCAAAACCAGACCGCTGTTCTAGTTTGGTTTGTGATGGCACGTTTAGTTTTTTTTTGCATTTTTTTGAGTAACATTTTGGTAATTTTTTTTTGTAATCGTTTGAATATAATTTTTTTGTACGAGGACCGGCGTAAAAAATTCCACCCATTTCCGGCGAGCTTAAGCCGAGCACAGTGACACTTCCGCTGGGTAACTGCCCAGGTCCGTCGTAACTGGGGATTTCGATAAGAAATCCCCAGTTAATTCCGCCTATAAGGCATTTGGATATTTTTGCAAAATCATTTCAGGTTCGGATACCTAGAGTTTGGAATGCTTTGCCAAGGGAATTAAGAAAATTTTATTATACATTGCCTGTATACAAGTCCTAATTATTACATTTTGCAGAACTTCAAGTTTTAGAGACTCTATAGGGTTTTTTTTACAGTTTTGCAAGTCAGAATAAAAACGTTGAAAGTTATAATACATATTTTTTATGCAATTTGGAACAATTTTTTATTTTTCTTTGTCAATAATTTTTTCTCGGCATTTAGTATGATTCCGTTTTTAACAATTTAAATATTTTTAGTGATCTCATATATTTATATTATATTATATCTTATTATTATTATTTATTTTATATGCTTTAATTTAGTAGAGAAGTTTTATTGTTTAGTAGCTTTAATTAGCCATATAAGGCCCTAAGGGCTCGGTTATGTAAATGAAAATTTAATAAAAAAAAAAAAAAACTCGTATTTTTTTAGAAATGTTGCTCTTAAAGTTTTGTTTGGTTTAAAATTAAACTATTTTTTTTTTTATATTTTCTTTGACAGGTGTATAGTTTAAATAATACAGATGTTGAATATACATTACATGGACATTGTGGTCCCATAACATGCCTCTTTGTCGATCGATGGCAACCAGGCACTGGTGGCTCTGGTTCACAAGATGGTTTGCTTTGTGTATGGGATCTTTTTACGGGTGCCTGTATGTACAATATACAAGCACATGATGGTGCCGTCTGCTGTTTAGCATGTGCTCCAAGTTATGTTATATCCTTGGGTACGGATGAACGTATCTGTGTATGGGAACGTTTTCAGGGTAATCTATTGACAACAATTAATATATCAAATGCCTATTCAAGTTTATTAATGTTGACACCCTCACTGCTGGTAACCAGTAAAATGGGTAAGTGTAAGAACACAAAAAAAAAATAGTTTCCTTTTTCCTTTTTCTATTTTTAATTTTTTTTTTTCAGGTTCTCTTATTGTTTGGGATGTTAGAACTGGTGAACCAGCTAGAGAAGTTAAGTTAGATTTTTCTAATTTACATTTATGTCCAAAAATTATGATGTTAGCCTATGATTCTGTAGTCTGTGACTATGGTAATGAAATACGGGTGGTACGTTTTCCCATAGTAGCTGATAAAAGTAATTAAAACTTTTTAATTACACTCCTACACTTAAAAATTTATTCACGTGCACATACATCAACATTTTATCCTTACATTTTTTACTATTCATTGGTATATAAACATACACACCCAACCAGCCAAGCCAGCTAGAAATAAATCATTTAAAACCATTAAAATTGCAGGTAATTTAAAACAAACAAAAATTCACCGTTTTAAGAAGCCTTTTTATTGTTTAACAATAAATTGTTTTTTTTTATGGATTTTTTTTATTACATAATTTTTAAGTTTATCTATTGTTTCAAGATAAGTTTTAGAGATTTTAGACTTGTTAATTGTAATTTTAGCTCTTTTGTAAGATTTTTCTTTTTTTCGTAAGATTTTTTTTTTTTTTTATAACACTTTAAAGTAATTTATAATTTTTAAAAAAAGATTGAAAGGTTTTTATTAGACTAAAATATATCAAAGAATATTTTTTTTTAAAGATGGTACAAAAAATATCAGCGTTATCAATATAAAAATTTCATAAGCGATTGATAATGGAACCGTTTTGCAATATATTGTAAATAAAGTTATCGATATTAAAAATTTTCTAAAGAAATATAAGTTAGTTGTTTTCTTATTATTAAAAACCTTTTTATATAGAAAAGTAATCGATTTTTATAGCATAGCCATCGATAGTAAACATTATTTAAAAAAAAAAAAAAAACATTTCTATACAAATAAGAACATAGATATCTACATAAATGGTATATCGCTTGTTATTTGTAGTTTTTTCAAATATGACAATAACTTTTTTATACAAAATCTTCACTATCGATAAATTTTCTACCAGAAAGATTTACTCTCAATAAGTCTCTAATTGAAAAGTAGAACTATATTTAACTATGTTATAAAAATGTGTCACTATCGATAAGTTTGTTATACTAAAGGATAAGCATTGATTACTTTTTTTTATAAAATAGTAGAATTTCACAATCTATACAAACTACAAAGAAGAACAACAAAAATTTTCTTATAAACAAGCTATCTATCGACATTGATATCTAAAAAAATTTTGTATTGCTTTTTATTTCTAGTTTTTCAGAAATGCCAATAACTTTTTTATACAAAATCTTCACTATCGATAAATTTTCTACCAGAAAGATTTACTCTCAATAAGTCTCTAATTGAAAAGTTGAACTATCGATAGCTTTGTTATAAAAATGTGTCACTATCGATAAGTTTGTTATATTAAAGGATTGATATTGATTACTTTTTTTATAAAATAGTAGACTTTCACAATCGATAACTTTTTCATAGAAAAATTTCACTATCAATCACTTTTATTTGGGAAAGTTTGAATACACTATAAAATAGGGTCATTATTGATTTAAATACTACAGTTTCACTTTTTTATACAAAATGTTCTATATCGATCACCATTAAAAAGTGTTACTAAGACCTGCTAACTTTTGAATGTCAAGTTTATATAAAAATATCTGGGGTTATTTATAAAAAAACGTTACAAGAACTTAATCAGTTTCCCAAAATATAATAACTTCTACTAAATATAATGTTATTTAACTTTCCTTTAGAAATATATTACTATAAATAATTGTTTACAGAAAAACTTAATTATCGATGATTTTTCTATAAAAAAAATGTTGGTATCGATAAATTTTCTTAGAAAAAGTTGGACTTTAAATGGCTTAATATCCAAAATTCAGTACTGATAATTTTTCAAATAACTTTCTAAAAAGAAATGTTTACTCTCAATAACTTTCCTATAGGAAGGTATACTATCAATAACTTTGCTCTAAAAATGGGTAATTTTTTATTTAAATACTAAAGTTTCACTATTTTTAATACAAAATTTTCTTTATCAATCGATAACTGTTCTATAAAAAATATATTCACTTTACTGCAATAAAAATTTCACTTAATATCGATAACTTATATTGAATTATCCTGCTAATTAACTTTTATGTAGAATAATGACACTATCGATCATTTTTCAATAAGAAGTGATGGTATCGATAATTTGTCTATAAAAAAAAATTTCACTTTAAATGACTTCTTCAAAGCTTCACTTTGGATAATTTTTTATATAGAATATATCGATATTTTTTTCCAACGACAGGAGTTACTACTAGAGATTTGCGTGAATCACGCGTGAGTGTGAGCGAAACCCAATATTACTCACGTGAATGACTGTGAGTAGGAAAAAGTTCTTCGCGAGTGAGTGTGCGTGAGTAAATTGTTTGCGTGAGTCAAATGTTTGCGGGAGTGAGTGTGTATGGGTAGAATTATACCAAAAAATGTTTTTTTGTTTTTAATAAATATTTTCTTTAAATTGTTCACCGATTCAAAATTGCTGGTTCTTTAAAATACAAAATAAATGACAAGATTGCATATTCAGAGCAATTTTGAGTAAAATATTTACAATTTAACTTAATTTTACTTTAATTTTCATATTTTCCGGTAAGATTTTTTTTTCGTAAATTTACGTGAATCACGCGTGAGTGTGAGTAAAATCCAAATTTACGCACGTAATTGTGTGTGAGTAAAAAAAGTCGCGTGGGTAATTGTGAGTGAGTGGAATTATTCTCTAGTGAGCGTGAGTGAGTATAATTAAAAATTCAATCACGTGCCCATCTCTAGTTACTACAAATAACTTTTCTATACTACAATTTAACTATCGATAAATTACCTATAATATTTAGCTTCTATAACTTTCAAATTAAAAGCTTCAATTCAAAATACTTTCTTAAACAACTTTCACCAGCCAGTATTTGTTTGTGATGAAGTCACTGTCGCTAATTTTTTTATGAAAAATTCTCAATACTAATAACTACCACAGCTATTCTGAAATACTTTTTTTTATTTATCAAAATCTGTGCTATAGAAATTGACCTATAAATAAGTTTTTTACTAAAATGTGATGTCGTAACTTTCAGTTAAACATATTTTCTATAAAAATATCAAAGTTTCACTATCGATGGGTTTCTTATAGAAATACCTTGCGCTATCGATAAACTTGCCTTGATAACGTTGCTATTGATAAATTTTTCTCTAAATAAGTTTCACGTTTAATTATTTTTCTATAAGAAAGTCTTTTAAAAAGTTACATTACAAATAATTTCCTATACACATGTATTACAATCGATTTTATTTTTAAAAATATCGATAACTCTTCTATAAAACTATGCAAGCATTCACACGCGATACTTGTTTTTAAGTAAACTTCTGAAAAAATATAATTGGTAACTTTTGTAGGAAAGTAAAAATATCATTATCAATAACTTGCCTATGAAAGACAGTTTCATCGATAACTCTTGTATGGGAAAGTTTCATTATCGATAACTTTGTTTAAAGTAAAGTTTAAAATATAAATTGTACTAGCAAATAATTCAATAAATTAAATTATTCTTAAAAAATCATTTATAACTCAAGTACTTTCTTGAATTATAAAATTTGAAATCCCCTAAAAAACAAAAAACTGTTTTTCTCCAATAAAATACCTATCATTACCGTTCAATCTTTCATGAATTTTGCCAAGTTTTATAAACCCTAGTTACTTTTATTTTTTTTTAAATTTTTAAAGAACCTAATGACCAAAAACAAATCCTAATTTATATGTTAAGTTTTTTTTTTTATTAAACCAGTGTAGTTTTTAGTATAACTTCCCATGTTTAATTAACTTTTTTTACTTCAGTTTTTAAGACTTGTTTTTTTTTTTTGCTGGTCAATTATACACAATTAATTTATTTTGTTTTTTCCTATATTAAAAATTCTCATTTTTCTAATTTATGTCTATTTAATTTTAATTTTAACTATTTAAAATAATTATAAGCATTTTTATGTTATTTATAAGTGAAAATCATTTTTAAACTTGATATTTTATTATAAAATAAAACTAAGATATTTTTTTGTGTTAATTTAAAAAATATCTTCTATTAGATATCAAAATATTTAACTTTTAAAAGGTTATAAAAATAAAAAATTATTTATAAGATTATTAATTGTAACAAACAAAATATATATTTTTAACACACGCAAACAAAAAAAAAATATATAATATATTTTAAACAAAAATGTATTTTTCATAATCGAAATAAAATTACATTATTTTTATTAAAAAGTTTTTTATTTTGTATGACTTAGGACAAGGTACGTTCTTAATGATGGAATAAATAAATGCCTGGTTTTAAATAACTATTGTACAAAAAATTTAGCATTATGCCATTATAGGTTTATTATTTAAGACATTTTTGAAAAAAAAAAATAAAAATCTAGAGCTTAAAAAATCGTTAACAAATAGTCAAAATATTTTTTGTTAGTAAAGCCCTTAAAATATGTACATAGTGTAAAAAAATAATCCGCTTTTAATAATTGTTTGCTTGTTTTTTTTTTAGCGTTAATTAACCCATTTTTTACCAACGTATAGTTTTAAGGGGGGCTTGACATCGACTTTTTTATAATTTTGTGTTTTAGTAATTATTCTTAAGATTCTAAGAAAAAAAATTTCATGGAAAAATTCCTACGGGTTCAAAAGTTACAGCGGATTAGTGAGAGCGTATTTTTAATTTTCGCGCTACCTACGTACGGCAGTTGGTATATACTTGTTTTACTTGCTACCTGACTTTTGGTGGTTGTTATTTCGTACCTACTTGAAGGGTGGGTTTTTTTGTGTTTTTGAATTTGAATTTTGAAGAAACAGCACAACACAAGATAACGAAGGCATACGGTACGAAGCAGGCATGGTGGCAGATTGAAGGTAACCTTTTTTTTCTTTGTTCACAAACTTTGAAAGCGTTTATCTCGAAACCATGTTTTTCGTACTGGTTGCGGCACTAGCGGGTTCATTTTTTGACGATTTTTTTTTGTATTTTTTTAAAACTTGATTCGCTATCGTATGACACGAACTTTTTTTTCGATTTTTAAAGTCAATATTTTTTTTTCGAAAAAACACACTTTTAAATTTGGAACATCACCAAAAATTGAAAAAATATTTATTAAAAAAAAGCTGGTGTCATACGATAACCAATTTTGTTAAGATTTAAAAAAGTAATTTTTTTTCACCACGAGGCCCCGTTTTTTTCTCTGCCGCCAGCTTGGAGCTCTATAAAACCATGTTGGAGTGAAAAATATATTTTTTTGAATTTTTTTCTTGTAATTTGTTCAATTCTCTACAATAATAAAATGTGGAAATGGAAAAAATGATTGATTTACTTGAATAAACGTCACTACATTGCTAGGTCTGTCAAAAAAAACAGAGTAGTATTTGGAAGATGACAAAGCCAATTGTGACAATTTTTTGTTGTTGTTTTTGTTTTTCTTTGATATTTTAAATTTTGAATCTCGCTCCTAGACGAGGACAAGAAATTCTCATTGAGTTTGTGATTCAACATAACAAATATCTCTAGAAAGTCTAATAACAAAGTCCCCTGAAGATTTCCTTAGGCAGGAATGAAATCCGGACAGGGACACGCCTACATCAGATTGCTTTCACAATTTGTTAAATAAGTTTTGGGACTTTAGCACATTTAATTACTATAAATGCAATTAATGTTTATCCCGATGAAAATAAATTTAAATAACAAATATGCAGGTGCTTGTGCAAATTTAAATGTAACTGACACTAATAGAAAACATATGATTTTCTATTGTTGATTTACTTGAATAAACGTCACTACATTGCTAGGTATGTCAAAAAAACAGAGTAGTATTTGACAAAGCCAATTGTGACAATTTTTGTTGTTGTTTTTGTTTTTTCTTTGATATTTTAAATTTTGAATCTCGCACCCTAGACGATGACAAGAAATTCTCATTGAGTTTGTGATTCAACATAACAAATATCTCTAGAAAGTCTAATAACAAAGTCCCTTGAAGATTTCCTTAGGCAGGAATGAAATCCGGATAGGGACACGCCTACATCAGATTGCTTTTCACAATTTGTTAAATAAGTTTTGGGACTTTAGCACATTAATTACTATAAATGGAAAAATGTTTGTTTTTGACTGAGTTATGAATTTTTAAAAAAGGTCTGTTTTCTCTGCCGCGTATGTAATGGCCCCCCTTAAGAGCCTACCGGCAAGGAAAAAAGTATATGGTGCAAATAAACATAGTGATTTTATTCTTTATGGATTAAAGTGTGTAAACGAAAAAAATTTACATAACAAAACTGATATCACAAATTAATAACAATACTCTAATGTTTTTGCACATAAAGTTTTTTTTTACGATTCGCTGCGAAATGTGACGACACTTATGCCCAATACTGAATGTCTAGTTAAAATTTAACAAACAGTTAAATTGAACACTATTTTGGGAAACAACAAATGTGTCAGTTAAAGACATTGTGCACATGAGGCTTATAGTTGAAATTGTTTTCAATTTGTCATTCCTATTGTAACGCATCGAAATATAGGTCTAATGCCCGTAATTTCAAGCAATAGATACCTACCGGTGCTTAGATATCTACTCGTATACACGAACAAAATCGGGTTGGTATCTAAGCACCGGTAGGTAAATATTGCTTGAAATTACGGGCATAAGACCCCATAAAGTATATATATTTTTGATCCTTATTAAATTTTGGAACAATTTAACTCTAACTGGCAAACGATGTTTTGCAACGAAATTCATTCCATGTACTCCACTCGAAAAACAAACAATAAGTTCTTCAACAAAATTGTTTATCGTTGCCTAATTTAGGCGATATGAGCCAAAATATTTTAGGGTGCATTTTGGAAACTAAAGCATAAAATATTCCTCTTACTAAGATATAACCACGCTCGAAGAACTATTTTTTTCTGCTCCTATTTAAGATGTCGCGATTTTCGCTTTTTGGAAAAAAGCGAAATTAGGCGAAAAAGTATCTAAACTTCGATTTATATTGTTCATATTTCAACGCTTTGCTATTAATACTTAATAGCTTCCTTCTGCCAAATTTCATAAAAATCCGTCCATTAGTTTATAAATTAAGACCATGTCCTTTAGAGAAATCCTGATAAAATCCTGAGTCCTTGGACTAAAGTAAGGACTTATTATTAAAAATAAAGCTTCAGTCTTACTTATATTTTATTAAAAAGAGTTTTTAGTCAACTTAAAATTGGTTTTTTAGATTTTTGAAAACTATTTTTTTTTTTTAAATAATTAGTTTTTGAAATTTTACGAAATTTTGATTTTGAAGGTTTCTCGTTTCCAAACCGTGGACGGCACACGAAAAAGCAAATTTAGTTTTCTATTGGAGTATATTAATTTCCAAGTATAAAACGCTCATTTGACGCATTTGTAGTAAATTTTATGAAGACTGCCCTGAGGCAGCCTTACCCGTTACAGGGTTAATGTTTCATTACTTGAGCGGATACGTTTCGTAAACGGACTGTAACTCCATACAATGGGTAAAAATAGTACATACATACAATATATTGTCTCTGTTCTACATACTAAACAAATGGTGACTTTTTTCCGGAAAATAAATTCTTTGTTCAACAGAATTTACAAGGAATTTAAAAGGTACTATTTTTACATAATGTATGGAGTTAGTACGTTCACGAAATGTATCCGCTCGAATAATAAAGCCTTTAGCGATGTCCGTAGGTTTGTCTGTTGAAATGGCCATTAAGGCACGAAAATATAATACAGACTGCTCATTTGTACATAGATTAATGTACATTTTCTCGAATAGTTTGGTATTAAAAATGAGCAAAATCGGTCCAGCGGTTTAAAAGTTATGAGTGAAAATGTGAAGGTACCTCTAAATTTTCCATACAAATTGGTATGTAGTACACTCTATAACGTCATATTTTTCCACCAGACGCTAAGGCCTAGTTTTTGGGATGTCAGTTAAACTCGGTTTAGTTAAACCAGCAACGAATTTTGTCTGCCATTTCAAAGTTTATTAACAAAAAATTGTCGGAACCACTGTATATTATTTAGAGTTTTAGCCTTTATTATAACACAATAAAAAAAACACACATTTCAGAAGCCGTATTCCAATTACAAACTTCGTTAATCTAAGGTTAAATATAATCTACATCCCAAAAAACTCGGCCTAAGAGTTGAATAATATTTAAAAGACACATCAAATTTTTGTTTCATCAAAAAAAAAAAAATTTTTAAGTCACGTGAGCGTGAGTTGATAAATATTCTCATGAGTGATCACTCGTCAGTGTAAACAAAATCTTGATTTGCACACGTGAGTATGAGTCGATAAAAAATTCTCGTGAGTGATTGTGCGTGAGTGAAATTTTGGTCTGGTGAGTGTGACTCAAGATTCTTTCATGTGCCCATCTCTATGCTAAACCATAATAATGAATGTAAAATTTATGTAGCAAAAACAAAATTTAAATTATTGAAGTCACTTACCCCCATAATCTGTAAGTGTGATTTTATTTATAACACTTTGGTGATCCAAATCCAAAACGCCATAATTTAAACTACATATTTAACGTACACGTTCCACAACCGATGTTATGGAAATACCAATATTTACGTTACTTCTCTCAAAATCCATAAATAGGATATTTCTTATTGGAAAACCTGACCATACTTTCTGTCGAGACACTTGCTAAAGCTCAGATTGTAATCGGTGTTCCATAGCAACTTTCTCATATTTATAGGCAGGGGCAGGTCTATCAACTTTATATTCACTTAGAGCTTTCGACTTTGTCAAAGTTTTCTTGCGCCCGTTGATTTGCTGCATGAGGTTGAGCTGTTCCTAACACTGGCAGTATCATCCTTGAATATAAAAACCTACACACAATTCATTTTCAAATGTCTTTAGAATGTTCTCTTTTTCACTGATTCATTAATTCTTTGGCTGATTGTTTATTACTATCTGCCTTAACGTTGGACATGTTTTATTTACAATTTATTTAAATTTTACACAAAACTTTAGTTTTTTCTTAACTTTAATAAAATTTTATTAATTCCAACACGAAAGAAATTTTACACTTAATTAAAACCCAAGCAATAATTTGGCGGAAAAGCTGTAACGGTGTTATCGGCATCAGCTGTACTCTGTTTTATCTTTGCATAAAAAAAATGGCTGTCATCCATTTAGGCAGTGTTGCCAGAATCATTATTTTAAAATATACGTTCTCTTTTTTGTTTTGATTTTACGTTCGTTGTTTTGGTCATGCAGTCAAACAATAATGAAATAAATTTAAAAGCTTTTGTATGCAGTATGTCAATTGCAGGAAAAGAATAATGAAGCGTTTTTTTTAATTTCTGTATTCAAAATTTACTCCGTATGACAAACAGTGGTCTATGCATCAAACTAATGTTTATTAAACGTTAAAAACTAAGGATACTATGCAAAATCGTTTAAGAATATCTCAGATATAATGCAAAATATCGAGAAACTGGTTTCGGAATTAGTAAGAAGATATTTGCAAATATATATAATCCATTGCTAACTCAATTTGTTTATAAATGGTCGGTGGGTCAAACCAATAGTGTAAGCTGACGAATAATGATGAACTAGATCATTGAACTAGCTCGTTCACAAACGACACAAGTATAAACAGCTACGAAGAAGAAGTATAAACAGCTGCTACCACTGGACGTGCAAACAAGTGTTCTTTCTTTTGGCTAATATAAGACGGATTAGCTTGTAAAAATTTAATAACTTTTGAAGAAAATAAAAAAAAAAAAAAACAGATAACAAAATGTCCGAAATTGAAGTTCCACAAATTATTGCCGAATCATTGGTACAAACAGGTGAGTGGCACAAAAGAATGCAAAAAGATAAGGAAGTAATATTAATGGAGAAACTTTCAATTGTTAAATACATTTTAATTACCCGTATTATATCTTAATATAATACAAAATTTAGTTAAAAGAATTATAAGGAAGTAGAGAAGCTTTAAAGGGAGTAACTTATTTAATGCCAAGACAAACTACTTACAAAGTCCATTGTTTTTTGGTTGATAGTCCATTTTTATAAATTTTATACATGTTTTTTTGACCAGTTTTTCTGGGCTTTTTTTTTGTTGTATGGAAGGAGGGGTGTGGGGTGTTTGTATATTCAAGTAGTACCAATAAAAATATTTTACTTTTTGATAACGAAATCTTACCTTTGCTAATAAAATAAACTTTAATCCTAAAATGTTAAGAAAAAGTTTGGCCAGCTTTTATAATTGAAGGCAGGGGCAGTAAATATCAGCCTTGTTCCACGTCGGTTACACCGGGAACACAATTTTATCAAAAAGCATTTTCTATTGTCAAAACTGAGTGTAAATTGTTTACGCTTTGAGTAATTTGGGTTACCGCGAGTACCCGACGAGGAACAGATCTAATAGATTTCGGAATTAAATTAAATAATTCAGTAGGATTTGCTTGAAGATGAGATGCAAACAGAGTTGATTTCAACAATCTTAGGTCGTCAAACTATCACAAATTACTAAACTAAGTTGATATGTCAAAATTGTTATTTGTTGTTCCCCAAATTGAGGTTAAAGACTCGAATTGGCTTCTATATTGTGGATAACTCCATTGGAATACATATTTTAATTTGTGGAACTACAGTTTACGGCCACCGCCCCATTTTTTTTATTTTTTTCTGCAATATAGTAGTACTTTTTGAGCTGATTTCATAAAATATCCTTTTTTTCTCAGCCATCATAGAAAATGTCTGTGAAATATAATATGGGCATTAGGGTGGTCTTTCGTTGTATGGGCGAAAAATAAAAAAACGAGATTTTGACTGTACCCCCTCTTAAAATATTTGTTTTGGTACAAAAATTCACCATGCAAAAAATTAGAGTTCTAGCATAACGGGAAGATGTTCCGCATCGCCCTTGAAAATCGGGCCCCTTGGAAAAATGGGCAAAATTTAAAAAAAAATTACAAATTGTTTTTTCTTCAAAATTAAAAAAATATAAAATAGTTTTGTGTTGGGTTTAATCATAACTACTCAGATAAAAATATTACTTTCCCAGAAAATCACTAACTTACCCTAACTTTGTGTCAAAAAAATTAATAAATATTTTGGGGGTACCTCAAAGTGACTTTTTTTGCATTTTTGAAAATTTTATTCAACAAAAATCAAAAACCTGGTGTTTGCTGTCAAGTATTTTATTAAACACATCTTAAGTATTAAATAAGCCAAGTATTACGGATATCCGTTGGCAAATTTTTTTTTAGGGCATTTTGATTCTCGGGGATTTCAAGGTTTTTTTTTTTATTTTTATACATTTTTACTTTAAAACAAGGTTTTAATAATATTTCATCAATATTGTTGTATATGCCTTTTTATATGTTTGTAATAACTTTATTTTAAAATACTATATTTTCTGTTGATAGTTAACCCATGTTAACCTGGGGTCAAATATGACCCACGTAAGAAAATGCAGCTTTGTGGCAAAATTTATAAATAAAATAAAGAAAGGAATAATTCAATTTATATTTATTCTAAAAAAATTTCGTTAACCGTTTCTAGTCTTCGAGTAGGTTAATTAAGTAAAAATTAGAACTTAAAACTTTTCCATAATAATAATTTTGAGGGAAAAAAATTTACACTATTAAATTAAAAATACGTTTTTCGAAAATACTCCTGAATATGTACAAAAAAATCAATTTTAATATGAATACAAATATCTGAATTTATACTAAATAATTAATTTTAATTAATTTTAAAATGTAAATAAATTACAATTAGAAACATAAACAAAAATTTATTTTGTCATCTTTGTGATTTTTGACTCTTTAAAATACGAGGGTCAATTGTGACCCCATGAAAACACAGGTTAACTATGAACACGGAAAATTATACTTTATAATAAAGTTATTACAATTATATAAAATAGCATACACAATAACATTAATGAAATATTACAAAAATCTTGTTAAAAAAAAAGTCTATACAAATTTAAAAAAACGTTGAAATCCGCTAGATTCAAAATGCTCTAACAAAAATTTTTGCCAACGGATATCCGTAATACTTGGCTTATTTAATACTTAAGATGTGTTTAATAAAATACTTGACAGCAAACACCAGGTTTTTGATTTTTGTTGAATAAAATTTTCAAAAATGCAAAAAAGTCACTTTGAGGTACCCCCAAAATATTTATTAATTTTTTTGACACAAAGTTAGGGTAAGTTAGCGATTTTATGGGAAAGTAATATTTTTGATCTGAGTAGTTATGATTAAACCCAACACAAAAATTATTTTATATTTTTTAAATTTTGAAGAAAAAAAATTTGTAATTTTTTTTAAATTATGCCCATTTTTCCAAGGGCGATGCGGGACATCTTCCCGTTATGCTAGAACTCTAATTTTTTGCATGGTGAATTTTTGTACCCAAACAAATATTTTAAGAGGGGGGCAGCCCCAAAAATCGCAAGTTGAAAAATAAGGACCACCCTAATGGGCATAATATGATTAACATGGATTAACTTAAAGATTTCTATTTTCTTTTTATGACTGACATTTGAATTTAATCCTCATGGATTAACACGTTTCAAGATTTCTAGTTTCTTTTCATCACTGACATTTGAACTAAATTTCTTATTCCATACAGTCTGCGAAAGAACCAAAGCATACAATATTTTATATGCATTCAAATATTTTTATTTTATTTATTTATATGGCCTCCGAGGCCATATTTGAATAATACATTATTAAATTCATGTGTAATGAACAGTAAATTCTTATAATTAACTTTTTTAAAAAAGAGAGGTAACACTCAGGAAATACTTCCTATATTTAGTGTGTTGCTTTCTTTGGAAAGGGATAGTATAGAGATGAAAGGTGGGGAAAGAAGGGCTTCAGACATGGCAACACTGTAATTGCGCCAGACGATAAGTCTTAGAACAGTTGTTGCTCGCCACCTGATGGAGAGTTGGCGAACTTATTGAAGCTTTTTGGTTCATAGCCCTGATTCATTATTTTACTTCGGTGGGGTTAATTGCTATGGGAACACCGAAGGTGGACATTGCGATACGTATGAGGAATAGAAAAAAACTCATACATATTATTTTGATGTTGCCGGCACCGGGGATCGAACCCGGGACCTTCTGTGTAAAAGTCCAACGCGCTAACCATTACACCACAACGCCCACTGTTAAATGTTATACTAACAAAATCCCAAGATGAAAATTTATAGGTCCCATTAAAAGAAAATGCAAAAAAATAAATTAATGAGTGCTTTTGAAAAAATCTAAATACTATTGTTTTAATATTGAACTAGAAAACGCAAAGGTTTTCAAGTAAATGGGAAGTCCATTCCAAAGTCTAGAAGCTCTAACCAAAAATGAGTTTTCAATGCTCGTGTTGTGCATTATCGGATTAATCAACTCAGGATTACGTTCCCAGTGAGATAAATGAAAAAGTTCTGCAACACAAGATGGAGCCGGTGCAGAGACAATAAAATCCTAATTTTAACAAAGTCCTGAAAAGTGCAAACAATAAAATCCAAAGAATAGTTAGAGACAGAGTCTGACAATCTTAGCCCAAAAATATATCTCAGTATCCGGTTATATATCAAGCGCAATCGCTTCATATTAGTTTTAGTTGTTCCACTATAAACGTATAAAATATGTGTCATAAGAAGAGAGTGAGCCAATCTAATTTTGACACGTTTTGGTAAGAAACAATCTATGTTATACAATGCGCGAAGAGTACTTCCAACTTTTGCAGCCACATCAGCTATATGATTTTTAAAATTCAGCTTACTGTCTAGAGTAATTCCTAAGCACTTCATGGTGTTAACGAACTGTACACAGATACCATCAAATGAAATATTTAAAGAGTACTGAGGATTGGATATAGTCCCAAAAGTTAAAGCCTTTGTCTTATACGGGTTGAACCTTAGTTTATTATTAATAGCCCAGGTTGAAGCCTGGGATAAAACATAATTTATCGTTGCTTCATGACAGTCAATAAACCTTTTATCCCCCGTAAAAAGCAGATTTATATCATCAGCAAATAAAAAAATTTTGCATAGTGACGTTCCAACAAATTGTATGAAGTCGTTCACATACATAATAAATAACAAAGGGCCCAATACTGAGCCCTGAGGCACACCACTAGTACAACGCCTAAAAGCTGAGTTGTGGCCATCTAGACCAACAATTATTGCATTGTCGACCAAATATGTATGAATGCAATAATTTACATGAAGTAGAGGAGAAATTAAAATCAGAAGAAAGTTTCCTAATTAATACATTATAATTAACCGAATCAAACGCCTTACAAAGATCAAGGGAGACTAAGGCGGATATTTTTCCAATGTTATTATTTCGTCGTACACTTTCAGTTAAACTAAGTAGCAAAGACGAGGTGTTAGTTAACTTACGAAACCCAAAATGGCAAGCGCTAAGCAAATTCCCAGAATCCAAGTGCTCCATAACCTGATCCTTTAACACCAGCTCAAACGCTTTAGATAAACAACATAGAATACTAATAGGCCTAAAATTGTCTAAACTTGCAGCTCCACGTTTCTTTTCTATTGGAATAATTCTCGATTTTTTCCATATGTCAGGGTACTGTGAAGTAGTAAGAATAGAGTTAAAAATAAATAGAAGGTACCTTTCCACATATGGGTAAATTTTCATTACAAATTTTATTGGAATATTATCCGAACCAATTGCATTAGACTTAACACGTGACACATAATAGAAAAGCTTTATATGCACGCCGAAAAAAACTAGGGAAATATCGAAGTGCTTAGTAATTATACAACTACATAATGTTCATGTTAATTTTACAAAGTTCCAGTATAATATTTACACATTTTGTAAAGTATATGTATACAGGCCTAGTAAAAAAATGCATATATTTTACAAGAAATTTGTAAAACTAACTTGAAACTTATGTAGTTGTATAATTACTAAGCACTTCGATAATATTCCTCCAGTTTTTTTCTTCCTGTGGGCTAAACTCTAGTTTATGGGCATAACTCGGATTAGTTTGAAATTCACAAATTCACGATCAATAGAACTTTTAATGTTGAGCTCAAAATATACCTTTTTTGTGTGTCGGCAACCCCCGGTTCCCGAGTTACGGGCCTCTAAAGTTTGGATTTTAAATTCTTTGTATCTACGACATTTGTAATCGGATCGAAACAATATACATACATATAATTTGAAAGCTAATTGAAGCACATTTCACTTGAGATATAATTCTTTCAGTTCCATTTACGCATTAAGCGTCAAATTTTAAAAGTCTGTTTTTAAACAAACTTTTTATAAAAAAAAATCCCATTTTCTTAATATTTGACTATAGTAAAGTTACGAAATAAGTTTTATTTAATTGTAGCTAAGACATTTAGCTTTAATTTAAGATATTACATTCAACTTTAACGCTTCTAAGACCACAGATATTAACAGTTATATTCGATATTTAATATTTTTTTTATATTTGCACTTTTGTTGTTGTATATACGTATATATAAATAGCTTTGTAAAATTGTAAATTTTGAATACAAATATATTAATTAACCCATTACAAACCATTGTGCTCCGAAAATCTGCCATATTTGGAAAGAAAAAATTCGCAGTCTTAGCTATTTCCTTCCTAATTCAATACATTTTACTTTTTGAGAATTTCGCGTGTTCAAACTGCATATGACTTTCCCAAGGGCTTTGTTGTTGTATCGACTTTAAACAAGGGCTTTGTTGTTGTAACGACTTTAAACAATTTAATTTTAAAAATAATAGTAGATAATTTTCCTTAAAGCCGGAATGGCAATCCTTGCTCGAAAAAATCCGAATCGTTCTGGCACATAGTCCGATTGACGTGAGAACCGGGTTATACCGCTCATACTCGGTCGTCAGAGTCTTGTCAACGTAATAGGGGACACCATGTCCAAGGTGGACTGTGGGTGAGGTTGGCATTTGGAAATGATTGGCTGTGTGTACAGATTATTTATCCATATTCGCTTCAAGGGCTTTAAAAACTGATGCCTACTATATTTTCGACTGGAATCCTGGTGTTATATTTAAAAACAAAATTTTTCTATTTAAAAATCAATTTTTTTAAAAATATCATCGAGGCCCTCGGTGTTATCCATTGAAAATATCCTTATAAATTTACAATTTATATCGCAAACTGAAACTGAGACTATCTCTGAAAAAGAATACGTATCCCTGAGTCTTAATTTTTAACTTCATGTAATAAATTAGAGTAACTAAATCAGCATATACAAAAAGGAATGGTTGGAAAACACTAACATCAAAATACCGATAACGATCCAATACCGTTTCAAGGAACTATTTTTAATCTTAAAATAACACTAACGAAATAACGTAAAATACTGATAACCCTAAATAACTTGAAATACCGTTAACTTTAAAATACCCCAACGAAATAATTCTTAAATATCGATAACCTTAAAATATCCTATCGAAATACATAATTTTTTTGTTTCTCAAAAACCATCATTACTTTAAAATTGAGGAGCTTATTTTAAAAATTTGATAAGTCAAGGGGTCAAAAAGAGACTTTTATTACAAAGCTATTTTGAGTCCAAAAAGAAGGCTCTTTTAGCTGAACTACTTTCATCTTTTATTTTTTATATTTTATTTGTTTAAATTTTTTTATCAAATTTCTTTTTTCAGGGTGTCGAATATGTTTTCGGTATTATTGGCATTCCAGTTGTGGAATTATCCATGGCTTTTCAAGCTGCTGGTTTAAAATACATTGGCATGCGTAACGAACAAGTAATTATAATATATTTAAAATTAAATACACACAATTTTCCCACTGTCTAAATTTATTTTTTCTCTAACTATAGGCTGCCTGTTATGCTGCTCAAGCTATTGGTTATTTAACCGGTAAACCAGGCGTTTGCTTGGTCGTCTCTGGTCCTGGTTTATTACATGTTACTGGTATGTTATTTATTGCTTTTTTAAGTCTCTTACTGTATTTTTAGCTAATTGTTTTGGTTAGTTTATATATTTTTTTTTGTTAAAAGATAATCTAAAGTACAACTATATTGTATTGTTTATATGGCCAAGAAGGGGGTTAAATATTTTATAACATTGTTTAGTGATAAGATTTGTCCAATATTTTTTATGATATGATTTTGCTTTTTTGTTTTGACTTGGTTGTTTTTGAAATTGCTAAAGGTTAAAGTATAAAACTGACTTGATTGTTTTTTAAGGGCTAAAGGTTAAAGTATAAAACTGAAAAAAACGTTAAATAGCAAGGCAGAAGTTCAAATGCGCTTTAAAGAAATACATAAACAAAAATACCTTTTTATAAAACCGAACCATTTTATGAAACTATGAAATCCTACCTTTTTATGAGGAAGTAGATTTTCTCTTATGAAAAAGATTTGTTTATAAAAGTATTTCTTTTATCAAGTAACTTTTTATAAAAAAAGTTCCTTTTTACAAAAAAGTACCCTTTTATGAAAAAGTACCTTTAAACAAATACCTTTTACCTTTTTATATTAAAATTCTTCATTTATATAAAAAGTTTTTATACTATTTTGGGGAGAAGTATTAACAGGAATTCAAGCAATGCTAGAGCGTAGTTATGTAGTATATACAGCTACGTGCACCTAATTAAGGACAGTAGTATTCAATATTTAAATCGTCATGTTAAAAGTAATCTTCATTAAATAAACCGCTACAATTTGACACTGTTCAGTTAATCCAACTCTGTTCATTTAAAATTCATCAATGTTAACACTATTTTTACCGTTATTTTTTCTTTATCTTGTTTTTCATAATTTGTGAAATAAATTAATCGTGCACTAAATTAAGTACAGTGATAAATTTTTTAAAATTTTAAATTCAGGTAAGTTTTAAATGTTACATTCGATTAATTGTGATTACATTGAGTATTTTTTCAGTATCTGAAAAGCTTTTACTACTTGATTGAAATGGGTAAAAACAAATCCTGTGATGTCAGTACTCGAAAGATTATTGTACAAATGCATCAGGATGGAAGCACTTGCCGGGAAATCGCAACCGTCTTAAAAGTGTCGAAAACCATGGTTTTCCAAGTGGTGCAATATTTCAGAAAGCATTCGACTACAGAAAAGGTGACCCGTAAACAAAGATGCCGAATTACAACTGCTCGTGAAGATGCACTAATTGTACGCGAGTCGAAAAAAAATCCGCATAAATCTAGCAAATGAGATTCGGGTGGCAGTCATTGGCGAAAATGAGGCAAAGCCATCTGTAGACACAGTAAAACGTCGATTGCGAGATGCTGGACTCTGTGGAAGAATTTCCCGAAAGAAGCCTCTATTGTCTGAGCGTAACCGAAAGAAGAGACTAGAGTTTGCAAAAAAGTACCTCCATTGGACCGCTGTGGAATGGAAAAGAGTATTATTTTCGGACAAAACAAAAATTAATAGTCTCTCCTGATGGAAAAAAACATGTTCGCCGGCCAAAGTTGAAAGAATTTGATCCAAAGTACACCCGGCCCACTTTAAAGCATGGAGGAGGGATCTATCATGCTTTGGGGTGCTATGTCGTCACGTGGTGTTGGGCCGATGCACAAAATTGAGGGAAATATGGATAAGTTCCAGTATGCAAGAATCCTTAACGATACAATGATGCCGTATGCTGACGAAAATATGCCAGTAACATGGATAACAAGATAATGATCCGAAGCATACGGCTCATTACGTGAAGCAATGGTTTTTAAACAATTCGGTTACTGTTCTTGAATGACCTTCATGCAGTCCTGATCTCAACCCGATTGAGAACCTATGGCAAGTTGTAAAGACCAAAGTAATCTCTTTAAAAATAAGCAATTTTGATAATCTCTACCGAAACAAAGAAAGCTTGGGAAGACATTCCAAATAGTGTATGTGAAAACTTGGTGAGCTCGATGCCACGCAGATGTCAAGCGGTTATTGATAACAATGGTTTCGCAACAAAATATTGACTTTTTTTTAATAACTATATGTTTTTTTTTTATCAAATTTTAAGTGTGTCCTTAATTATGTGCACGACTGATATCAATCTTATTTTAAAATATGGCTCCCAGTTTTATTAATATTAATTTATCTGGCACAATAAGCAGTTATATTCTGAGATAGAGAGTTAAATTAACTCAACTAGGACAAATTTTGGGTATATTGTACAACCTTTCGTATTATTTGCTTGAAGCTCACATGTTAGCATCGTGTCCTTAATTAGATCCACGTAGCTGTATGTGAAGTTTTTAAATAATTTAAGAGACATTCCGCGAAAACAATAAAAACAACAAAACTAGCCATAGACAAAAGTGATTTGGTAGAAGGATGTTAAAATAAAAAAAGGACGGTATAGTCTATAGCTCGTAATTAATATATTTCACATCAAATCCTCAATTTCATTGGATAGTGATTTTTGCATAATATTTTTTAAAGGAAATATCCATAAAACTAAAGTCTAATAATTCCGTTAACTGCTACACATGCAAGAGGTCTGTTCACTTGAATTGTGCAAACATAACAGCTAGCTTTATTATCTGTGTAACTCAAAATATTTGGATGAAGGTTAATTTTTTCTATGAACTTGTTGTATTGATTATTCCTTTGTTATTTTCTTAGTTTTATAGATTTATTATCTCTTTCTTTTGTATTTATCTGTTAACAAACATAAATTGTGGTAATGGTTATTATATTTTTTTATTGTGGTAGTTTTTTTTTTTATATTACGACTACCCCCTCAAATTTCTCACTTCACCCCAAAATGTCTTTTTCAAATAAATTCAACTAAAAAATGAGTAAGTTGACAAATTAGTTGGCAAAGAAGTTAGTCCACTAATCTCTCTGTTAGATGTGTCTATTAAACGTAAAAAATCGTACTTTTTAAACAAAAAAAAACTTCTTTAATAAAAAAAATGCTTTTTTATACAAATAATAAAATATTTTTAAATATAATAAAATATTAAAAAAAAATAATAATGCAAACACATGCTTTGCAAACAAAATTGTGCTTTTCTGGTACAGTGTCGTGTGTTGAGTTTTTGGTACGGTGGGTTTTACAAAAATAGCTGTGGTTTGCCAGTACTATTTTTTTTTGTATGTTTGTCAACTTCTTCCTGTGTATGCAAACTTTTTTCTTTCTAATTTAAAGATCCCTAACAATAATCTTCAGTCAAAAGTCGGTGTTGAAAGGGTTAAAAAGCTTCTTTTATTAAAAAGCTGTTTACTAAAAAAAGCTTCTCTTAAAAATTTTTTTTGGGCAAAAGTTTCTTTCATAAAAAGCTTTTTTTATTAAAGATTATTTATAAAAATGGTTCTCTTCAGAAAAACTCATTTGTTTCAAAAATCTTTTTTTTTATAAAAATCCTTTTTTTTATAGAAAGCTTGTTTTTTATAAAATAATAAATTTTAATTTTATAAAAATTTTCCTTTATAAAAATATGTTTTTATAAAAAAGAAAACTATTTATTAAAAAAGTTTTTTTATAAAAAAGCTTCTTAAAAAACTTATTTTATAAAAAAGCTTCTTAAAAAACTTATTTTATAAAAAAGCTTCTTAAGAAACTTATTTTATAAAAAAGCTTTTCCAAAAAAAGCTTCTTTTGTAAAAACCTTCTTTTATAAAAACCTTTTATAAAAACCTTCTTTTATAAAAACCTTTTATAAAAAAGTTTCCTGTATAAAAAGCTTATTTTATAAAAAAACGTATTTTATAAAAAGCTTATTTTATAAAGAGCTTCTTTTATAAAATTCTTATTTTATATAAAAAAGCTTTTTTTATAGATAAGCTTATACAAAAAGCTTATTTTATAAAAAAAAAACTTTTACAAAATCTTATTTAATAAAGATATACCCAATATCTTTTATGACTTTTTCTTCTGTTCGTTTTTTTTTCTTCTGTTCGTTTTAGTTTCGGTTTATAAAAAAAAGTAGCTTCATTTAAAAAGTATCTTTAACATATTGTATCCATTTATATTTTCTAGGCGGTATGGCCAATGCTCAAGTTAATTGCTGGCCCATGATAGTTATTGGCGGTGCCACTAGTCAAGATCATGAAGGTATTGGTGGTTTCCAAGAATGCAATCAGGTAGAACTATCACGTCCCTATTGCAAATACGCTGCTCGTCCACCAACTGGTGCTCTAATTCCATTACATGTTGAAAAAGCTGTACGTTATACTACATATGGTCGTCCTGGTGTTGCCTACTTGGATTTCCCTGGCAATATTTTACAATCTAGAGTTGCTGAAGAGAAAATCTATAAAACATTGGCTCATCCAGCTGCCCCCTTGGTATATCCTTCACATGATGATGTTATCAGAGCTGTTAAATTATTGCGTTCAGCCAAGCGTCCTTTGATTATTGTTGGCAAAGGTGCTGCTTTTGCTCATTCTGAAAATATCTTAAGACATTTCATTGAAAATACCAATTTGCCATTCTTGCCTACACCCATGGGTAAGGGTGTTGTATCCGATACTGCTGATCAATGTGTATCATCGGCCCGTACTTTGGCTTTACAAAAGCTGATGTAGTTTTGTTGTTGGGTGCTCGTTTGAATTGGATTTTACATTTTGGTAAACAACCACGTTACGATAAGGATGTTAAATTTATACAAGTAAGTTGAGATATTGATAAATTGGTATTTTAAAGCAGAAAATGTGTAGTGTGTTTAAGAAATTTATAAGAAAAAATATAAAAACTATTAAAAAAAATTTGGAGCTAATTTTTAAATTTTTTTTTCTGTGTATTCTTCATTATAACAAATAAAAATTATAATTTTTTTATTTAACATCTCATCTTGAAAATTTGAATTAATAAAATTCTTTAAATTTTAATTGAAATCAATATTTTTTTTTTTTTGTGAAATCAAGGTTTTTTAAAATAAAATGAATGAGAATAAAAAACCAACTCCAATTAATTTTTTCAACTAAAAACCTTTTAAGATTTGGAAAATATTTATAGTTTATAAAATGAATACTTGAATAAATATCTTTAAATTTCAATTGATTCACTCATATTTATTATTTTCAAATGAAATAAAAAGAAAAAAATGAAAATTTGCTATTTATTGCTTATAAAATTTTTATTAAATAGACTTCGTATTTCTTTTTCAGGTCGATATTTGCCCTGAAGAATTGCACAATTCTGTTACTGCTTCCGTTGCTATCCAATCGGACATTAAACCTTTTGCTGAACATTTATTCGAACAAATGAATGCTATCAATTTCCGTTTTTCCAATGATAATGATTGGTGGAAAACTTTGTCGGCTAAATGTAGACAAAATCGTGACTCTGTCCATCAAATGTCTATGAACATTTCTACACCCTTGAATTATTATGCTGTTTTCCATCATTTGCGTGAATTGATACCCAGTGATGCTATAATCATTAGCGAGGGTGCCAATACTATGGATATTGGTCGTGCTATGTTATTGAATACTTTGCCACGTCATCGCTTGGATGCTGGTACTTTTGGCACCATGGGTGTAGGTCCTGGTTTTGCTATTGCTGCGGCTTTGTTCTGCCGTGATCGTTTCCCCGGTAAACGTGTTGTGTGTGTTGAAGGCGATAGTGCTTTTGGATTTTCGGGCATGGAAATTGAGACTATGGTTCGTTATAATTTACCCATTACCATTGTTATTGTTAATAATAATGGTATTTATGGTGGCTTCGATCAAGATACTTACGATGCTATACGTAGTGGTGGTGATTTGACACAGTGGTAAGTTGGATTTTTTTTAGTAAAATTTATATTTTATAAACTGATTTATTTCACAACATTAGAATTTCATCTTTTTATCAGAATTTCAAAATATAATAAGACTCGTTTTGTAATAATTTTATCATCTTATACTCTCTTTATCAGCTTAAACCGCAATTAACATCTTATATATTACACAGTTATACTCACATTAGGGGCGTTTTATAAATACTTATGCTGTCATATACATTTTAGGCACATTTCGCATTTTTCCCATGAACCGCACTTTCTTTTTTGCACAAAAACTATTTGGTCGATTGCGAAATGGGATGATAAATTGTGAAATTTTAATTTTACACGAAATAATTGATCAGATTTTTATTTTTGCTTATGGACAAAAACGAAATGGGATGATAAATTGTGCAAAAACAATAAAATATAGTAAAAACTGAGAAAAATGCGGATTTACTTTTAAATGCGGCACATTTATTAACCAAATTTGATATTCGAATGAAGGTCTTTTTTGTATTTACCATAAAAAACTAAGATAAAATATTCGATTTTTAAAAATTTATGTATAAAAAACTTCGTTAAAACATGCAAAACTTTAATGCAAATTTGCGACAATCTGGTACATAAGTGACTGGCTAACTGGGTACGCCATTATAATTAGCGTGGCCGAAATATTTAGGATCAATGGTCGGTACTCTTGTGTTCAATTTTGTTTCGATTTGTGTAGCACTGTGTTATCCTTACTTTTTTTTAATCTTTAGCCGTTAGTGGACTTTGTATAAAAAAGACCCATGAAACGTAATTTTAATTATGAAAAGATTTAAAAACAAATTCCACTTGATAAAAATAATTATTTTTAGTAATTTGATCCACATAGTGTAAATGTTTCTATTTTTAACCAAAAAATACTTTTAAGGATAACGACCAATCTTACGTTTATCGTACCAATTCTTACTTTTAAGGGTAAACATGTGAAAAATACTTGCCATTAAATGTTCAACAAGCTGAATTGGCAACTGGGTAATGATTAATAAACAAAACGCTAAAAATAAAAAAAAAGATTTGTAGAATAACTTCATCTGAACCCTCAAACCGGCCTAAGCCTTTTTGCAATGAAATTTATACCACGTGTTCTTCACAAAAAGTAAATACATAAAAAATCTTCCACCAAATTTTTTTTCGTTGCCTACTTTTATGGTCCAAAATATTTTTATAGCGAATATCAAAAACTAATTAATAAAAATATATAAGTATAGGCATAACTGATTGCTCTTTCCAATATATAACCACAGTCCAAAAATTACACTTTTGTGATTTTACTCAACCCTTTCGCGGACACGTCGGCATAAGCCGACACTACGAAGGGGACACGTCGATATATGCCGACATAGAAAAAATAATCGTATATATACACGTCGCACATAGGCGTCGTCAACTGCATTGGTTTTATATGTAGTAGCATATTGTGTGCCACTGTAGAAGCAATCAGATTTAAGTTAGTGCCCCAATTCGATTTTTGTTTGATTTTTTTTGTTTAGCTATAACGGAAATTTCTGAACTCAATTATCTGTTTTAAAGCCAAATAAATGCATGTGTCATTCTGCAAACATTTCCTAATTTTCGTGTGTCCGCGAAAGGGCTAAGAAGATCTGGCGATTTTCGTTTTTCGAAAAAAGCGAAATTTAGCGAAAACACACCTTTACTTTAATGTATATTGATAAAACTTAAGGACTTTGCTCCGACTGCTAAATATGATCTTTCTGCCAAATTTCGTAAAAATCCGTCCATACTTTTTCGAGTTAAGACTATCTCGTTTCGAGGTATCCTATTCGAATCCTGTATGTCCATGAAACAAAATAACAGCTTTTGTTTAAAGCTTTAGTCAACATAAATGTTTTAAAGATTTTTAAAATTGTGTTCATTTCACAATATTTCTTTGTTTGAAAATTTTACAAAATTTTAACTTTAACTTTAACACTTTCTCGCTTTCAATTTAAATTTGATTTTCTATCGAAATATCTAAATTTCTAAGTATAAATCACTCATTAGACACATTTATGGCCTAATTAAAATAAACCGTCTGAAGGCGGGCTTGCCGTTTAGATGGTTAACTCAATAATACCAAAATAAAATAAAATGTTCGCTTAAAATTTCCTATTTTGCTTTGATTTGGCAACACAGGAAATTCTTCCTATTAATAAATGTGTTGCTTTCTTTGGAAAGGGGATAGTGGAGAGATAAAAGGTGGTGAAAGATGAAGGGCTTCAAACAGGGCAACACTGTAATTGCGCTAGATGATAAGTCTTAGAACAGTTGTTGCTCGCCACCTGATGTAAGAGTTGGCGAATTTATTGAAGCTTTTTGTTTCATAGCCCTGATTCACTATTTTACTTCGGTGGGGTTAAGTGCTATGGGAACACCGAAGGTGGGCGCAGCGATACATATAAGTGATAGAAAACTCATACATATTATTTTTCTAAATTGATGTTGTCATCACTGGGAATCGAACCCGGGACCATCCGTGTAACAGTCCAACGCGCCAACCATTACACCACAACACCCACGACACTTTTAGGTAAAATATTTTCAAAAAAATTTTTTGTATCACATGACATGAGTGTATTTTAGGCACACATCGTAAAAATGCTAAATTCATTCGCGTTACTCATTTTTTAGCTGCCGAAATGCCCTTTTGTACTCGAACTATTGTCATACTCAGACTATCGTTTTTTACCTACATTACATACAGTCTTATACTAAATTTTTTCATACTTGTACTTCGGTTCTTGTTTTATACTCAAAATAATATTTCATAATCATTTTTTCTTTTACTCCGTTTGAAATTTCATTACATTGTTTTTATTTCTCTCATACTCATCTTAAAATTGCAAAAATCTCCATTTTTAAAACCCTGCCTTTATTAAAAACTAATAAATCGATTTCTTTTTCCTTTCAGCACTCCACCTTCAGCTTTAGGTGTGCAAGTTCACTATGAAGAAATGATGAAATGTTTGGTCTATCTGGTTATTTCTGTAAGACCATACCCGAATTGCAAACAGCCGTTAAAGAGTCACAAAAATTGATGGATAAACCAACCATCATAAATGTGGCTATAAGTCCAGCATCGGACAGAAAACCACAATCTTTCAATTGGCTAACAGAATCCAAATTGTAGAAAAACTAACAAATATCGTTTTTAGCTAAATTGATAAAAAGCTGATTTTCTATCACCAGTTTTTCTTTATTGTTTAAGTTTAATGTTGTTTTTATATTGTGATTGTGGATTAGAAAATCGTGAAACTTTTAAAATTAATTGTGCATAAAAACTTAAAAATAACATTCCCTTTTTATAAATTTTAATTTAATTTCTTGGTTTCAAAAAAAATTCACATTAAAGTTTTTAAGATTTTTTGTAAAAACTAAAGAATTTAATAAAAAATATCTAAGAATTAGTATAGTATTATATAAAACTAAAATTTTAAAGATTTTTTCTTTTTAATTGCAGAATTTTAAATTAATTTCAATCACTATCCTTTTTCAAAGCCTCTTCCAAACCCAAATATTGCAAGAAACATTGAAAATTAATCAAACGTCCTTTATGCAAAAATGGTATTTTGGGACACAGTTCAAATGCTATATTAACCGGTGTTATATCGGCTGTTTTGCCACAACCCAAATCCAAGAAATTCATAAAATCACATACTTCAATTTCACCACAATCATTACGATTTAATATCATCATTATATCATCTACAAGTTCTTGGGAAAATGGCAAACGGCATCCCTTTAAAACTGATCTCAATTTAACTTCTGCCAAGAAAGGTTTATTTAGGGGATTTAAATGAAATAGATGTTCCTTTAGCTCATCCATAGCATTCCATAAATTACGTTTAAGTTCCAGATGCGCAGCAGCTCTTATAGTTTCCTTATTACAAGTCATGGGAGGAGTTTGTTCAGCCGAAAAGTAACGACAGACGGTAATAATTTCATGATTTGTAATATTATCACCCAAAGCTTCAATAAGAGCACGTTTAATGGTGTCGTAGCCTATAAAACGAACATCTTGACCATCACCAGCTCCATCCGGTAAGCATTTACATACAAAATCTTTATAGTTTATACGTAAAGCTTCTTTGACTTTATTCATTATAGCTTTAATATCAGCCAGAGGGAACTAGAAATGACAATAGAACAAATTTATTTAAAATTATACGTTTTTTTTTTAAATAATCTGCGATAATTTATTTACAATGTTGGCTTTTAAATTCTTAATTACAAAATTTTAAGGCTAAAAGATTATCAAAAAGTATCTCACCTGATTTGGATGATGTTCCATATATATTAATGTATACTCATCAGCCGATACTATATGAAAGATATGATCTTTTAAACTAACCGTGCCACCAATATAAAAATTATATGGTTGATAATATTGTGGTCTCCTCGAAGTGAATTTCATTTGACCCGGCAAAGCTATACGAGTACGTTTTAAAAATTCACCACCCAAAAAACCAGAATTTCTAGCAGCAATTTCAAATATTTGTATGGTGTCATCTGATAGATAATATGATATAATGAATGTCCGCTCACAATTTTCCTTAATGGTCGACAAAAGTTTGGCGCCAAAACGTAAAACATAACGATCTAATTGTATGAATTTCTTAAAATCAGGTTGAGGTGGTTTCGGTTCGACCGAAATACAATTTCCCTCAGAATCTTCATAAGAACCCCAACCATTGTAGGGTGGTAAAATGCGCTCTCTTGGCTTGGAAGGCATACTATCATCAGAACGTGAAGGTATGGGAGCGGGTCTAAAATCTTCAATGCCGTACTAGAGAGAGGTAGAAAGGAAATGAAATATTATTTACTAAGAAAGGAGAGGAAATGAGTAAACTTACTTTCTTACGATAATAATTCTTGGTAAATTCATCACAATCGGTTAAAACTACTGCTCTTCCATAAACATTCAATACGGTACCAATTTGTAGATCTCTGTCCTTATAGTAAATAATTTCCTTACGTCCCACATCTAAAGGATCGGTCACATAACGTACATTACGCATATTAGTACCCAAAACATTCAATAAACTTTTGGGTGTTTGTTCACCCGGTAAAGGAAGCCCACTGAACTCCTATTTAAGATTTAAATGAGAATTTGTGAATCTCAGTTTTATCAAATTTATCTTACCCTTGGTAATTTGCTTCTTTTTAAAAATGTTGTGGGTCCTTCTCTACCAGAATTTTTGGGAAAGTGTTCTTTGATATCTATTGTATCATCAGATAAATAATAACACACATCCAGTTGCCGTACATCTCCAAATTCTGAACGATCATCCCAATAACCTTGAAATTTTAAAACCATTCTATCGAATTCTAAAAATTGGGCAAATGAGTGTTTCTTTTGTATTGGATTGCTCAATTTTAATCCAGATCTTTTACGCATTTCGGTAGTGGGATCTCTGGAAGATTGAAGATTTATAATTATTTTAGATATTTTATTTGAAAGACTTCATTATAAAGATAAACCAAACTAGGGATGGACAATAAAAACTTAGTAGACTTATATTTAGACTTTTTCCTATATAAAAATTCTATAATTAGCAGAATTTTTTGTCAATGAAACTCCTAAAATCGAACATAAGCAAAATTTAGGCACTACATATCTACTGAATAAGGATTTCTTATTCATAATACCTTTTATTAAACGATTTACAAACCCTGCTCATCTCATGAACAACTACTGCCATGTTGACAACAGCTGTTAAAATTAAATAATTTTTTGTATATAATGTAAAATCTTTTTTTTTTATCCTGATTTCAGTTATTCTTTTCCATTTATTTTTAATTATTCTTTATATTTTTTACTTTTTTTATGTTGTATAATGCTTATGAACTCGAAAATTGTATAGTATTTTACAAAAATAGGGTTGTTAAAATTTCTGTTCGACAGTGGATGTTCAAAAGGCTTATAAATAGACTCACGAACAACCAGTGAATAAGCCCAAAAACATTCTAGTGTGAACTCGTTGTGTGTAGCACATATCGAATGTGCGACGCCCTGTCTTCTTGGAGTCGGTAGTAAGTCACATGCAGGACCGAATGTTCAGTTTGCGAGACTAAATTTGCTGAGCATGCCCTGTCTCAATTTTCGAAGCGTCCGTAAAGGCCGAGATTTAACGACTTCGAATAACAGAGTCAAGCGATCCAGTTATCACTGGTCCGTACAATCACCTTAAAAGATCTCTTGAAGGCAAAATGCAGTCCTTGGTTCCTCAGTCTTAGAGCTGCCTTTTCCGCCGTGCCCCTAATATAAATGCCCATCGTCGGGATGTCGAGTATCATCTTCAGAGATATACCTGTGTGTTTACCGCCCTCCACCAGGACCAGTGACCTAATAATCGCCGAGTACATGCAGTGTACTCCTTGCTAAATTCCTCTACGCAGATATTTAAATCAGATAAAGCCCTTATCAACTTCTCGATATTCTACTTGCAAGAGAGTTTAGTGTACAGATTTGAATAGCCGGTTTGACTCCCAAACCATTCTCCTTTGCCCATTTACAAAGCTTCTATGAAAGTAGAGAAATTACTTTCCCTTGTTATTTCCTGCCAACATTGCATACATTGATCATCTTTGTGGAATGTGTTAAACCACCAATATTAAAATTTGGCTGGAACGTATACTATTAATACTGCGTTTCGGTCCGAGCACACGTTGAACGATTCATTCTCTTCGTTTTATATGGGCAGATTCCAGAGTTTATGAATAAGAATTTTTTTGCTCCTTGAGAGGAAATCAAAGCAAATGACTTGATTTCAAAGTAAATCCTCTCAGAGAGCACGAAATTTTGTTGAAATTAAAGCATTCGCTCAAAACGGAAATTTTGCTCAATTTTGTCTCATTTTGGAGCCCGTAACCGAAATTCTGTAATCTGCTCAAATTTGTGTTGGATCATTGAGCATAATCGTCCCTCTATTGTTTACCAATTCTCTATACTATTAATCTATTGCCTTTGGTATTATAAATTGGCGAAATCGGTCCAGGGAAAGATTTCTTAAAGTATGCACTCTAGATCTTAATAAAAGGTGATCTACCTATGTACAAGTCATAAGGGCAAGTCCTTTAAAAATTTTATTAAACATATAAAATGGTAATCCCTCTTAAAATTCAAAATCATGAATAAACCCAAAAGATTTGAATTTTTTATAATAATCTGTTCCTCCAACCTTATTTTGATTTTTCCGAAGCAAAACATTGTTTCTTAAGAAACATTTAATATATTCTGAAATTTTTTTTGAATATTCCTAAGAGTTTTTCTTCGGAGAAATTGAATATTTTTATCCAAAAGTTATTAGATTATAAAACCGAAAATAGGCAATATTTAAAAATTTCAATAATTAAATCAACTTATCATACTCACACTGGTTCATCAACAGGATCTGGAACCGGTATACCCGATTTATTAAGAAAATGTCTCGTAAATTTATCACACGATGTTATATGATAAACTCTATCGAAAATTTGTATTGTCATATTAACATTTAAATCTAAAATTGATACGAAATCCGATTGACAAGGCGCTGGTTTCGGTATACGTTGACGATGTACCAAACAACCTTGAGGTATACCGGAATTTTTCACTTTCGGTTCGATTATTTGTATAGTACCATCTTCTAGATAATACATAATTTTTACTTTTCTCACTTGATATGGACAATGATAGACCTCTTGAAGGGTTTCTTTGAAATAAGCATTAAAACAAAGAACTTGTTTGTCATAGGCCAACCAGGGTGGTAATTTTGGACCAACTTTAGGTGGATATATAGAAGGCATTTGAACCGGCGGACAGTTAGGGTCGACAATCATACCACTAGGATCTACAAGACCGGGAGGTTTACGATCCGATAACATGCTAATGCCATTAAAATTCATAAGATGTTGTTGTTTTGGAAAATTGGTTTTGCTAATCTAAATTGGAATTATGAATTTAAATTCATTAAATGAGGGGAAGTGTGGTTTCTGTGAATATACTTACATCTCTAAATACCGTTCCCGGTAAAAATGGCATTCCTGGTATACGTATCATTTTGAGATGAGTTTTTTATTAATACTTAAAATCTCGTATTTTTTTTTATTGATAATGTCTTTAATAAACTTTATAAAAAATAAAAATTTTCTTTGTAAATAATTGAAAATTTTCCAAATGAAAATTATAGAACAAACAATTGATGAACATATATAGTATTGCCAAGACTATTTAAAAAAGGTTGCTAAGCTCAGTGTTGTTATTATTAAATACCAACAATTTCGGTAGAAGTGTGTTCACAGTTCGTAGTATCATATTGTTTAGAGAACAATTAAGTTGTATTAATGTTTATGTTGAAAAATTTTTTTAAATTATTTTATGACTCGAACTCTATCCGTTTTTACATAAAATACTAAACATACATTAGTTTGAATATTAGTTAGAGAATAGTTTGAATAGCTTGAATAGTTCTATTGTGAATGGTTTAGGAGTGTTGTTTGCTTTCTCTCTTTTGGTTTTATCTTGTGAATGTGTCGCCAAAGCTGAGTTAACATTTTGCTCGAAATCTATTAAAAAACAGATTTCGATATTTAAATATAAGGCATACCATCGATCTCATTTTTGGTTAACTTCGATAATTTAGGGGCCCTAAGAGTCGTATTAGGTAAACCTTAGATTTTCCATGTCCAAATTAAAATTTTTCAGTTGAACATGTCTCAGAATCAGAAATTTGTATATAAAATGTCCCTTTACAAGGTTTCATACATTTAGAATAATCTGAAAAGTACACTGTAGACATTGTTGGAAGGGTTTTTATCACTTCTCCGCAGAATCATTTTTTTTTGGTGTAAAATGTAGTTGGGTTCACAATTGTGGTGTAGGTACTCCACTCTGCAGAGTGGATTTTGTTTCTTTTTCTTCACCCTTACATTTTTTTGGAGTATAACACAAAGAAAAATTTAACTATTTGCCAACTGAAATTCCGTGAATTGACTCAAATTCGGTTATTACGAACTTCAGTCGGTTGGTACAATTAAACATCAGTTTTCACAACAAAGTTCGGCTAATTCACCTGAATTTTAGTGCATGCACCCAAATTTTTAAGAAATCTAATGTAAATGTCGTTGTACTAACTGAAGTTATAAGTTGCTACCATTAAAATACACTTTTTAATTCGGTTGGCACTCTATTTCTCTGTGTGTACTATCTCTAATTTGGTACACTAAAATATGCAGATTGAAACACTCCACAATTGAGAATTTAGCTTAAATACTATTAATACTGTACTGTACTGTTAAACTAGAGATGGGGAAAATTTTATTTTTCAATTTGACGAAAATTTTGGGTTTTTTGGGTAGTTTTTTTTCACTCTGTTAGCACACTTAAGGGGGCACATTACATTAGCGGCAGAGAAAACGGACCTTTTTTTAAAAATTCATAACTCAGTCGAAAACAAACATTTTTTTTTTAGTTTTTAAAAAAAAAATTGAACAAATTACAAGAAAAAAACATGGTTGTTCACTCCAACATGGTCCAAACTGGCGGCAGAGAAAAAAACGGGGCCTAGTGGTTGCAGCGCTGGGAGTCGCAAAAATTGTCTGATCTGGAAAAAATTACTTTTTTAAATTTTAACAAAATTGGTTAACGTATGACACGAGCTTTTTTTTTCAAATTTTTTTTTTTCATTTTTTGGTGATGTTCCAAATTTAAAAGTGTGTTTTTTCGGAAAAAATATTGACTTTAAAAACTCATATAAAATCGAAAAAATTTAAAAAAAGCTCGTGTCAGACGATAGCTAATCAAGTTTAAAAAATACAAAAAAAAATTTCGTCAAAAAATGAACCCGCTAGTGCCGCAACCAGTACTGAAAAACATGGTTTCGAGATAAACGCGTTCAAAGTTTGTGAACAAAAAAACAAGTATATACCAGCTGCCGTACGTAGGTAGTGCGTAAATTAAAAATGCGCTCTCACTAATCCGGCTGTAACTTTTGAACCCGTAGGAATTTTTCCATGAAATTTCTTTTCTTAGAATCTTAATCTTACTAAAATACAAAATTATAAAAAAAGTCGATTTCCAAAAACGGTCAATGTCATGTCCCCCCTTAAACACTAAACATAGGTACAAATGTTGTATCGTACTATCATCTATTGTTGTATATTTTAAAATAAAATGTTACCATCTCCATTTTCGATGCGACTATACAAAACATACAACATTTAGTACGCCCCTTGTGAACAACCTGAATATATTATAATTAAGGGCGAGTAACTTTTCTAAAAATAATCAGTTTAACTTTAACCACAGATATTTCCATATAAATTCGAAATACATAGCTATGGATAAGACCTAAACTTTGGTTACGTTGATATAAGTTAGCAGGTCTAAGACATATTTTAAAATCTGGCAGATTTTTTAACAAACTCAGCAAACATAGCAATACGAAGAAGATTACCCGGTCATATAGCCTAGCAAAAATCATGTAAAAAGTTTGCTAACATTACTACAAATTAGTTCAAAATGTCGTTGCCAAAAAAAAACTGCAAAAATTAGCAAATAAAAATAACAATAACAAATCTGTTGAATCTTCAAAAAATTAGTAGTATTTTAGCTAAATTGTGATTAATTGAAAGTAAAAAATGAATCTGCTAAAATCTGCTAAAAAATTGGCTAAATATTGGCTAAAAAGAAATCACAAAAAAATTTGAAAATTTTGCCCCTCATAAATCAGTCTACAATGTTTTAGTAAATATTTCTGTTGATTTCAGCAAAGTATACTGTCATTTTTATTTAACTACATTTGAGGTAAATAATGCAAAAATATTGTTGATATTACAGTTTTTGTTTGCTGTTTTTTGTCTACAAATATTTAGCAAAAGGTTTTTGCTGGTTTTAGCACAGGAACTTGCTACTTTCAATTAATCAAAAATCAACTGAAATAAAAATAAAATTTTGGATATTAAAGAAAATATATATATTTTTTGCTGATCTTATCTCCTAATATTTAGTAAAAATATGCTAATTTTAGCTGTTTTTTCTGCAACATAATTTTCAACCAATTTTTAGTAGCTTTTTCTGATATTTAGCAAAAGGTTTTGCTGGTTTTAGCACAGGAAATTGCTACTTTCAATTAATCAAAAATCAACTGAAATAAAAATAAAATTTTGAATATTAAAGAATATATATATATTTTTTGCTGTTCTTATCTTACTAATATTTAGCAAAAAAAATGCTAATTTTAGCTGTTTTTTCTGCAACGTCATTTTCAACCAATTTTTAGTAGCATTTTCGGATATTTTTACTGGTTTATTTCTATGAGTATATATTAGTAAAAAACTTGTTATATTTTCCCAAGTTGTTACTTATTTCTACACGCAAAAAATTAAAAGTGTAAAATCAACCTAAGTTTACTGTAAAGAATACAACTGAAATTTTTTTCGACTAGTTACACAGACAACTTCGGCAAAAAGTTGTAATTTTTTTATTTCATTTTTTTAATAATATGTATTTAGTAATACTTTTTGTAAAAAAAATAATTAAATATAATAAAATACGTACCTTACAATACATTTCACAAAAACCAACAATACACTAAGTATATTATGTAGGTAAAGACGACAGTAATTGTAGTCAAAACAAATGAAATTTGTGAAAGGCGTGGTAGAGAAGAGTGTATTTTCTAAAAATCATAACTACATTGTAAATTTTCAATTTTTCTGAATCAGACTGCGCATTTTCTGGTATTGAACCTTCGTCAGTGACCCTGTTTTTTTGAATAATGTAATATTTGTTATGTTTTTATTTGTTCGATTGCGTCTATATGAAATTTTCTGTGCAATCACTGATCGTTTTATAGATAAACTGATTTCTAATGCCACATGCACTCGCACTACACGTTAGACAGAGCGCTTTAGCCCACTGATCTATCGTCAGGTCGAGTTTTGTTGTGATTAAAACTAGTTTTATTCAATACACGATGTTTTTGTTTTTGCATACATAATCTCAGAAGTACAACTCCAACTCCAACAACACAACAGTTCTATTTTTAGAAACTTACCTCATTCTAATGTCCACTGTTTTCCCATATGTTGTAAGTGATGCCACAATTTCACTTGAAGAAAAGGACGACTAACATTTCATTAAATCCAACTAACATTTGTCATTGTTTTTACCGTTCAAAAAATTACTAACAATTGTAGAAAAAATAAACCACATATGTTAGTAAAAATAAACAAACATTTTTTTTTTTGAATAACAAAAGACGACTGTAAAAATGAATGTAAAATCATAAAACAGTCATTTGATGTGGTTTGTTTTTTAAGATGAACTACAAGGTTAGTAAAAAATTTAATTTTTTCTACAAATGACTGACATTTACAATAAAAATAAAGAAACTGTATTACAATCCAAACAGCTACATATTTTTAAAGCAGAAGTTCCCTGAGTGTAGGAATGGAGCAGAAGTATTAATGCGACTGGCGGCTACACGAAGAAAAACCTGGGGGAATATTATCAAAGTGCTTATTAATTATACAACTACATAAGATTCAAGTTAGTTTTACAAAGTTCTAAAAATGCATTAATATGTAGTGTACTATCGAATAATTCAGCCAGAAAAAGCCTTTTCTCGGTATTTTTAAACATTATGGACAAATTTGAAAAATGGAAAAATGTATTATTGGTCTCAAATTTAAAGAAAAGTCCATAGTTAAGCAATGAATTCAATATTCGTCTGTCGAACTTACGGCGAATTCGAAAAAACTTTGTCGCCTTTAGAGCTAAACTTTGGGAGCTTTAAAGCTAAACTTCGTTTTTTACTTAAATTTTTTGCTTAAAATCGAATTAACAAATCAATCAACAAATATGTTTCCCATATCAAAATTTGTCCACATTGTCCCTAAATAACGAAAACCGAACAAATATAATTTTTTTGGCCGAAGTTGTTGGTCAAACACTATTAATATGTAAATATCTTTGAAATTTTTCAATATTTTCAAGCTTTATAAGCTTCAACAGTATTTTCACAGCTGGTGTGATCAACTTTGGCAACCTATGACGCACCCTGTGTTAAAACTGGAGCCTCATAATACATTATTCTAAAAGCGCAACACCTCTTCTGTAACGTGTTGAAAATCTTTTGAAATCGATAAGTTTTTATAAAAATTAGAGTCATCAATAGGTAGTTTTTACTTGATTTAGTCAACTTTGACACCCTATGGCGCTTCGTGTATTAAAATAGAGTGCATCAAAATATTAAAACAAACATTCTGGTATGTGGTGAAATTCACTTTCGATCGAAATCAATACCCTATGCTCCCATATTAAAGTTAATTTTTTTTTTTTGTAATTCATTTTTATTTTAATATTTTTTAAATATATTGCTTAAACACTAAACAATTTACAACTTCGAGCCAGCGTGTATAGCCAAAACACCATCATCTTCAGAAGTACGAATAGAAATATTAGCAAGTCCATTAGAACCAACAACTATAGATTTACCAGTACAGCTGGAACCGGATTTTGTACCAGAAATAACATCACAATAAGTACCAGCTGGTAAACAGGTTTGCAACGAAGTATTCAAATCAAAAGAATCGTTATTGAAAGCAACGAAACCCTTATTGCCGCGACAGAAAGAGATTTGATTGCTACCATTATCCCACCAATTTTGTACGGCAGCAGTGCCAACTGTATTTTTGAAATCAACCATATTATAGATTTGACGCCAACGATGCTCACAAATCCAACCGCCATTGCAGGAGCCATCAGCATTAAATGAAGGAGAACGAATATTGTGGCCATCAGTGGTGGGTGGACCTTGATCGCTATTGTCGAAAGCAAAGGAAGACATAACATGGGCAATACCAAAGGAATGGGCCAACATAAAAGCTGAAGCCATTTTGTATTGTTTAGCATTTTTATGGGTTAGGATATCAGCACCGCCAGCACCATGGCCACGTTGATTATCGTGATTATCGACGAATACCAAAGAACTTGTAGAAGCCATGAAACCCCATGCGGTGCCCCAGTTATGTAACCAACGTAATTGACTTTTACCACGGAATGTTCGACCAATACCTTCGGAAAATTTAAATTCAGTAACGGTACCTAAGTCGGTGTATTCGAATTTGGAAACAGCTTCACCGCCCAAATCGATAACTTCTTGGGTAATGAAAGCAGGGGTATTGGAAGCAAATCCATGACTTGTGGGTAAGTTATTTAAACGATTGTAGATAGCCTGGAAAGGAAAGAATTTTATTTTATTTAAATTTTTTATTAATCATAAAGTTACAAATTTAATAGTAATATAACCTAGTATATATAGTATGGCTCATTTTAGAGTAAACAGACCAGATACTCTGGTGGCAATCGAACCCAAGACCCTTGAAGAATAATATAACTGATGGAATACGATTTATTTTGGTTAAAACCCTTCGACAAAGATTTTCTAAAATATGCATCTGGTTTGAAATTTTGTATTTTTTGTATTTGACGATATAAAATTGCTTGATTCACAATTTTGGAGTGATTTACTCGGCAGAGTGGATTTTTTCTTCTTCACATGTATACATTTTTTTATATCTTTTCATCTCTAGTTTAGTTAAATCCACTCTGCAGAGTGAAGCATTTCATAATTTTGAAAGCAGCTTAATACGAAAACCTTGCTATTCTGGTGATCTTTAAGAAAAATACTCAGATTCGTAGAAACTAAATATGCAAATATTGTTTGATAAATTTTCTTTCGGTAGTGGAAACTAACAAAAATGTTGCGATTTCGTATTCGACGTTATAAAATTCTTTGATTCTTACGATGTATTCATAATTATGGAGTACTCCACTCGGCAGAATGGATTTTGTTCTTTTCTTCTCCGCACTTGTACATTTTTTATATCATGTTATCTCTAGTTTATTATAATTCACTCTGCTGAGTGGAGCACTCCATAATTTAGAAATTTTCGTTTTTTACGAAAACCTTTCTTTTGGGAAAACCTTCCTTTTTAAGAAAACCTTAATTTTCAAGAAAACATTCAGGTTCTTAGAAATTTGTTATTACAAAAACCTCATTGTGTACCCCAGCCCTTCAACTCTAAAGAGCAATTCCTTTTCAGAATAACGTTGATTCGTAGCAATTGTTATATTGAAAGAATAAAATTCAAGATCTGAACATTCTTTTGATAAATTTTACGATTTTTCCCATTGTAGTTAACATTTTTTAATCAGAAACCAATAAATATTAAAACTTACCTTTAAATCTGCGGGCCACATATGCTTGGCAGCATCAACACGAAAACCAGCAACACCCAAAGAAATCAATTTATTCATGAAATCAACAACACGATCTCGTACCCATGATTTGCTTTGATCCAAATCCTTCAGACCACTCAATTCACAATTACGCACTTGATTGGCATCGTTATAGCTGTTAATGGAGCAAGAGGAATGGAAATCTAAGGAAGAGTATGGAACAGCCGGGAAACTCTTGCTATTAGGATCGGCAGTTGATCCACCAGTTCCTACACCGTTACTGGCGGCCATATGATTAAAGATAATATCAACATAAATGCGGACACCAGCATTATTACAACGCCTAACCATATTAGCGAATTGTTGTTCATTACCGGAGCGAGTTATCAATTTATAAGAAATCGGTTGATAACGTTCCCACCAAGGACGATTGCCAATAACAGCATTTTCATTCACAGGAGACACCTAGAAATGGGAAAGTAAAAATGAGAATTTTCGTATTCGTATTTTTATGCTTGAATTATTATCAGTGTAATGGTTAATGGTTGACACAACTGTAAATCGGATTGTTTCTGTTCAGTTGTTACAACTGTATTCACTCAACTTTAGTTGTGACAACCAATATTTATTTTTAAAAATCAAATTTAAGTCGCAATTTTATCAACAATTTTCAAACTTACTTGTACTCCAGCAAAGCCTTTAGGTCCCAAGAAATTCTCACATTCATTGGCAATATCATCCCATTTCCATTCGAATAAATGCACTATAGTGCTACGTCCTCCAGCATAGTTGGGATTGAATTGACCACTAGCCAATTGACTAGATGTGGCCAAAAGCAATACAATGCTCAAATTTAGTTTTGATACAAACATGGTGTTTTCAATACTAATGTCTTACCGAACAACCAATGTTCGTTTATATACCCACCGATTTTTGAATTTTTGCAAATCAATATCTTTTTTAGATTGTGTGTGATTTGTGATCAGGTCTAAAGTTTTCACACCATATAACTGTGCATTTAAAATACTATTTTTGGTTGCAATGTGAGGTCTTAATATCAGTTATCTCTGATTAAAATAGTAGAATAAGCGCGTCAAATTAGGTCGTTCCTAATACATTCATTTTGTGTGACCACAAAAAATATTCTCTGATTAGATTAGTTAATTTTTTAATGTCAACATGAACAAAACAATTTTATTAGCTTTTTTTTTAGTCAGCTGGGGGTTATATTGATATTTTGGCTGGCATTTTTGATTTTGATTATATGAAAATTTATAATTATTATTAGATATGTTGATATATATGTTGTTGCTACACTCATAATATTTTAACAGTAACTGATTGTAGTTTGTTTAAAAAGGAATCAGTAAAAATACAGCAAAAGCTCCTAATAAGATATAGTGATGATTTCGCATACCTCCATATAACATATACTTTTGTTGTAACCAAATCAAAATTTTAGAGTACTACCTTCCAATATCGGACACCTTTCTATACACTGAAAGAATTATCCCTCATGATATTGATAAAACAATTTCATAGACTTTTTTTCGTAGGTTCAATGAAGACTTTCAGTATTTTCAAGAAATTCTATTAATACACACAGAGAAAAATTTTGCTATTTGCCAACTGAAATTCGGTTACTAAGACTTAAATTCTGTTATTACGAATTTCAGTCGTATGGCTATGAAATTATTTCAAAGATTTTTTTTCTCAAGTGTTCAACATATTTTGTTAAGTGCTTTATTATTTCAATGTAGCCTTTTTAATTGTCCACTTCGATGAAAGTGTTTTAAAAATCATGTGAATCGGTTCATTCGGTAAGTTTCAATGCATTTTTCAACACGTTAATGAAGAGTTTTATCAATTCAATTTTAAGAAACTATTTTATAAATTCTATAATTCTTCATTGTCGGAATGATTCATTAGTTTTATGAAGATTTTTATTAATTCTACAAACATTTTATAAACTTTAACTTTAATGAAACCTGTTTCATAAATTCTATGAAAAGTTTCAATAAACGAGTTCCAGTGACAATTTTCATTAAAGCTATGAAGAAATTTATTACTAAATGTTAAGATAATTTTCTCAGTGTAATGGAATTTTTTTTTTGTAATGGACAAATTTACTTTCAAATTGTCACTTTATAGTTTTTGGGATCGCTGAATACGAATCTGACATAAAATGGCGGATACAATGTGTAGGTTGATTTATTTTAAACGTTGTCGAATTTGTAGTATAATAAATAAGGGAACATTTTGGGGGTAGCTGAATATGAATCTGATATTAGATTTTGAAAATTCTAAATGGATGATCCAATATGGTGGATGACTTTTTAAAAGAAAGTCGAATTCGTATAAAATATTTTTTCGCAAAGTTTTTTTCGAATCGAATATCAGATTTTCATAACTGAAAATGGCGCATATTTTTTTTGAAAATATGTATTAGGTTTCATATCAAATACTTTCTCGGTAAATTTTGGGGTTCGCTGAACACGAATCTAAACTCAGAATGTAATTACTTTGATTTGTGCTTAATTAATAGTTCATTTCGTTGATTTACATTTATTGAACTAAATCCCTCGTTAGTAATAAAAAACTCAATTTATCTAAAAATCGTTAAAAAGTTTCTATTGATCCCTAAACGTTTCATTGTGTACCTCGTATTAGTTTTGGAGAAAATATTCATTGAATATTGTTATTCATAATTATTTAAATCTTTCTATGTAAAAGCTGGTACGTAGGCGTATGAGCAATAAATAATACTAACAAATAATAAAATAGCTCATACGTACCAGACAAAACTTCTACATAAACAAATTTTAATATACATATATGAAGAATAATATTCAACGAATGTTTTCTCCAAAAACTAATCCGAGTTACACGATGAAACTCTATAGATCAAAAAAAAAAACATCAAAGCTTTTTCAAATATAACAAAAAAATAATATAAAAAACAATTAGCCGTTTTTTAGATAAATTGAGTTTAGTATTACACTAAAAATACGGAACTAGTTTAAAATAATTTTGTTTAAATTGTATTTTTTTCAAATTCTCCATAAAAAAATATATTGATTTAGTCAAATATCTACACTCACAAGAACTTTTCCATAAAAAATCAACAGTTATTTAAAAGTTTAATCGGTAAAGTTGTTTCAATGGAATATACAGTTAAATTAACAAAGAAATATATTTTTTAACTTTCTGTCTGTTATTCAATAAACAAAATAAACAAAAAAAAAAAAACGGACTTTCCGTAGTAGTTAAAATATTCAGTTAAAATTTTCTATTTTAAACAAAAAGTTGTTATATTATATTGAGTATTGAAACAAACGAAAACAATCTATTGTTTTTATGGATTTTGTCAGTTAATTTTTCAACAGTTGAAAATAAACTAAAAAATACAATTGTTTTAAACGAAAAGTAAGTAGTCCTGTTTTTAACTGATTTTCAGTTGATTTAATGTGTATATTCAGTAGTCTTTACGGAAATAATATTGTGAGTGTAAAATTCTAATTTTTAGGAGTTTTCTCAGTATCAGTTCATTTTCCACGCAATTTTTTCAGTAAGTTATTACAATTGTTTTATGATTATTGTTTGAAAACAAAACAACACTTTAAAGATGTACTATTTAAAGTGAAATAAACTTACGGGATTTTTTTTTGTCAATATTATAAATTTTACTTTCTTATCGATTTTATATCACTTATAAATTAATATACTGAAGTGGCAGTAATTTAATTTTGAAAGGCAATAAATAAAATCTAATACGACAATAAGGTCGTTCACAATGGGTGTACTAAATGTGATATATGCTGTGTAGTCGTCTTGAAAATAAAGATGGTAAATTTTTGTTTTAAATATACAACAATAGATGATAATACAACATTTGTACTAAAAAAATAAGATTTTGGACTTGAGGTAGAACTATTTTCTAATAAAAATATATTTAATAATCTTACAGCGTTTTAAATATTATTAATTTTAGTTTCTTATCGATTTTATGTCACTTATAAGTTAATATACTGAAGTGGCAGTAATTAAATTTTATAAAATAATTAAAAAGTAAATAGGGGCACTCATACAAATTCGTATACAGTTAGCAAACTGTGTATAATTTACCCGATTTATATTAATTATGAGAAATATACGATTTTTTATGAACACGTATAATTTAAGTAACTTTTAGAGATAGTAAACGAAAGAGAAAACTTCTAGAGATACAATAAAACACTGATTTAAGCTTTTTAAATCATTCACAACATTTCTAATCTCATCTCTTTCGGCTTAAACAATTGTGTGGCTCACAAGGGTCACAAGTGTCAAATGATGTACGTTGTACGATGTACGTTGTATTATCGTATCGAAAATAGAGATGATAAGACTTTATTTAAAAATATGCAACAATAGATACTAGTACTATACAATCAGGGCATTCACATAGTGTACTAAATGTTATATACAAATTTAGTATCAAATGAAAGTTATGTCTAAAGACTTTTAAATATTTTAGTTATTTAAAAAAAAATATTTTGAGTAACATTAAATCTGGCGTTTTATTAAGCAATTGTAATTATGCTTAAATAATGGATATTAATTACTATTTAATTTAATCGAGAGGGCGTCTGAGCTTTTTCCGATATTCGAAATCGTTTGGTTTCTATGCGACTTTTTCCGAAGAGCTCTTTTCCCCTATATTTCTTATAATTCAAGAATGTGTCAACTCTAGCTCCGCTATAAAGGCAATATGGGGATCAAAATTTTTATTTTCTTGAGTACTTTAAAGACAAGTTTTCATATAAAAACAAATTAAGTTCTAACTCAACTTTTTCATCCTTAAATGTGAGATTGGTCAGCTAAAAAAAATACTTGTCTCTTTTTTTTTGCTCCTCTTAAACATATTCTCTCATGTAAGTGTTGTATATCGTCGGCTTGCCTGCAAGTAGTGTTATGTGTTTTTTAGAAGAGCGAAAAAAACTGATTTATATTATCATTTTAAGATATTTTATTGATTTCATATGCCTTAATGACTCTATACCTTACACAGTGCAACACGAAAAAAAATAACCATATACGGACACCACTACGTGATAAAAGACTAAAAAAAAAAAGACCCGTGTCTCCCAATTTTTCCCAAAGTCATCAACATTTTTGTTTATGGGCCGCCAAAGATTTGGGGCCCCGGTATCATTTTCGCAAAAAAGTGATAATTTTCTCAGGCTCATATCTTGCAAACCGTTCAGAATTGCGAACATATAAAATCAAAAAAACTTCACCTTCCAGATCAAAATCGCAAAAAACTTAAAAAAATTCGATTTATTTTACCATTTTTCCCGTGTTCAGGTCTATAGGTAGCAAACCGTCCAAAATTCAAGGAAGCAATCAACTACAAAAATTTACCTAAGATCTCAATAAACAAATTTCTAAAACATATAAACTTCTGGGAATTGGGTTTGCTACCCAAAAGGAAAAAAAATGAAATTAAAAAATTTTTCACTTTTGCGCGCTACCTAAACAGTGTTAAGAATCATGATACCGGGGCCCCAAATCTTTGGCGGCCCATAAACAAAAAGTTGATGGCTTTGGGAAAAATTGGGAGACACGGGTCTTTTTTGTTTAGTCTTTTATCACGTAGTGGTGTCCGTATATGGTTATTTTGCCATGAAAAATTACACACAGTGTTATTTACTAAAATACTGCATTAAAAGAAATCCGGATTCAATCTCTGTTACAGAGTATATAATAGTAGTATAATAGTACAATAAAAAAATTCAAAATAGCACATATCACTATTTGCAGGCTAGCCGCCGATATGTATGTTGTATTTTTAAAATAGAGTTGGTAAAATTTTATTTTCAATTTGACGATTATTTTCTGTTGGTACAACTTGTGAATAACTTTAATTGATTTATTTTTTTTATATGCTTTTAAAGCCCGATTTACAATACATTCACACTGAACGCCAAAATATACATTTTTTTTGCAAGTTTCTGACTGTCTATAAAAATTTTAAATCGAAAACTAAAAACAAAACGAAAATACGTATTTTGGGGTTCATATGAACTTATTGTAAACATCTGATTTTTAAAATTTGTATAGGGTTTAAAGAGAAAATATAAAAAGTTGTCAAAAGCCTGTAGTTGTTGGTTATATTTAAATAAAGAGGAAAGTTTAATTGAATGGTTATCGATTCATATAAAATAATAATAAAATTGCAAAACATGTTACTTGAGCCAGAGTAGAAACTAAAAAAAAAAAAATTTAATAGAAAATTTTTGGTCTTCAAAATTTATTAACGCCATAACGCTTGTTAGGAAAAGGCCTTAGCCACGCGTTCGGTTACTTAGAAGACAAGAATGGGTCAAAATTGATGATTAATAGGTTTTTTGTTAAATGTCTGTATATTCTGGAGGCTTTAGCTTTTATATATTCTAAAAAATCGGCTTCTGATGGTTCTTTAGCCAGATCGAAATACTAGTATCAACCTAGCTAATTTGTTTGATTTGCTTTATTTTTGTAAATATACGGGGGTTGAAAGGTCGTTATAAATTAAAAATAAATTTAAATAAACTCGATTTATATAAAAACAAAAAACCAATAAAACTGTTAAACAATTTCTTAAACACGTTCTGCACAGTTTGTACGATAAAATGAAACTGAATTTTATATATTGATTTATTTCGCACTATTCATCTTGTGTTTGTTTAAATTAATTGACTACTCAATTACTCTGAGAAAAACAATTAAGAAAAACACATTTTTTAATTGGCAGAAATGGTGCCAGAGTGAAATGTAAAAAAAAACTAGTTGTTTTAATTTTTTTCGGCATATTTCAATTTATATTGTAATTTTTTAATAAAAATTACATCAGACAAGTTGTCACTTGGTTAACAATAACAAATAGAAACATTCTTCTCATTTTGCTTTACTAGAATCGCCATATTGTGTTTCTCGCAAAAATTGTGGGTTCAAAATATTTGAGCGATAGATACACACACTCGTTTTAAAAAGGTCGAAACAATTGTACAAAGTAAATGGTTGCTCAATGTAGTAGTTTAGGAAAGTTGTTAAAAAACAAACGTCAAAAATTATTTTTCTAAGTAAAACTTTGGTTTTAAAATATAAGTGTCCGACCGAATAGTTCGGCCAAAAACCTATATTTTGTCGGTTTTTTTGATATCTAGAGGCAATGATGGCAAATTTTGGTATTGGAAACATGTTTGTTGAGCCGATTTAATTCGACTTTGTGTATAAAATTTAAGAGAAATGCCGAAATTTAGCTATAAAGTTAAAAGTTCGGCCGCCAAACTATTTTCAATTTGGCCGAACTTTCTGTGGCCGAACAGTGAATTCATTGCTTAACTACAGACTTTTCTTCAAATTTGACACTCAAAATAGCATCTAATCTGCCCAATAAACATTTTTTCCATCCGCCAAATTTGTCCATAATGCTTTAAAATACCGAATACAGACCAAATGCTTTTTCTGGCCGAACTGTTCGGTCGGACACTATAAAATATCCAGCTGATGTATGACGTGCTCTTAAACTACATTCACACTGAGCCCCAAAATACATATTTTCGTTTTTTTCAAGTTTTCGACTGTCAAATGCCATACAAATTTTAAATTGAAAACTTGAAAAAAACGAAAATACTTATTTTACCGTTAAATATGAACGTGATATTACGAGTAAATCGGCTCCCATTGGTGGTCAAAAGTTTCGTAATGAGGAGGCCGTTACCATATATTACATAGTTATCAAACTCTTTAACACTTGCTGTCAGAGGACAGAACTCATGAAATGTTTGAACATAAGTTGTTATTAAAAGAAGAATAGTTGAGTTCTATGTAATCTAAGGCCGTTCTCAAAAATTATGTTATGAAAAATTGTTTCTTTTTTTATGGATATTAGCGGATTTGATGCGGTTATCGGTCAGGGTACCGCTGTTTTCGTTTATACCGGCAACGGTATTTTAAGGATAACAATATTAAGTTATTTAGCGTTAACGGTATTTTACTTATTTCGGTATTTTAGCGTTAACGGTTATTTATTTATTTTAATTTTTTTTTAATATTAAAACGTTGTTCTAGGGACAGCGAGGTTTCAGTTATTTCGGTACCGGTAGTTAAAGGGTAACATTATTTTAGTTATTCAGGTAATGTCAATTCACATCGATAATTCAAGCCCCATTATGCCCGAATTATAAAGACTGCCCTAGTTTATAATCAACATTTGTGAAAATATGTATATATACAATATTTAGTCGTTAAAATCAAAGGAATATGTACTTTTTTACCATCAAAAATAAAATGAAAAATTTTAAAAAACTCCCAAATCCGTAAAAAAGATTTTATTTTTTTATCTATCAAAAATTAACTCCCAAGTTATTAAAACAACAACAGTTTTTCTTTAATTTTTTGCTATCATATACTGCCTGGTTCAAATGAAGAATTTTCTGTAAAAAGAACATTTGAAATGAAAATAGTAGTTGGCACAGGTATTTATGATTAGTTTGTTTTCTTATAAATAGTAAAATAAGTTGAAAAAATATTTCTTTATAGTTTAAATGTATAGTCCTTAAAAAACAAATTTTACTGATTAGTTTTTAAATATACTACAATCAGTTACTGTTGTGTATATTAAAAGCGATTTTCTGATTTTGTCAGATTATATCGGTAACGGTATTTTAAGAATAACGCTATTTCAATTATTTCGTTAACGGTATTTTAGTTATTTCGTTAATGATATTTTAATTAATTGATATTTTACGGACAACCGTATTTAAACTATTTTGGTAACGGTATTTTAAGGATAACGATAGTCTGTGGAAATTGTTTCGAACCGATAACGGTATTTTAGCGTTATCGATCCCTGTTTTGTTATATAATTATATATTTCTTAGTCATATATGGCACTTTGGGCACATTTACTTAATTGAAGAATAATAAAATTCATTTTATTGAATGAACAAATTCAGTGATATATTAATTTTATGGAGATTTACGTTAATTCTATGAAGCATTTTATAAAATTGACATTAATGAAATCTGTTTCAATGGATGAGTTCCAGTGACAATTTTCATTAAAACTATGAAGAAGTTCATCACTGTAGTGAAGATAATTCTCTCAGTGTAGTCAAAATGATAAATTATTTTATGGGTTTTTAAACAGAGTTGGCATTTCATACATTTTCATAATGACTGTAGTTCGCTGCCACAGTTACATTAAGTTCGCAAAGAAGCATTTAAATTAAAGACATGTGTCTTTCCATTAAAAACAGTGTCTTCTTGTACAGCCGGTTTTATTTCGCTATTTTACCGGTTTGATTTTGCAATATCTTGAACTATTTCTAAAATAACGTTAAAATATCGTAACTCCGATTTATAACGGTATTTTGCAGATATAACGAAATTAAATGGGTAAAGTTTTTGAAATAAACCCTGTTTTATTAGAAGACACGTATTGGAATCGTAGTTTAAAATTTTTCATATCGGTATTGATAGGGGCGTGGTAAGCAATATCGTTACAAGGGCGGACCAATAAGTCAGTGACTTTTCGAACTTCCCTCGTAGTTATATGAATATGCAACACTGTTCCCATCAAGTACCTACTGTTAAATTTTTGAGCAAGTTCCGTCATTTACTTTGCGTTTAACAGCTGTTCAAATCATACAACCTTGTGGATTTTTTTAAAAATGGGAAAAAAGTGAATTTCAAGTGGTCATTAAACGAAAAAAAAACCGTCAATCAAACCAAGGAAAAGCTCGATAAATACTATGGGGACTCTGCACCATCGATTTTAATGGTAAAAAGTGGTTTACTGACTTTCGTTGTGGTCGCACAAGTACAAATGACGCTGAACGTTCTGGACGGCCGATTGAGATCAATACACCCGAAAATGTCGAAAAAATCCACGATATGGTGTTGGCCGATCGAAGAGTATAAAAGCGTGAAATTGTTGATGCCATAGGTTTCGATTTTTAATGATCAGTTGGGTTTAAGAAAGCTGTCTGCAAGATGGGTATCGCGTGATGGGTATCTGGTACCGTATGATATTGTCGACACAAATTTATATCGTAAAAGTACCATCTCTATTACCTAGTGAGTTTTATCTTGCTCGTAAGCCGGCAAATTTTATGGTTAGTGCACATAGTAAATTTGTTTCCAATATAGTAAATTTCTAACGTATTTAGTCAAGCTAATGATATTAATTAAAAGCGTGAAATGACTAAGCATGTATTCATTCTTCTCATGTGATGTTTGCGATAAATAAATAATTTACAGTGCAACAACTAATGTTGAAATAATAACTCTGTCTTCAACAAATGTAAAGTGATAACACTTGTAGCGATAACTTTTTTAAGGCAGCAATTTCAAAAATTGTCGAAGACCCCGATCATTTTCCAAAAAAATTTTAAATATCGGTTAACTTAAAAAAAATACTTTTCATATATATTTGAATAAAGATTTATTTACAAAATTATACAAAATTTAAATTTTTAAAATATCTCCAACCGTCTAGGATTTATATGCTGCAAGTTTCAACTTTGGTTGCCAATGTTTCTACTAGAGGGCAGTTTAAGGCAAAAAAATTCCAAACTTTCTTAATGAAGCATGGTTTTATATATCTGGAATGTTTGGTTTAAAAATGTCCAGCGGATCTATGACGTGATATTAATGAGTTGTTAAAATTTCGTAAATTTTTAAAAAATAAATATTGAAAATAAACAGAATTTTAAAAAATCTTAAAAACAAATTTTTGTTAAATAGAAACCGTTGATAATAAACACAAGCTTAAGCTTTTAAACAATCTTTTATTTTGGTCCAAGGACATACAGGATTAAAAGGACATACAGGATTATAAAAGTTGGCAGAAAGATTATATTTGGTAGTAGTAGTAGCAAAGCTTTTTGGTCAATGTATATTGAATTTAAGGTGCTTTTTCGCTCAATTTTGCACAAAAAGTGCAATTTTTGGACTGTATTTATATCTTGGGAAGTGGAATAATTTACGCCCAAACTTATTAATTTTTATGAATTAGTTTTGAGATTTGCTCTAAAGCTATTTGTGTGTTGGAAAAAAAAACTGCAGCTGCACCCGCTAGGAATGCAAAAAAATATTTTTTTTGCTCTTTATCAATTAAGTCCGTCGTGTATATTCACTCTGGATTACCTAACTATTAGGGCGGGTCGATTTAAAAATCGCTCAACGTTCAAGGAAAATCGTATTCTAGGGATCAAAATAAGAAACTTTGCCGAAGGAACCATACCTCTAAAACGAATTCTGATGTCCCGACTTTTGACCCGCAGGGTTAAATTTTGAAAAAGCCCACGTTGATATTTCAGAAAGTAGTAGGAGTCTCTCCAAGATTATGGGAGCTACTTCTTCTCCGGGAGACGCGCTAGCAGATTATTGCATAAATCATCATTCTAGGTGACCGTTAAGGGGATAAAATTTAAGTTGAAAGAGGTCCCTTTTTTGACGTGTTTTATAGCAAAATGTACAAATCTCGGATGAAGATATTTCAGAAAGTAGGAGGAGTCTTTCCAAGATTAGGGTCTCTATTTCTTCTCCGGAAGAAGCTCTAGCAGATGAATGTATAAATTATATTCGATTGGGTCACTCTAAATGGGTCAAAGTGGAATTTTTTAAAATTTGATCCTACGGGTCAAAAGTCGGGACATCAGAATTCGTTTTAGAGGTATGGTTCCTTCGGCAAAGTTTCTTATTTTGTTCCCTAGAATACGATTTTCCTTGAACGTTGAGCGATTTTTTTGCCTCTATACAAATCGACCCGGCCTACTAACTATGTACTCGAGCCAAGTTTTTTTTATAAAAATATGCAAAAAATAAGTAATTACATTTCAAAAATTTTTTAAAAAGTTCATAAAATGTTTTGCATTTACAAATTTTAAAATGCCTTTTTGACTCGGAGGTACTGTTGAAACTATTTAGTGACTGAATTTAATTAACTACCGAAACATTATTTTTTCCGATAGACGTTTTAAGGAAAAACATTGCCGTTAACCCATATCTTTTTTACTCACTATTTTTAACTTATGTATTGTTAAACCAAACAGGTAAAATTTTTGTTAATAAAGAATATTATTATATACATAAGCATCTAAAGTCAGTTTCAACTAGTGCAGAAAAATTGCAAATGTTTGCAAAATCTTTTTTTAGAAAACTCAGCAAAAAATTTGCAAAAAAAAATTTTGATATCCATATTGGCCATATTAAATTTTGGTATTTGGTAAATCGCGAATTTAAACGAATATGAAAAAAGAGTTTACTTACTTTTTTATGTTAAAAAGTGATTGCAAAATTATTATTTTTTATTCAAAAATCTGCAAAAAAAAACAATTCACGTAATTTTGCTCGTGTAAAGTTCATGCTCACTAATGTCTTATACCCCGTTGGACGAGTCTTCGCGAAAGAAAAATTTTGATACCCATATTGCCCATACTAAAAACATCCCCCAAATTTTGGTAAATCGCGACCTAAAACAAATAGTCAAAAAAGGAGTATTTTATAACTTCTTTAATGTCAAATAGTGATTAAAATATATTGATGTGACAGAAAAGTTATTAAATTTTTGTGCAAAAACCTTAAAAAAAATTACATTTCACTGAATTCCGCGTGTATATGCATGCTTCTTCATGTCATATACGTCGTTAGACGAGTCTTGAAAAAAGCTTTCATATGATGTGCATAACTTGTATAGTGTAGTGGGTTAAAGTCGAAAGTTTTCCAAAAAATAAAAAAAAGACCTTTTTTAAAAACGGTCCAGCTCATGAACGGCGGCCTCTATACCAAAAATATTTTGGGAGTAGTCATAAAACAAACTAATTCATATTTTCAGAGGGGCACTTTTTTAACTTTTTTAGGCGAGTCGCTCTAATGTATATGTTATTTGCTCACCGGGTTACTTTATTTTACAGTTTGTTTGCTTCTATTTTGATTATGAAAACTTATAAAAAATCTTACATGTTACACTTTAAATTGAACTTTATTAATTGTGTTAATAAAAAATTAACAGTTTTCTATGAAAAACACGTGAATTAAGATCGTGCTTTGACTGACACTTCATCATGATGAAAACAAATCACAACAAAATAAAAATTCTTTTCTAGTTTTACGATTATTCAGTTCAGCTTTGTCTGCCATAAAAAACAGTCGGTTAAAAAACGTATTAATTGAATTTGTTGTAAATATTAAGTTGCAAAATTATTTAGTAAAGTCGTAGCAAAAAACACAAAAACAATATGAAATTGGTGTATGTCTAAATGTGTGAATATTTAATAATATTAATTTAATTCCAATTAGCTAAAGATAACTACATAAATCAACATTTTAGCTAAACAAATTTTTAATAACACAGTTAAACACTAAAAATGCATCGGGCATGCGTCTTATCAATCTATCTAGTAGATTTAAGGACGATTTTAAACATCAAATTTTAATATTATTATATTAATTAATTGAAATATAAGCGAATTTAACTTTTCTTGAAAATCAAGTTTTTCCTATAACATTTCTTATTAATTCACTTACCTGAATAACTACGAATAGCTTTTAATACTACGATTCCACTGAACGTGTTTTGGGCTTGTTTTGAAATAAAACATGTTTTGTACATGTTTCTCCATACATATTTTTGCACCAAACACATGTTTTGCTCAAAACACGAAAGTGCAAACATGGTATAATCCGGGTTTGGACTTTAAGCATTTAAAACTATATCAATAATTGCGATTGGGTGAAGTGATGTAGTATATCCGTGCAATTAAAGTGAAAACTTACTTATTTATATTTTTTTGTGAATATTATAAAAACCCTAAATCGAATTTGCAAATTTTAGCACATGATTTTAATTTAGTATGAATTTATTATGGAGAAAATATAAAAAGTAAATTTTTAACATGCTTAATTTAATATCGTTATTTTTTAAGAAAGCCCACTTTAATTAGCTAGAACTTGAGTCACATTGATTAGAAAACATGTGTTAAACATACTTGAATGTTTTTATTTTTTAATTTTATTAGTTTGGATTTGTCACTGACTTAACATTTTTAAGGCAAAAAAAAAAAAAAATTTATCAAATATGTAAAAATTTTTTTAGCTTAACCCTCAAACCGGTAATGAAATTTATACCACGTGTTCTACACGAAAAATAAACATAATGTTTCTCTACCAAATTTTATAATTTTGCTAATAAAATATTCCTCTTACCAAGATATAACTACATTCCAAAAATTACACTTTTTTTACATTAACATATAAGGACTTTCGTTTTCTAAAAACGCGAAATTGGGCGAAAACTCAGTTTAACCTCAATATATATTGACGAAAATTAAAGGCTTTGGTACTACTACTAAATGCAATCTATCTGCCAAATTTCATTAAATCAATCCTTGCAAGATATCCTTCTGTATGTCCTTGAACCTTGAAAAAGATTAATTTCTTATTATAAAACACTCATTTGGCACATTTATGACCAAATTGAAATACCCCCGACTGGAGGCAGGCTTGCCGCATAGAGGGTTAAGCAGTTTTTTTTTCTTACACTAAATAAATTAAGTTAAGTAACCCGTGATGTTTTCTAAAGGTGGATTTAAAATTTTGGAAATTTTCGAAACGTGTAATATTCACTGAAAGAATTATTTGCATGATATCAATGAATTTGTGAAATAGATCTATGAATTGTCACTGGAATTCGCCCATTGAAATTTTACATTAAATTAATGCAGTTTTCTTAAAATTTAATGAAAAATTTCATATTATTATCATACGCCTAATGAGGAATTTTTATTTAAAATGGTTTCATTAAAACTATGTAGCTTTTTCATGAAGTTAAAGAAATGAAAAATTTTCATTGAAACACGTCCAATGACTTCTCTCTATATATAAAATTAAAAGGCATAGTTCATAATATGCGAATGTTGCAAAAAGTAGCATTTAATATTTCCAATTTTGTACTTTTTGCAACAAAATTATCAAATAATGTAAAAGTTTTATGCAAATATATCTTTAACTATAGTTAAAGATATATTTGCATATATATATATATATTAGAGTTAGTTTAAAAAATAGATTTTTGGATATTATCACTTTTTAGAAGGTTTTTGTATCAATAAAAATAATGGCGTTTTTTTTTTTAATTTCAACTCCTTTCCGTGCCTATAGGCGACTCAAATCGCGGATTTTGGGTCCCTTTTCCCATACAACAAAAACGGCTAAATATATGTCAAATCTGACTTCAGTATTCGATTCTACGGGAAAACTTAGGCCCATAAGCTTTTTTTTTTAGTTTTTGGAATGCACCAGAATACATAATTAGAGTGGTCCAAAAAAATAATTTGTAAATAAAAAATTAAAATATTTTTTTTGTTAATATACAATGAAAAACAAAAAAAATTTGAAAACGAACTCTAATATATATATGCATAAATCTAACTTTGAAATTCTAATGCTATATTCGTAATCTGCGTCCTAAACCAATTTATTTAGAAATAATATGTCGCATCGCTAATGCATAAAATTTTTCTGATTTTGTTGAACATTGTAATCAATTAATTTATATTTTTTCAGTGTATTTTTTATAGTGTCTATTGTAATATTGCCAATTCTTATTAATGCCATTGAATCGTTGGCGCCTCTAACACCAGAAGCGAATTTAACAAATTGGCGTGAACATCGAAGAAAAAAACGTTTTATATTATTTGAAGATGCGGGCATTTGTAAGGTA
>CM037855.1:14309857-14335520 GCA_021234595.1 Delia radicum | reverse complement strand
GAGCCTAAATAATAGGCAGAGCTTTAACAAAAAAACTTATTAATCATAAATTTTGCATCATTCTTGTCTTCTTAGTAATCAAACACGTGGCTAGGATCTTTTCCTAACAAGCAGCATGACGTTACTAAACTTTAAATACCAAAAATTGTTCTATTTATATAAAAAAAAAAATTTAGTTTTTACTCTGGCTCAAGTAATATTTTTTATTAGTTTTTTGTTTTTATATACAATAAAGATTATTTTTATGTTATTAATACATGCAAAACTTTAGTGCAATTTAGTGAAAAAAACTGGGTACGATATTAAAATCAGAGTGTGGTCGAAATATTTAGGATCAATTTTTCCAGTGGCGCATTAATATTAAAAAGTAACTCTCCTTTCTTTTAAAAGGTCTCAATAAAAACACTTAATTTCCTTTTACTTTAATCTTTTCTAATACCCTCATTTATTTAGCCTTGATTTGCCTTCTAACGACTCTATTATACACATATTTTATATTAAGAACAATTCCCAATTAGAAAGGATTGTTTTTTTTTTTTTTTTCTAAAATGATCATAAATTTTACTTTTGAATTTTGAAAGTAAGTAAATATTCTATGGGGATAAGAAAAACCAATATTCCATCCAACATACATACTTATATAAAATACATATGGAGTTGGTTAAACAACACCTACAATAGAATTGCCACAAATTTGCCAAATGTTTTAACTTTTTTTTTTTTTAATTTTTGGAGTTTGGCTCATTGAAAGACAAATAAACCAATCCCCCTTTTTTGCGAAATAATAACAATAAATTTTGGTTAAAAAAAAGTATTACAGTTAGATCTATATAAAATTACACAATACATATAAACACAATTTAAAAATGTATCTTAGTATGTGTTACTAAATATGTTAGTATAAGTTACATTGAGGTATTATAAATTTGAACCTGTTGCCTTTAAAACTAAACCAAACGTTGTAGTCAAACAAAAAAAAAAAAAACAAAAAAATAGAAAAAAAAAGTATTATGAGTTTAATACACAGGTGCCACACCATAAGATCTACTTTAAACTTTGAAATAGGCAAACAAGCCTAAATGAAACAATAATAACATGAGACTGTAATAGACCCTTGCAACAAAAAACCAGCTAAGATAATTGAAATTCAGTTAAAAACGAATATAAAATACACTAATTTGCCATCAACCGCGAATCGAAAAACTAGAACAGTTTATACCGGATTTAATCGACTCGGCTTTGAATGGAACTCAATCCTTAGGTATACAGCAAATTTTTGTTGTGTTAAACTTAAATTTTCATAATTTTTAACCCTTTACTGCATGAAACACGGGATTTTAAAAAATAGTATATATTTTGAAAGAAAATGTCAAAAAAAAAAATTAGTTACACACTGAAGCTCCGATTTGCGTCGATCCTATTTGCGTCGTTTCGATTTGAGTCGCCTTTTAAAATTTGGTTCATTCCGTTTTGCGTCGTTTTGATTCCGATTTGCGTCGCTACATGCGATTGTATTTTTTCACTGAAGTCATACCCAGTAAAAAATTTTCGTGTTTTTAGAAGCAGGATAAAACAAATGCGCTGAAGTAAGTGCTTACTATTCTGTTGTTCGTATAAAAATAAAGAAAAAATTTTGTTGAGCTTACTGTTTTCCCTTACAATGATGCAGGTTGTAAGCAGCATACGTTAATCCCTTACTAGGATGCAGGTTGTAATGCAGAAAGTTTCATGTCGTGGATTATAAACGATCTGAACCAGTTTTCCCGAGTGATTTCCGATTGTGTTTGGTATTTTCAAGTATGTTAAAAAAAATTATTAGTCATTTCACTGTTCCTGAAGAGCTACCACGTGGGGCGGTAAAAAAATAAAATTATTATATTATGTCTAAAATTAATGTCTGTAGAATTTTATGTAAAATAAATTATATATTATTCATATTATTACTTTTAATCGTAATAATGGAGACATGAAATATGATTTTACTGAAACCCATGAAATCACAGCTTTATATAAGCCCTGAAATCCGCGCTTACTTTGCCCAAAAGTAATGCTTCCAAGTGGGAATTCGCCATATAAAAATCATGGCATATGTAAGCAGGTTTGTAAGGGATTCTTTTTGGCTTACTCCCTTACAAACCTGCTTGCAGGTAAGCAACGTTTTTTACTGGGTAATTACATATGTACATATAAGGAATTTTTCAATTTGCGTGTGAAAAGGGGAATTCCCATTTTATTCTGTTAGGTAAGATATTCTAAGCCTATACAGAAAAGTGTATGCGTCGCATTTCCCCGGTCCCTATTAACAACGAAAATTGGGGGCTTCAGTGTACATATTTCAGAGTTTTCATGCTTTCGTTTTTAAGGGAAAGGATATTTTCGGTATGAATGAAAAAAAACGTAATTTTTCGCCTTTTTTGAAGCATGCAACATTGCAAATTTATTTGCATTTAATAGTACGACTTTCAGGCTTTTAAAAAAAAGATTTTTTTTTTTTAAATAAGTTTCATACACAAGTTACCACTTTTGTTTAAAATATTCGTTACGTATATAACACCAAGCAGTAAAGGGTTAAATCACATACTTTTTTAAAGCCCAGTACTAGTTCTGCCCGATGTAGGGCATACAAATAAGTTACAAATAAATTTAAACAACTTTTAGCACTTTTATTAAGAATTACTTAAATAAAAAAAAAAAAACTTTGCCTGTCTGTCTTTTAGTCCGTCCTTCACTTTACCTTATTAGGCCAAAACGTGAGTTCATATGTTAACAATACTCAATTGAATATTGTAGTTGTTGAAATATTTAGTATGTACGAAGTAATCAACAGATTACAGTGTTTTTGTGGCAAACAAATAAAAAATAATAATAGTATAAATGTTTTGTTATAATTTTTCAACCAGACAAAGTTCACCTTAGGCGTATAAGTAATATGGAATATAAAAAAATATTCATCATACGCACAAAAAAATAAAAACCCATTTCAATCACGAAAACCACCGACTCGATAACTTTAATTGCTGAAAATTGCTAATTCAATTAGAAATTGATAGCTCTTTAATTGAATTATTTTTCAATTAAATAATAATTCATTTGACTAAAAAAGGGATCAATATCGTATATCTTGCCAAAAAACAAAAAAAAAAAAACTTCGGGTTCTGATGAGATCTTTAGCCAGATCGAAATACTAGTATCAACCTAGCTAATATGTTTGATTTGCTTTAGGTTTGTAAATATACGGAGGTTGGAATCTCGTTAAAAATTAAAAATGTATATAAAAACAAAAAACTAACAAAACTGTAAAAAATATTACTTGAGCCAGAGTAAAAACTAAAACTTTTTTTTATATAAATAAAACATTTTTGATCTTCAAAGTTTAGTAACGTCATGATGCTTGTTAGGAAAAGACCCTAACCACGTGCTTGATTACTAAGAAGACAAGAATGGAGCAAAATTAATGATTAATAGATTTTTTGTTAAAGTTCTGCCTATTATGGAGTCTCTAACAATTCTAAAACTTTGGGTTCTGATGAGATCTTTAGCCAGATCGAAATACTAGTATCAACCTAGCTAATATGTTTGATTTGCTTTAGGTTTGTAAATATACGGAGGTTGGAAGCTCGATAAAAATTAAAAATAAAAAAAAAATTGTTGTTGCCATACCAAATGTTTTGTGGCCATACCAACGGTTTTTTTTTTATAAAAACACAAAGTGTTATAGCTTGAATTTAATAACATTGAATACCAACCGGCATAAAATTCTCATTTAGTTAGCAGATTTATTTATACTTACATATGTGAACAAGTTCACACAGACATTAGTTTTTTTCCTTTCTATGGGAGTATGGCAAATTTTGTTTGGATTTTAAGCCTTCTTGTTTAAACCATAGGATTTTTTTAAAATAATTTTTAATTTATTTTAAGCATTTTTTTTGTTTAAAAACATTTTTATTAAACAAAAAATTTAACTTCAAAATTACATTATCAATTTTATGATAATTATTTAGAATAACTTAATATTCACAATTAAACAACTGAAATTAAATCATTTAACTTTATGAAGCAATACACCGAATGAGGATTAATAAAATCTAATTTAAATAGATTTAAAATATTTATTACTAGGTTCTGTTCTTTCTCCTACCCTTTTTCTTATTTTTATTAATGACCTTCTTGGTCAGACCTTTAATCCTATGTACTCTTTTGCAGATGACAGCAACATTTGTCATTCATTTTCATTCGATCACAGGCCAAGCTCTTTGGAGATAGAGGGCATGCGGCAGAACATGAATGACACACTCAATCAAGACCTTTCTACAATCTCTAAGTGGGGTCGCGCAAATAAGGTCGATTTTAATGCACTCAAGACCCAATGTTGTATGTTAACCCACAGACGGGCAGTGGAATTAACATTGTCATCTGTAGCTATGGATGGTATATGTATTGAGGAATCGGATACTCTTGATGTTCTGGGCATGAGAATACAGTGTGATGTCCGCTGGAATAAGCACGTATTTCAAGTGTCGAAAGAGGCATTCAAGTGTCTTGGTTTTCTGAAACGGTGCAAGACTTACTTCACTCCATCCGATCTCCTTACTATTTATACTAGCTATATCTGGCCGAAAATGGAATACAACTCTCATATATGGGCAGGGGCTTCAGTGTCTATTCTGAAGCTTCCGGACCGTGTTCAGGGGAGGGCGGTGAAGCTTATCAATGACAATTGTGTATCCAGCTCTATTGATTCATTGGAGCATCGTCGGAATGTGGGTTGTGTGACACTTTTCTATCGATATTACCATGGGAGGTGCTCATCTGAGATAAGTGAACTTATTCCTCGAGCCCGAGTTTTTATTCGTAATACTCGCTTATCTAGTAGAGCACATCCGTTTGTAGTTGATTGTCCTGTGTTTCGCACAACGCATTACAGAGAAAATTCGTTTTTTAGTCGAACGATTCGTATGTGGAATAAACTTCCCGCAGAAGTCTTCCCTGTTACTTACAATTGAGAAAAATTTAAATCAAATAACCGCAACCCTACTCCATCTTTCCTCCTTCACATACCCTATTTTCCTGATCAATACAATACACTGCATGAGTAGGGGGCATCCCTTGAGTATTGGTTAAATTAAAAAAAATATATAAAAAAAAAAACAACCATTTATAAAAAAACAACTATTACAAACCACAACAACAATATATTTTGAGCGATAGTATAAAAAATGTCAAGCAATTAACGAATTTGAGCAAATATTTAATTCACTCAATTAATTTTTAATTGACAGCTTTTAAAATTTTCAACAAATCGATTTAATTGAAAAAAGTAGGAAAATATTTTTTTCTGTGTACGCACGCACCGCGGCAATGTAAGGAAAACTGGACTTTTTTTTTTAAATTGTCTACAGCTGTAAACGAATTTGAATAAATTCATTTCTGAAAATTGGCTGACTAAATTTCGTTACGATTCCTCATAGTCCATTTTTAAAGAAAATTTATTTTATATTATTAACGAATGGATTGATTCTTCGATCGGTTAATTTGATTTGTAGGCAGCAAGCGAGAAATTAATTGAACCATTGGTTTACAATAGAACGATATGGAATGGGACGGAGAAAGAGTGGTATAGGGGCACCAAAATAAACGGAAAGGGATATGGAATGGTAGGTGGAACAAAATGACGTGTTTTATTCCAGTTTCTATTCCATTCTATCGAATTACTTATTTACATTATATTTAAAGGCGTTCCGATTTGGACTAATGTTGCATTCCATTTCGTTCTGCGTTCATTACCTTGGAGCTTTACATTGTGTCTACAATATTGTATTTTTGTCACATCGTAACCACTGTACATTATTTTTTTTTTACCAATACTCTCATACTAAAATTGACTAATGCTCGTGTATTGGTTCTATTTAGCTCTATACAACTTATACTAATATAACCGTTGTAATACAAAAAGTACCACAACGCCAAAAATTGAAACTCATTCTTTAAAAGGCTGTTGTGGATTTTTTTTTTAAATTTTTTTTTTGTAAATTTTTTTCTTGAATGGAGAGGAACACTACGCTATGATTTTTTTTTTTACATTCATGTCTTTAAGGCAGGCGTTTTATACATGATCACATACATTTTGGTTTGTTGTTAATGCTTTTACTACTATTTATTATTGTGGTTGCTGCAAATGATCACAACCTGTATTGCATGTTACATGTGGTACCTACTTTTTTATTCAACTCTGGTTGTGGTCAAAAAAAAAAAAAAAATCTAAAGCAAATGAAGACAAAAAAAAAAACAGATTCTCGTATTGCCAATTGATTTTTTTTTGGGTTGAAATTACAACGTTGCATACAATTTTATTGTTGTTGCAGTTGCCATTGCTTGAATCGTCAATTGTTGCTGGTGCAATATTAAGTACTGTTGCTGGTGTGTGGTGCTTTTTATGGGCATCATATTACTTCTGACTTGTAGTCACTTAAACTTGTTTGATTTTGGTTTTAACCTAATTGTGGGTTAATAGTTAATATTAAAAAAAATCTAAATCTGAATTGTTTTACTGTGTGAAATTATTGTTTTATTATGTTAATATAATGATTTTAGTATTTTTTAAAGATTCACGATAATTTTGGTTTTTTACATAAATTTTTATTGGGTAATTTTATATAAATGCATTAGGGGGGTAGCTATTTCACAAAAGGTTGCAAAAATATTTTAATATAGGTCAAAATGCTTTTAGCTTAATTTTTACAAAAGTTTCTTGGATTTTATTTGATCTTAATTTTGAGCGTCAGGAATAAAAGATTTCTTTTTTTTTTAATTCGGAAACATTGAGAACAAAAACCTTAACAGATTCGAGATCAGTAGTGCGATTCAGTAGTTTTTAACGATCCGACAATCGCAAAATATATCGACAACTTTTGTTGTTTGCACTAACGATTAAGTAATTCACTAAGTACACCTTAACGATAGTCGACAAATCTAATTTTCTATTTAAAAAAATTGTTGTCGTTTAGATAACAACAACAGCTGACTTTAACAATAGCGAATATCGTTTAAAATGTTAATGAAAAAAAAAATTGTTAATTTTGTTGTTTACTTTTTTAAACAATTCGATTAGCGTTGAAAAAAGTTACTGAATCGCACTACAGACCTTATACAGGGTGTCCGCCGGAAAGGTACTTTGTTTTGCCGCCATTTTGGTAAACATTAGTCTTGACAGTTCATATTTGGCAGTCGTGAAGTAGACACGTGGCAAATTTATTATGGAAAAATATTCGATAAACCAATGTGTTTTAATCGTTAAAACATTTTATCAAAATCAATCATCGATTACTGCGACGATGAGAAAGTTACGTGAAATTTTTGGGAGGAACAACGTGCCAACAAAACGCACTATTTATCGTGTAGTGAATGATTTCGACGAAAGAGGGTCTGTAGGTGATAGGCCCAAGCATGGACAACAAAGTACTGCAAGATTGGCTGAACACATTACTGCTGCTCAAGAAACTGTTCAAAACAATCCATCACCCTCAATTCGACGTATTGGTAACTGTGAATGGGGAGCGATATCGTGATATGATTGAACACTTTTTAACGCCACAACTGCATGCTTTGGGCTTGGTTAACATGTGTTATCAACAAGATGGTGCCACATCGCACACAGCCAGGATTACAATCGAATTATTGCGAGACCTCTTTCCACAACAAGTTATTTCAAGAAATGGTGATGTTGATTGTCCTCCATTTGCTCTCATTTGTGAGGCTAACAGAGGCGGACATTTATATGATATTGTATTCCATACACAATTGCCGACATTAAATAAAACTTTTATCAATATAAGATCCATTCTCTTTCAATTAATCAAAAATTATAAACAAAGTAGTATACCTTCCCGACAAACACCCTGTATGTATCAAATGATATATTAAATGATTCTTCCCATTGTGTAGCGGCTTAAAACTGTCCGATTTGTCTAGAATTTTTACAACATACTTTCGAGATCAAATGCTAAACATTTGAGTTGAACAAATTTTAGACTTATTGGCTTAGGTCGACAAATTTTCTTTAATTTTTTTTTTTCAAAAATAAAAAAATTTGTTCAACTAAAAAAATATGACCAATCACATCGTGAATATTGGTTATATATAAAAGCCAAAAATATATAAGAATGTTTATAAAAACCTTATCGGGAATGATAAAAAAAAAACAATCCCAACATTTTTATGTATACAAAAAAACTAGTTAAAGACGAACTCGTTGAAAAATCAAAAGACTTAAGAAATAAACTTTATTCTTTAATAAAATTACAAGAATTAAGAAACGAAAATCTAATGCATCTGATGGATCTAATGGATCGAAACACAAAAATTTTTTAGTGGCCCCCCTAAAAATTAACTTTGAAATTTTTTATGAGGAATTCCAAAATATTTAATTTTTTTAACAACATTGAAAGGGACCATTTAAAAAAAAACGGATATTTTTTTTTTTTTTTAAACGTCTTTAAAAGATCTTTCATTTAATACCCCTTTTGTATATAGTTTTTTGAAACGAAAAACAATATCTTGAAAAAACTAAAAAGTACCTATACCTTTTTTTACAGCCGATCCAGCTCACTAATGGGTTGTCGCAAAACACGAAATATTTCGGCAATATTCTTAGAAAATGCCAAAGTTTATTTGCAGGGGCCACTATATTTTTTTTTTCTGAAACGACCCACCTTAAAGCATATCTAATGATTTTGAAATATATTTCGGAAAAGCAAAGCCATATAAGTTCTTATTAACCACAGATCCAGAAAACTTTCTTATTAAGATTTGATATATCCTTATATCTAATAGAAATACAATTTCATCCGAAAAATGGTAGATCGTATTGTATATAAATGGATTATATTACATTAAGTTTTATATTATTTGATACCAATTAGTTGAGCGAAAATAAAGTTGTTAAATTGAATACAGGGTGGCTAGATATTATGATCCCATTAAGAATTTATTATTAACAATATATGCTTAACAATCAAAAATTTATGATTCAACATAAAATTTTTGGACCTTAATATTTTAAATTGTGACGTTCATTTAACCCAATTTATATCACTCATCGGTCCCGTGGGAATTTGTTGACGAAATTTGGTCGAAATATGTAATTTGTGTATCCATAAGCTTTTTCTGAAGTTTTTGTAGACTTATTGCGCCCTCTAGGTTTTTTTTAAATTATAATTTTGATTTATTGATAATACACAATTTGATCTATCAGATTTTTCACGATTTTTGTGAACTTTTTAAAAATATTGTTGCTTTTAGACAATTTTTCAAAATTGTAAAATGGCAACACTGGAGAATCGAATTTTTAAATTTGTTTATTTGTTGAAAGAAAATAGCTAATTTTTCACATTAAAATAGGAAAAAAAAAAGTTATCGCTCTTATCTTTTAATTTTACATGAAAAGTACACCCTGCACAAAAAAAAAATTTCAGTACGTCCTTTACGATATCAGCATATAACCTTTATAACACCGGTCTTCAGTCTATAAACTAATAATTTTTGAATAATTTTTGTCGAAAATTGTTTTTTTTTAGTTAATTATTTTTATTTTTTTTATTTTATTAATTAATAATCGTATAATTACAAATTATATCCTATTACCCTAACCGAGCACTAGCTACTATGGCCTTTGGCTTGTAGCGAAAACAGACCAGTGCCTCTGGTGGGAATCGAACCCACTACCCCCCGCATATATAAGCCAGCACGCTACCAACTAGCCTAACGGGGAGCACATAAATTAATTATTATTTGTATAGTTAATACCTCAAATTATCATAGGCATTTTACTGCGTTATTATATCTCCCTTGTATCCAAATTATTGGGCCTTAACTGTGGTGATGCTTTAAAGCAGCGGCAGTGTAAAATAGGTTAAGATAATTTCAATAGATATTTTCAATGAAGTCAAGTTGACATTAAAATTTTGAATAGAATGATTATGGATTTTAAAACACAAACGTCACTTTTCCTCAATTTAAAAAAAATATATTTTTATAAATTGTTTTGTTTAATCCCATGTATTAATTTAATGCTGCCAATCCAATTGAAAATTGCCCGTCTAATAACGTATGGTATAACATATTGGACGATACAATTAAATATGCCGTTTTACGAGAAATTACAGTGGCGAGCAAAATTGTATCTTACTACACATAAATTGTACAAAACTGGATCACATTATATAAGATTGTATAATACTATTTTTACTGGGAGTTTTTTTTTAATTTTTCAAACTTTTTTTAGTCTAATTATTGCATTTACCAACGCTAATCTTTTAAAAATTTGCATGTTAACGTGTATGTATTTAATTAACCTTTTTCGTTTAACAACTAAAAGCAACGTCTAAAAATCACAAAAAAAAAAACAAAATCTATTAACAATAATTGCTCTCATTACCCCAGATTTTAAACTTAAAAGTTAAACTAATTTACACCTCATTTCATTAAACAAAAAGGCCACCCACTTAACATTTTTTTCATTGTTTAACAAAAAAATATTTAAAATTAGCACCAGTTTCTTGATAAGCCAACAAAAAAATTTAAATAGGGTTTAAACAGCAAACAACTACAACATTAATGTAAACAAAACTTCCTTAAATTGTCTTAAACTCTTAACCTTTTTTAAGTTGTGTTTTTTTTTGTTGTGGCTTAAGCTGTCTTCAGCTTAAATGAAATTATTTTGTTTGCAAATCATTAATTTGCATACAACATACTACAGAAAAGTTTATGTGGATGAATAAAAAAAATATGTATTTTAAAAAAAAGGGAGTCTTAAACAGTGGAAATTACAACCGAAAAAATATTGTCAATTAAATTTTGATTAAACTTTTGCTTGATTTCAAACTTAAATCGATTAAATTGAAAAAATCTCAAAATTGGAAAAAATTGCTAATATTCTATATATATTTTTTCATTTTTGGCAATTTTTTTAATTTTTGAATTTTGTTTTTAAAATTTTAGAGTTTTTTTAAATTTAGTTTTTTTAAATTTTGGCGATTTTTTAACCAATTTTAGCGATTTTGACGATTTTTCCCCAATTTTTTCTATTTTAACGATATTTTATGGTGATAGTTTAAATTTTGGCGATTTTGATGATTTTCCCCAATTTTTATATTTTAACGATTTTTTTTATTTTGGAGATTTTAAAATTTTTGAGTTTTTTTTAAATTTTGGCGATTTTTTAACCAATTTTAGCGATTTTAAACGATTTTTCCCCAATTTTTTTTACTTTAACGATATTTTATAGGTGCTAATTTAAATTTTTGGCGATTTTGACGCTTTCCCATATTTTTTTATATTTTAACGATTTTTTTAATTTTGGAGATTTTTAAATTTTTGAGTTTTTTTTTAATTTTTTGTGATTTTTTCTAATATTAATAATTTTTTAATTTTTGGGGTTTTGTTATACCATTTACCATATGTGATGAGGGTATATATTAGTTTGTTATTCCGTTTATAATGTGGCGAAATATCATTCTTAGACACCATAAAGTATATGGGTATTTCCATAGAAAGGTCAACCGTGATCACAAAATTAAAGGTGGTCATATAATTCCTTCTTAATTGTGTTATTAAAGAAAAATACTTAAATTTTATTAAATTAGAAAGCCCAAAGCATATCTTAGTTGCCATGATGATAAAACTTTTTTAATTTTCAGTTACATTTTCTCTTAAATATTTAATTCTTTAAGAACGATGATGCAATTATACTTCTATCTCAAAATATTTGGAGTAAATAAATATCAGTAAACGATAAATTTTTGATTTGCTTTCATTGACATTCACAGTCACAGACAGTCACGTTCCTCACCGCAAAACAACATTTATTCTCATTACGTCTGCGTTGCCGGTAGCTGGTGTTTAAAACTTTGAATTTAAATAAAGTTTGTTGTAAATGATTTAATTTAAAAAAAGATCTGGTACATATTAAGCAGAGTTAATTTTTTGTAATATGACAAACTTTGTCACGTCACCTGCCAAATATTTTACTTATGAGTAGTAAGATATTAATATTTAAAATTTATATTTTTTTACTTAGATGGCTAATAAGAGGAAGGAAAAAGCAGGACTGTATAGAAAATAATTAAAAACACACCCACCTAAGCCACAAATAAATTATAATTTTCTAAAGCTTTGAAATGCGCTGAATAAATTATAATTTTCTAAAGCTTTGAAATGCGCTGAATCCGAATCCGACCTCAGAAATTCTCTAACATATTCGATTTTTGAGCTATATTAACCTATAATTAAAAAAGAAACGGGGGTTTTGCTATATTCGGTACATTCTAACATAGCTAATTGAGCTTAAATTAATTTTAAAATAATAAAACTATTTTTTTTAATAATTGCTAACATTTTCCAAACACAAAATTTATGTGACATCACGCGACGTAACATCACGTTTCACACTATGGATTGTAAAAGAAACTACAAGAAACTCCATATTAAAAAAAGTTTTATCAAATAAATCCGGCACAATTCTCAGAGTTCTGCTTTTTTGTAAAAGATGAAAAAGAAAAAACCCACTTCTATTATTGTCGCATCACGTCACCATCTTTAATTAATTATATTAATTAATTCTAAACCGATTTAGCGATGTCCGTCTGTCTATCTTTTGAAATGGCAATCACGAAGCTAGAAAACGTAATAGTGGGAGCTTATTTCTACCTATATTAATGGACATCATTTGGTACTGAAAACGAGCAAAATAGGTACAACGGTTCAAAAGTTATGAGTGAAAATGTGGAGGTACCTCTAAATTTTCCATACAAATATATGTACAATTTCATAGTAGACGCTACTATATATATATAAGTATGTCATATTTTTTAAACAGTTTTTTTCACCTGATTTTTTTTCACCACCAAAATAGTTTTTCACCTCAAAAATGTTTTTTAACCTCACAATTGCTTTTTTTTACATCCCAACTAGTTTTTCACCTCAAAATTATTTTTTCACCTCTATAATAGTTTTTTCATATTTTTTTGCTTCATTCAAATAACGGTGGAGGGCATAACAAAAATAAATGCATGCACTTGTTTCTCGTTTTTTTTTTTTTTTTTTTGAAATTTTAACGCTTTTCTTAGATTTTTTCTTAAGTTTTAAAATTTAATTTTAGTTTGTATTAAAAAACCTAAAAGTTTAAGAACTCCCACAACGCTTAATAAACATACCATAAAAAAATTGTTTGCAAATCTTTTGGCATTTTGACTAAAAATGTTTGAACAAGTTACCAAAATATACAATAAAACAGCTAAAAACCAAAATCAACACTATAACACCCACTTTAACAATATAAAACAAAAAACAGAAAAAAAAAAATAAACATCTATTTAAAGAGTTTTTAACTTCATATAATCGTATTAAATTTAGTGTATCGGATACTTTAAAAGTTTATTTTTTTTTTGGCAAAACTAAAAAAAAGTAAACAAGTTTATGTTAAATATTTTATTTCTTCAAATTGTTTACACTAATATCTTTTTTAAGTTGTACATAATTGTATTTAATGAAGCACGTTTTAAAGTGTTTTTTTTTATAACACGGTTATTTTAAGTGTTTATTTTTGTTTTAAAAAAATGGCGTTCAAAACTATATAATTAGTTGTTTAAATATTTGTTTAAATTTCGTTTTTAGCAAATATTTTTAAAATAAACTTGAAGACACACCAGCAAAAGTTTCCCAGAGTTTAAATAATTTAACGAAATTATCTAAAAGATGACAATAGAATTTTTAATTTCAGATTACAAGGATAGTTCAAGAATCCAAATAATCTACAAACTGCCCTAAATATACCCATAACTGATCTTTTGTCAAAAACAATTTCAGAGACCCATACTTCAACCCAACATTAATCATTAACGAATTGTCTAATATCAAACATTATTTTAGATTCTCAGATTCTTCACGACTTATCTTTTGTTAAAAGTTTTTTTTTAATTAAATTTAAATTCACGAATGATGTTTTGTTAAAAATAATTTTGGATGGCAGCAATTGATCTTCGGAAATTCACAACTGATATTTTAAAATTTACGAATGATCTTTAATCAAAAGTTATTTTGGAATTCATGATTGATCTTTAATTAAAAGTTGCTTTAGAGACCAAGTTTGGGCTTTATTCAGGAGGCCCACGATTGATCTTCAGAAATTCACGAATGATCTTTTATGAAAAATTACTTTAACTATTCACGATTGATCTTTAGTCAATAGCTCTCTTATATGCTCCTGATTGCTATTTAGAAATTCAAAAATTATTTTGTAACAAAAATGCCTATTGACCTTTTAAAATTACCGATGGATCTTTTATCAAAAGTTTATTGAAAAAAAAAAAAAAATGACAAATGATCTTTAGAAACCCAAGGTAGATTTTTTTGTGAAGTGAATAAATCTTTCGCCGAAAACTGATTATATGTCATGAATATATTTAAGTGCTCCAAGATCTTTAAAACCGCCACGATCTGTCTTAACCCTTTACTGCATGGAACTCAGGATTTTAAAAAAAGATATATATTTTGGTAGAAAATGCATATATGATTTGCTGCATACAGTAACATAACATAAAGGAATAAAATGGGTAAAAACGAAATTTTTGACACTTGAAGCATGTAACATTGCAAATTTTCATTTGCTGAAAGTTTATCTTTTATTTTCTGAATATTCATATCTCTTTCTCTGTTCTTAACCATCTGGACGTTAATACTAAAATACTGTATTTAACGAAATAGTTTTACAAATATTATTATTACATTTATCACCTATTTAAAAAAATAATATGTATATGATATTTTTACCCAATTTGTTCCTTTTTACTACTTTGTTACATTTCTGTAAAGAATCGAAATAAATATTTCGCGAATTTTAAAACAAATTAATATTAAGACTACATTCTAAACATTGTGATTATTCAGTTTTTTGTTCCTTCTACTTTAACCACATATTAAATTTAATTTAAATATTTGATGTATGTAAATCAAAATAATGTTAATTAATATTTTATACAAATTTTATTTCATTGAGATAAAACTGTTGTATGAATTTTTTTTGTTCGTTCTCAAAAAAGCATTTCTAGCTTATAACACTTATGTACAAGAAATTGTCTATTATCTGTTATGTTCGTCCATATTCATTTTGTTACATTTTACCAAGTAAAGCTTGATTAAAATATGCACACAAAATGTTAGAAGTATGTACTATAAGTATGACATTTTGTAAAGATTTAACATTACAGAAACAGATGTATAAATAGATAAAACTGTTAAATTATTTTGAATAATGTATAAAATCACTTGTCACGTGGAAAGTAGTTTAGGAAAATTTGCAAATGCAAATACAAAATTAACACAATGGGTTATATAATTTATACAAAACTTAATAAAAATCCACAGAATTTTAATAAAAAAAAATTCAGCTAATGGTGTTGTCTTTTCTGGAAAAAAGTGTTGCCTTCTTAATGTGCAACATTTTTAAAATTTTGCCCTCGCCCCATTAAAATGAAGCATTTTTACAATCAGAATAGAACACAATTTCATCACATATTACATTTATTTAAACAAATCTGTTTTTTAGTGTTGTTAAGGTTCGGGTTCGAATCCCAGCAAACTTTAAAAAAAATTTAATGTTTTTTTTAAGTAATTAATTTTTGTTTTTTTAATTATTTAAAAAAATTGGATTTTGCTCCATACATTTTTTTCAATTAAATTTTTTTTTATAATTTTGTTTGTAAGCGAATTTCAGATTAAAAAAATTATTAAATATTTACAAAAAGAAAAAATTAAAAAAAAAAAAAAATAGCAAAAACAAATAAAAAAAAATCGTAAATTAAATTTAACAAAAAAAAAAAAAATATATAAAAAAATATGATACCAATATGGGTTCGAACTCGGGATCTTCTGTATCTGAAGCCAGAACACTACCACTCTGCTACCAAGGTGAGAGTTTTATCGCCAAAAACTTTGCAATATATACACATAAGATTGATAAACCAAAAAAAAAACAGGGCAACATCCAATCCTGTAAATTTTTGAGGGCAGAAAATGTTGCATGTTTTTCCTTTTTATAAGGCAAAATTTACAGAAAGAAACACGGCACCCTCTCAGAGTGTTTACCTTATTTTAGAAAAGAACACAAAAAGGTAATTTGAGGGCAAAGTGCAAAGTTGCCTGAAAAGAAAACGCCATAAGTATGCTTTCATCGTATTCCCTCTGCAAATTTTTTTCTGTGTATGCAGATGTACAAAAGCATTGCCTAAACTTATGGTTTATGCACATAAAAATAATATTTCGATATTTTTCGTTAAAAAATAATGACTTAGAGCCAGTTTTTGGGAGGAATGACGATCAAACTTAGTTTAGTTAAACTTTAATAAGATATAAACTGCTTTTAAAACCTCCATGCTCTTTTTCAGTGATGATTTAAAAAATCTCAAATTAAATAAGATTACCATATTTAACACAAAAAAGTAATGCCATTTTCAAAATAAATATGTTAACACTTGCGAATGTCAAAAATGAAAAACAAACAAAACAACGCGCGTAGAAAAAAAAAATGTTTGTTTATTTTGTGCCCAACAATTAAATATTTCTTGTTTTGAGTTTGAATTTTAACGTCTTTTTCAGACAATTGCAATTAATACTATAATTAATATGCAATTTTATTTAAATTTAATTGTGAAAGGCGTGGTAGAGAAGAATGAGTGTATTTTCTAAAAATCATAACTACATTGTAAATTTTAAATTTTCTGAATCAGACTGCGCAGTTTCTGGTATTGAACCTTCGTCAGTGACCCTGTGTTTTTTTAAGTTTCTAAAAATAGAACTGTTGTGTTGTTGGAGTTGTACTTCTGAGATTATGTATGCAAGAACAAAAACACCGTGTATTGAATAAAACTAGTTTTAATCACAACAAAACTCGACCTGACGATAGATCAGTGGGCTAAAGCGCTCTGTCTATCGTGTAGTGCGAGTGCATGTGTCATTAGAAATCAGTTTATCTATACCACGGTCAGTGATTGTACAGAAAATTTCATATAGACGCAAACGAACAAATAAAAACATAACAAATATTACATTATTCAAACAAAAAAAAAAAAAAAAAAAACAAACTGGGTCACTGACGTTCAATACCAGAAGGTTCAATACCAGAAACTGCGCAATCTGATTCAGAAAATTGAAAATTTACAATGTAGTAATAATTTTTAGAAAATACACTCATTCTTCTCTACCACGCCTTTCACATTAAATATTTCTTTTGTTTAAAATTGGTTGTAATTAAATATAAAATGGACTCATTAAAAATGGAAGGCAGCAGACGGACAAACAATTTTTCAACAAAAGAAATTCAATTTTTAATTCAATTGGTGGATAAAAAAAGACACCAATTTTATAAAAAATCCTTTTTCAAAAATTTCTTATCTATTGTTTTTTTGGACTTTTACTTCACAGCTGTTTTATTTATGTATAATTTTCATTCACAGCTGTTATGTTTTGACAACTTCAAAACTTAGTTTAAACTGGCCAATGCTGGCCGGTTAAACTACACTTAAAATAAAATAAACTTGATCTCAAAAACAGCAAACTACATACCTAAAACTAGCTCTTAAGAGAAGTTAAGAAAATTTGGGTTACTGAACAAGTTATAAATAAAATTCAAAAAACGTCCAAAAACCCCTCTAAACCTCTTCCGAAAAAATTTGAAAAATCTCTAAAATACTTTATACAAATTAAGCTTGAGTACAAAAAAAAAAAATCGAAAAACAAAAAATTTTGGGACACACTAGTATACAATTCCTTAGTAGGTGACATTTTCAATTTAAACTTAATATCAACTTCTAAATATATTACCCTACACCACATAAAAATTTGATCTTTTATCCCAGTAAACTAGGCAATATTTTATGTTTATGACATGCAATATTGTATTGTATTGTACAATCTCACTAGACATTAACTAATAGTCAGTCTGCTGGCATATTTTAAACTTTTAAAATAGCGGTATATACAGACTATAAAAAAAAACCTACAGCAACAAAAAGGAAGCTCTTAAGGAGTTTCCCACAAAAACAACAACAACTAAAAATAACATCAACAAATAGCTAAAGTCAGCTGCTATTAGCATGACATGTAAGAAGAAAAAAAAAAAGAAGATGCCATGCTATTCCAACACATCAGCGTCGTCATCATCATCATACACGTTTAATCTTTGTGTAGTTTGTACTGCATTACATGACTCCGACTACTCTCCAATGCATTGTGTGTGTGGAGGCGTTAAAAGTTGAAAATAAGAAGAAGTAAAAAAAACTACTACAGTAAAACCCGGTTAAGACAAACTCCGAGGGACCAAAAAAATTAGTTCGTCTTAAGCGAGGTTCGTATTAAGCGGGGTTTTTTTTAACGATAAAAAATATGTATGTATTAAAACAAAAACAAGATTTTTACATAAATAAAAAATAAAATTAGCATTTCATGCATTCACAACTAAAAATTCAATTAAAATTCTTCATTTAAAAAAAAAAAAAAATCTGTTATTTTTTTCTGAATGACTGAATTAACGATTTCATTCGTTATAAGTTTGTCTATTACCAAAATATGATTGTCAGCTTCTTCGGCACACGATTTTGTTCGAATATATCACTTGTCAAATTTTCAACATCGGCAGGATTAACAATTTCCAATATTTCTTCACCTGATAAAGTATGTGACGTCAAAACATTAGCATCTATATCTAGAAAGTCATCCACGGATATAAAATTCATATTAGGTCTATCCCATAAACGGATAAAGAGTGTACTAAACATGGTAATTTGTATGAAAACGAATTTTTGGGACTGCTTAAAACAGTGCGTAATAACCGAGGGTTCGCATTAACCGAGTTCGTATTAAAAGATGTATTTCATATGAAAACTGTTGCCAAAACGTCGGGACTTTTAAATTAGTTCGTATTAACCGAGTTCGTCTTTAGCGAGTTTTACTGTATAATGTCTTGCATAATATTTGCAGTTATTGTTGCAGTTGAGTTGGTTTTTTTGCTCCCTCCTTGTTCATGTTTTCATGAATGATCTTGAAAGTTATGCAACACTTGTAAGTTGACATATTGACACCCTTTTTACACTGCGAACGTGCAACTTTATAGTGGAAAGTAAGAGAAGATGATATTGCACGATTAAAGGAATATGTGATGTTTAACTTGTACTGTTGCAATATGTATGGGGAAAGTTGAAATAAAAAATCTTACAAATTGTGCCAAAGAAGGATTATACACTGATAATAATCAATGCATAAAAACACAAAAATTTCAAATTAACAAAAACTTTTTCGTAAAATACACGAAATTTTGTTCATTTTGCAAAAGATTTCGCTGTTTTGACATTTTGTTCATATTATAGCAAGTATTATTATGAGTGTAGCTTTTAAAATTTATATTTGCTCCGGCTGAATGGAAGGACTTTTTTCTAAAACACTTTATTTCCTTTCCGAAAGACTTTTTCCTATATCAACACCGCTGCAAGGCAGGAGTTTTCCGCAAAGCTTTATTTCCTTTATAAAACCACAAAGGAATAGATGGACTTCAACTAAACTTCTTTGTGAAAGATATTTATAGACTTCTTTGTGAAAGATATTTATTACCCTACGACAAATTGGATAAACTTTAATAATAATGTTGGTTGTATCAAGTGGCAGCTCACACCCCTGTGACCAGCAAGTAGAGTCAAAAACGAATACATTTTGAAAAATCACACCCCCGTGAGGAGCTGATAACAGGGGAACTAGGCCCATCCCGACAAGTTCAGATTTCGGATTAGACAACTTAGCTATCGACGAACATACCCACTGTTCCCCGTGCCTGCAGCCCTCCCTGATAGCCAGAATCTCCGCCTGGAAGGCACTGGTATGATCAGGTAGCCTGAAAGAGCTCCATATGTCGCATTTACTAGAGAAGACCTCAGAGCCTACCCCACAACCCATCTTTGCGCAATCTTTATATACCCTGATATGTCAAAGCCCGCCGTCGGTTGTTAGTCCCTTTAACAAAGATTGCATCGATAAACATTTTTTCATACGATTTAGTTTCCCTTAAAGACCGCATAATTGAAATGATAGACTTTGTTGAAAAAGAGACCGGAGGGTTGCTACTTTTTGTTGCAAAAGGTGACTAAAAACAATATTTTGGTCTCTGTACACTCGCATAACAAATTCGATTGTGTAAACTGATCTTTTTTCCAGACGAATTGATTCGGTTGCTGCAACCTTGTGAATTTTATTGTTGCTACCGAATTGGAGGTTGTGACTATGGAGTTATGTTGTGGTTACAGAATTCGTAGCAACCGAATCAATTCGGTGGGGTGAAATCGTTTGAATATTTATGAGAATAGATTTATCACAAAAAACACAATATCTCATTAGAAATCCACGATTGAACTCAAAGACTTTGTTCTCATTAGAAATCCACGATTGAACTCAAAGACTTTGGTCTTATTAGAAATCCACTACTGAACTCAAAGACTTTGGTCTTATTAGAAATCCACGATTGAACTCAAAGACTTTGGTCTTATTAGAAATCCACTACTGAACTCAAAGACTTTGGCCTCACTAGAAATCCACGATTGAACTCAAAGACTTTGGTTTTATTAGAAATCCACGATTGAATTCAAAGACTTTGGTCTTATTAGAAATCCACGATTGAACTCAAAGACTTTGGTCTTATTAGAAATCCACGATTGAACTCAAAGACTTTGGTCTCATTAGAAATCCACGATTGAACTCAAAGACTTTGGTCTTATTAGAAATCCACGATTGAACTCAAAGACTTTGGTCTCATTAGAAATCCACGATTGAACTCAAAGACTTTGCTCTCATTAGAAATCCACGATTGAACTCAAAGACTTTAGTCTCATTAGAAATCCACGATTGAACTCAAAGACTTTCGTCTCATTAGAAATCCACGATTAAATCTAAAGACTTTATACTTGTTAGAAATCCATATTTGAATTTGGTTTTATTAGAAATTCGCAATTGATCCCATTTTAAATCTATGGAATTGAATGACAACATTTGACAACTTCCCTGGTTTTCTTAAGAGTCCCAATTAATAGACTTTGTTCTGAAAACTTTTGACACTATGATTAAATTAAAAGGTTTTGTTCTGAAAGTATTAACTTTGGAAATCGGCGAGTATATTTAAAGACTTTGTTTTACAAAAAATTTATGAGTTCTTAAAAACCAACGAATTGGCCCTCAACATGAGACAGCGCGACAGTTTTTGACTATTCGTCTGGTTAGAGAAAAAACTAAAAAAAAACTAAAATGTTGAATGTGGGACATAAATACTTTTTTCGGCCATATATTTACCCCAGCTCTAATGGAATTAGTATGAGTAAGCAATTTCTTATTAATAATCCCTATAAACATTCAACAGTTAGAACAGAATACAACCAAGTCTCAGCAAATATTCGGTTGTTGTAACATAACCAATGGTCTTGCAAAAATTCCAGTTGTTGCAATTTGTTTCTTGTATTTTCTCTTGTGTGAAAAAGGATTAATTAATCCACCTGGGAAAATAATTGTTTTACACTAAAAACATATCCCGTTGGCTTAAGTTCAAATCATTAAGTCACACGTAAGATTAAACGAAACAACTGACATAAGTTCAAAATAAGAATTAAAAATAAATTTCCATACAATCAAACGGAAATCTACAATTACAAAGACGATAGATATAAAATGAAGAAAAATAATTCTCATACGAAAATCATACATCTTAAACAAATTAAAACTGACAATTGAAATTAAACATTTGACAAAACAGTAGTTTGTTAATTTAAACACTAAACTAGCTACTTTAACAATGAATGTGTGAGTGTGTGTGTGTGTCTGCCTGTATTGCATAATTGCAGGTGTATTGTGTCTATAACATAAAGAAGACATTCTTTATTCATACATACAAACATTTTAAATACGCATAACGAACGTAGATAATTGTATTGTATTTGACTTGAATTAGCTACGCTTGAAAGCTTAGGTAGAACACTTGTTGGTTGGTTGTTGGTTACGTTAGATGCAAATACTTGTTGCAAACAACAACAACAACAAAACATGATATAAAATTGCAATGCCACCATAAAGTCTGTCTGACTTTATACAACTTTGTGTCTGTTAGCTTTTTAAAAAAGACTTAAAGAATTTGATTTGGCTGGCTTCATTTGGCCTTGGATTTCTAATATGCTACGACTACAGCAAAAATAGCAACAATAATAATAAAAACTAAGAATGATATAATAAGAATATTACCGCGTTGGCGGATGTTTTTTGTTGGTGTTGTTGTTATTGTCTATAAGCTTTAAAGAAAACGTTTTATTCAAAATCCATTAAAAAATAATAATAAACCGACATTTATTTAGGTACCTATGGATAAAATAATCTTATAGTAATTTTAATTTTAACGGATATTGCTTCATTATAAGTTAAATAATATTTTTGTTAACACACTTAAGTATTTTTAGGTTAATTGTTGTTAATAGATGATGGGTAAGTTGTTGATGTGAATGTAAAGAAATTGAATTTTAAGGGTAAACCCTTCAATATTGATTACCTTAAATAAAAAGAATTTGCCTTAAAAGGTCTATGGTTGAATCTTAAAACCTCTTTAATCGAATTAAACGAATTAAGCCCTTCATCTTTCCCCACCTTTCACCCCTCTACTAAACCCTTTGCAAAGAGAGCAACACATTAATTAATAGGAAGAATTTCCTGAGTTTTGCTTCTCTTTATAATGCCCTGAGAATCCCACTTATTGGCGGCGCCCTTTATCATACCTTTTTTGAGAAATAGTGAAAAGTTATTAAAAATTACATTCCATAAACAGAGAGAATTTTCTTGGACGAGTTTTAAGTAAATTGTTCACTAAACTAATGAAGTTTTCTTCACAAATTGAATTAAAATGTCTTACAATTTAATAAAAAAAAAAGGTTGTATGAAATTTTAATAAATAAAATTTAAAATTTTCGTAAAATTTTATGAAATTCTGTATTAATTCAATGAAAATGTATTCAATGGATGAAAATGTATTCAAATGGACTGCCAAAATTTGAAAAAAACGTTTAATTAAAAAAATCGATACAATTTAAAATAATCGCCAAAATTTAAAAACAAGCGACAAAATAAAAAAATTGTCGAAATTTAAAAAAAAAATCACTAAAAACTGCTATAAAATCAATAAAATTAAAAAAAAAATCGTCAACGCTTAAAACATTGTCAAGAATAAAAAATCTTTTCGAGATATGGACGTTTTAAAATGTTTTTTCTTTCTTTAAATTTTCAAGATTTTTTTTATGTTAGCGATTTTTTTTAAATTTAAGAGTTTTTTTTGATATTTGAGTTTTTTTTTTAATTTTTGGCGATTTTTTCAGTTTTAAACTTCAAGCAAAGTTAAAAAATTGACGAATTTGAAAAAGGTACTAAAAATTGCTATAAAATCGCCAAAATTAAAAAAATCGTCAAAGCTTAAAACATTTTTTAATTAAAAAAATGTCAAGAATAAAAAATCTTTTCGAGATATGGACGCTTTAAAATGTTTTAAAATGTATTAAGATGTTTTTTCTTTCTTTTAATTTTCATGATTTTTTTTTATGTTAGCGATTTTTTTTTTAAATTTTAGCGTTTTTTGAATTTTGAATTTTTTTTTAATTTTTGACGATTTTTCAATTTTAAACTTCAAACAAAATTAAAAAATTGCCGAATTTGAAAAAAGTACTAAAAATTGCTATAAAATCGCCAAAATTAAAAAAATCGTCAAAGCCTAAAACATTGCCGAATTAATAAAAATGTCAAGATTTTAAAATGTTTTCGAGATATGGACTTTTTAAATTGTATGAAGGTGTTTCGTTAATTTCTGTCAATTTTCATGATTTTTTTTAAATTTTGGAGTTTTTTTAATTTCTAGTTTTTTTTTCTATTTTTGGCGATTTTTTCAATTTTAAACTTCAAACAAAATTAAAAAATTGCCGAATTTGAAAAAATCACTAAAAATTGCTATAAAATCGCCAAAATTAAAAAAATCGTCAAAGCCTAAAACATTGCCGAATTAATAAAAATGTTAAGATTTTAAATGTTTTCGAGATATGGGCTTTTTAAATTTTATGAAGGTTTTTCTTTAGTTCTGTCAATTTTCATGATTTTTTATTTCAGCGATTTTTTTTAAATTTTGGAGTTTTTTTAATTTTTAATTTTTAGTTTTTTTTTCTATTTTTGGCGATTTTTTCAATTTTAAAAATCAAACAAAATTAAAATATTTCCGAATTTGAAAAAATCACTAAAAATTGCTATAAAATCGCCAAAATTAAAAAAATCGTCAAAGCTTAAAACATTGTCGAATTAATAAAAATGTCAAGAATGGAAAATCTTTTCGAGATATGGGCTTTTTAAATTTTATGAAGGTGTTTTTTTATTTCTGTCAATTTTCATGATTTTTTTTTTTTTTTTAATTTTAGCGTTTTTTTTGAATTTTGAGTTTTTTGAATTTTTGGCGATTTTTTTCAATTTTAAACTTCAAACAAATTTAAAAAATTGCCGAATTAGTAAAAATCACTAAAAATTGCTATAAAATCGTCAAAATTAAAAAAAAAGTCGTCAAAGCCTAAAACATTGCCGAATTAATAAAAATGTCAAGAATGGAAAATCTTTTCGAAATATGGACTTTTTAAATTTTATGAAGGTGTTTCTTTATTTCTTTCAATTTTCATGATTTTTTTTTATTTCAGCGTTTTTTTTAAATTATAGCGTTTTTTTTCTATTTTTGGCGATTTTTTCAATATTAAAAATCAAACAAAATTAAAAAATTGCCGAATTTGAAAAAATCACTAAAAATTGCTATAAAATCGCCAAAATTAAAAAAATCGTTGCCTAATTAATAAAAATGTCAAGAATGCAAAATCTTTTCGAGATATGGACTTTTTAAATTTTATGAAGGTGTTTCTTAATTTCTGTCAATTTTCATGATTTTTTTTTATTTCAGCGATTTTTTTAATTTAATTTTACACAAAATTTTTAAAATTATCAACAAAAAAAAACACCCTATTCTGTTGTATTTTGGACATTATTATTATGAATTTTCTTGTAGCTTTTTTGTACCACAGTTCTGATATTTATTTCATTAACGTTTACATTTATCATCAATAAATTAAGTTTGAAAATATTTTATAATATCTTTCAATTGTTATCTACAAAATTTATTATTTTTCTGTGTTATATAGACCCCCACCTTTTTTTTTTTTTTGCAAAATGTGCAAAAAAATCACACATTTTTAACACATCACCAAAAATTCTTCCAAAATAATAAATGCCTGTTTTAAGTCGTAATAACATCGATTTGTGGCATCTTTTAAAAGGATTATGTTGCCACATACTAACAAATGTTTAAAAATTTACAAAATGCCGGCATACCAAATTTTGATAATTGATGAGGGAACAAAAAAAAAAAAAAAAACACATGCAAAATAATATTTTAGGTGTCAAATAAAAAAAAATGTTATTGTTCTTTGCACTAGCGACCCAGACATTAATAAATTTGGAAAAAATATACAATAAAAGGAATTCAAAATACGATTTTTTAACAAAAACTTGGCATCAACAAAATTCT
>CM037855.1:14242960-14309757 GCA_021234595.1 Delia radicum | reverse complement strand
ATCAACAAAATTCTTAATTTATGGACATTATAAATAAGATTTTAAGCTTAAATTTGAAATGATGGAATGATAAAAAAAAATTATGTATTTTAATAGTATTTGAAAATGAACTTAACATTTCATTACCTTTTATAAATCACACAATTTATAACGCTTCATAAAGAAAATTATTTTAAAGGGTTTTTTTTTTTTTTAGAAAGAAGTGGGAATATATTCAAGATTGTGTTAATAAAAGTCAGGTTTAAAATTCTTAATAAATTTTTAGATTCGATTATGAAACTTTAGTTCTAATATATATATATATATGAACTCTTTAGTAATGTATAAATTTAAAAAAATTTAATTGTGAAAGGCGTGGTAGAGAAGAATGAGTGCATTTTCTAAAAATCATAACTACATTGTAAATTTTCAATTTTCTGAATCAGACTGCGCAGTTTCTGGTATTGAACCTTCGTCAGTGACCCTGTTTTTTTGAATTTTGAATAATGTAATATTTGTTATGTTTTTATTTGTTCGATTGCGTCTATATGAAATTTTCTGTGCAATCACTGACCGTGGTATAGATAAACTGATTTCTAATACCACATGCACTCGCACTACACGTTAGACAGAGCGCTTTAGCGCACTGAGCTATCGTCAGGTCGAGTTTTGTTGTGATTAAAGCTAGTTTTTATTCAATACACGGTGTTTTTGTTCTTGCATACTAATCTCAGAAGTACAACTCCAACAACACAACAGTTCTATTTTTAGATTTTAATTCATAGACTTTAATAAAATTTGTTAAAATAAAATATTTCAAAGGAGACCTTTCTTATCAATGAGTTTATAAATATTACATCAATTAAAAAAATTTTAAATCCTAAAACGCAATATATTTTTAAATTAGTTTTATTATTTAAAAATTTGTCAAGCTTTGCTTTGAATAAATATCCAAAATCCGTTATAGTTTATCTACACTTTCAAATATTTTTTTTCTTAAATTACAATTCCTAAATTACATTAACCATACAAATTGTTGAATTATGGGGACACAGTTATATAAATTTAAATAATATTAAAAACAAAAAAAAATAAACCGCAAGTAATGTTAAAATTATAAAAATGAATCTTTCACTGTTGGCTTTAATTTTATAAAAAAAAAAATACAAAAAATGTAACCTAAACCAGAACTAACAAGCATGATGCAAAAGAAAACCTCAATGAAAGTGCTTATAAAAAACTCTAATTTGGTTACGCCAACACGCTAATTTTTTAAGTAGCCCACCTAATAAACTTTAACAACAACAAAAATTTCATAATTAACATCTTCCCATGACCAGAAAAAAGCATTAGCATCTTTTGAATAAGAAAAATTAAAATATCTATAAAAATTTTAAAGGAAGATGAAAAAAAAAAATCCAAATTTGTTAACCAAATATAGTAACACATCAAATATGTTGATGATTACTTATTATCCCCACACCAAACATACAAAAAAAAAAAAAACCGCAGACGGCTACTTATTAACTAACGACGAAGAAAACATATCGAACATTGAACTTTGCCACTGTACACAAATGAGAAGGCGAAATTTGAAATTCGCAACTAGCTTAATAAGCAATTCTTTAACTACTTAACAATAAACAATGGGCCAGACATTTTCAATACACGACTGATTTTTTTTCGACAGATTTGAGGCCTTTAAAAAGCCCACGTTTTTAAAAGATTAGCGTTCTACATCTAAATTCACTTTTTAATGGATGTTATCGATGCGGTAAGAGTAACTCTACACGAAGTAAACAGACTCGGTCGTGAATATCTTATTGTTTGCCAATTGAATGTTTCGGCTTGCTGAAATCTAATTTTTCGGTTGTGATAACAATCAATAGATTAAAACAACAGAAATTTTGCTACGACTACAGAATTTTGTCAACAGAAATTCGTGATAACTAATAAAAAAGTGGGTAGCTACAACCGAACAATTTGCTTGACTACAAATACGGTTGCTATTCCTGAGTCTGTTTTCTGAGTGTATTTTCTTTTCTCTCGGTAATGTTATTTTAGGGGTAACGATATTTCCAGTTATTTCGGTAACGGTTTCTTTAGCGATAATGTTACACTTAGAACATTATGCAGGTAAATACCACTGCAAATGTAGTTAAACACAATGAAATTTCACTTGAAAAAGGACGACGTACATTTCATTAACTTCAACTAACATTGTCATTTGTTTTTTACTGGGTTAAAAAATCATTAGATTTCAATTAAAATGTTTGTGTCTTTTAATTTATTTATTTAAAAAAATTCATATTTTTCATAATACGAGGGCAGATCAATAAGTCCGTGGCTTTTCGAACTTCCCTAGTAGTTATATGAAGTGCAACACTGCTCCCATCAAGTACTACTACTATTATGTTCCGTCATTTACTTTGCGTTTTAACAGCTGTTCAAAACATACAACCTCGTGATTTTTTTAAAAAATGAAAAAAGTGAATTTCGAGTGCTCATTAAACATTATTTTTCGCGAAAAAAAAACCGTTAATCTAACCAAGGAAAAGCTTGATAAATACTATGGGGACTCTGCACCATCGATTTCAATGGTAAAAAAGTGGTTTACTGATTTTCGTTGTGGTCGCACAAGTACAAATGACGCTGAACGTTCTGGACTGCCAATTGAGGGTCCAATACACCCGAAAATGTCGAAAAAATCCACGATATGGTGTTGGGCGATCGAAGAGTAAAAGTGCGTGAGATTGTTGATGCCATAGGCATTTCATATGGCAGTGTGGTTTAGATTTTAAATGATCAGTTGGGTTTAAGAAAGCTGTCCTGCAAAATGGGTGCCGCTTTTTCTTTCAATTGGCCATAAACGTAATCGTGTGACAACTTCAAAGGATTGTTTGGAGTTGTTTAACCGCAATTCGAATGAAGCTTTTGCGGCCTTTTGTAACTGTGGATGAAAAATGGATCCATTACAACACTCCGAAGACCAAGCAGCAGTCTAAACAATAGGTTTCTCCGGGTTGAACGGCTCCGAAGAAGGCCAAGGGAGGTTGTCGGTCAATAAGGTGATGTCAACAGTTTTTTATGCCAACTTATTGAACCGATTAACGAGGATTTAAAAAAACGACCCCATATGGAAAGAAAAACGTATTTTTCATCAAGATAATGCACGTTGCACACGTGTGCAGTCTCAATGGCAAAATTCCATGAATTGTGATCGAATTGGTACCACCTCATCGCCATATTCTCCGGATTTAGCTATTTCCTATTTCCCAAACCTAAAGAAATGGCTCGGGTGGAAAGAGATTTAGCTCCAACGTTGAAATATTGACAAACAAATACCTATTTTATTATTTTTACTACTTTTTGGAAGAGATACAAAAAATAAATTTTTTTTTGCAAAAAAAAAACTGTGTGTTCATTCAAAAAGCCACGGACTTATTGATCTGCCCTCGTATATCTAAGTTCTTTTCTCAAGTTTTTGATTTCAAAAGGCTTTTTTCCTCAATATCTTTTAAAATCCTAAAATATCAAAAATAATGTTTGCATTTTAAGCATAAAGTTTGTTTTCTGAAGTCTTTTGAGTTTTTTTAGAACTTTTTTAAGAACCGGCCATAGATCCGCTGAACTTATATGACGCGAATCAATGATGTGTAAGATTCACATCTAAATCGATAAATATTCATTAAGAACCATATCTGAATCGATAGTTTTTTCACAGGAGTTAAGTTCAACGATATAATTCAGTTTGGCCAAAACGCCTGAATCGATTATTTGTTTTGAAAGAGTCTAATAATTTATTTAGCTTTTCTGCTTAGTCAGCTTTTGCAGTATTTTTTTTCTAACATTTGACTCTAGGGCCCATTGTTCCTAGTTTTAAGTGTTGATGATGTATTTACTTCCGTGGTTTTCTGAGGCAAAACACAAATGTTTTTAAAATAGACAAATAAATAAAAAATTAAAAAAATAATTTCAAACTGACAAATCAAATCATTTTTAAATTAACAGCTTTTTGTCTACACTTAACCAGCCTTAGCCTTCATCATCATCAGCATCTTCTACTAAAAACAAAATCGAATATTCATCATTTGAAAACTGTTAGCTACCTTCACTTATGAACCATTGGTTTTGATTTTGTTTTTTTTTTTTAAATATTAAAACTTACCTTTGGTTCGCGCATATTATCATTTAGCAAATGTATAGTTTGTGTGCCTACTCCAACACTTTTGTTAGTTTTGTTGCTACCACCACTTCCACCATTAGCAGCAGCAGCATGATGATGTTGCTGATGCTCACGATACCTTGAACGCATTTCTTCTTCTTTAACCATATATTTGTCTTTATCTTTAGATTTAACCGTCTGTTGTGTGCCCGCACTACTGCTGGTGCTGCTACTCATACTTTTCTTTCGACATCCTTTTTATTATTATTATCAGTGGCATTTGTTGTATTATTGCCACCACTAAAAAGTTGTTTAACTTTCTCAAAACCACCCAATTTTTTGTTCTTTTCAAAGTAGAAGTTTTTGTTGTGCCATCTTCAGCTGCATGGCCTTGACCTGTTTGTGACTGTTGATCACGTCTACGTAGTGTTGAGTTATTGGTCGTTGGGTATTTATCTAAATGTGGATCAAAGTGAGAACCATCAATCTATGGATCGTTCACGATAGACATAATTGTCTTTACGTTTGACATTACGTTGATGTTCACAATAACGACGTTCTTTTTTAAGGAAATGTTCACAACTTTTTATGTCATCGGCAGTTGTACGTTTGCGCCATCTGTAAATCATAAAAAGGACATATAAAAGAGTTTAAATGACTTGACAATATTCGAAAAGGTTGAATAGTAAAATCGGAGGCACAACTTGATTAAAGTCGGAATAAAACAGGATTAAAGTTCAAGTTTTGATTTTAAAAGTACCGGAAAGAAGTGTGTATTTGTATTTAAAAGATACAGAATAAAAGTGAATATTTTGGATCTTAAAGTTCAACTTTAATGAAGAAATTGGATCTAACAGCATTACTATTGTAATGAAGACTTTGAATACACGATTGTAATGAAGATTTTGTGTCAAAAATACAACGATTATATAAAAAATTGGTATCTATTATCGCCTTATATAAATATAAGGAAACGTTTCCTGTTCCATACGCTTTTGTTCCGTGTCCCAAATACAGTAATTCCCATTTCATTTCGTTTTTTTACATTTAGTACTAGCATTAGTTCCCCATTGCATTTTATTCTGAAGCCTTATTTAAAATTTGCATTCCGCTCATTACCAGTTCCACTCCGTATTGTTTCGAGTTAAACTTATATTCCATTTCATTTCGTTGCCTGGTTACAAATCAGAAATGGAATAGAGTATAAAACGATATTTTATAGCATTAAATCCAGAAACACTGTGAACCAAATCAAAGAAATTCCTGTTCAAGTTTATTTCTGTTCCATTTTATTTCATCCCTGTGGATAGTGTTCCAATTCTATTCCATTCCTTGTTACATTCCATTTTGTTCCCTGTCCCTATTTTATACCCTGGTAACTCTAACCCAATCCGCTGGTTCATAGTTGTATAAATGTTCGATTTCATTTAATTTTGTTACACTTTATCTGGCTACAAATCAGAACGGAATGAAAAAAGAAACGAAATTATGTAGCATTAATTTTTTAAAACAACGCCTTGCGACCGAAATTGGTTCTCAAACCTTAGAAAAGCCGCAATAATATAGCTCGCTTATATTTACGATGAGTATAAAATTGCGCGCTATTTTATTTTTTAGCATGAGCCTGAGCGAGAAAGTCGAAAGTTGAACGAAATCAGAACAATGAGGAATATCAACGAGCGGAACGTAAACTTTAACCGGGACGTTTGCGTTTCCATTTATAATGTTCGTGTTTCATTCGATTCCATTTCGTTGCTTTAGGTAGTGTGCTAGTTTCAATAGTTCTAGATCTATTCTATTTTGTTCGCTGGGATCTCTGTATATCCCGTTCCGCTCGTTCCTTGTTCCAATCCATAATGTCCATATATAAATTTAAATATAAAATGAACAATTTAAATTTAAAATTGCAACTTACCTCGTTACTAAATCACCATTAAACGATTCCTTGCGAAAATCATTTTCAATACCCGAATCACCCTTATCAAAACTACGTTGTTGTAATTTATCACGCTTCAAGCTACTATGCCAACGATCTTCACTACTAAGACGACCACCCGTTAAACCACCACGATCTGAATTCAATTCATAACGTTTCAAATTCTCCGGTGAAGAACGATATTGATCAGTATTTGTAAATTGTGAATCCAATGACTTAGGTTCGTAATCCGTTAACATATGACGTTCGACTACAGGAGAATTTTCTGGTAAAGGTTTACCGGTAAAAGAATCTAAACGTTCACGATGTCTGGACTCACGAACATGAGGTTTACCATCATTATCGAATTGTGTCTCACGTTCATAGACCTCTTTAACACCATGACCATGACCATCATCATAATATTTGGTATGTTTGTAACGAGACGTCTTTTCAGTTTTGGGTAGAGTCGATGTAGAAATTTGTGTCATAGAAGGAGCAATCATATCAAGATGAGAACGTTCAGGAGAATATTTATTTAAAATTTCTTTAGATTCAGGTTTATGGAATCTAGGTTCATAGGCATCTCTTATTAGTTCCCGCTCAGGGCTAATATAACGTCTACGATGATTATAGGAGTTATTGTCAATATCTTCTTCTAAATTACGTTCGTGAGAGTTTTCATGTGACGGCAAATAACCATTTCTTTCTAAGGTGTTTGTGTCACCATATCTTCTGGTTAAAATCCTCGACTCTAAACGAGCTCTACGATAACCTAAATCTTCATTACCATTAATATCTCTAGCTGGTGATAGATATCTTTCAGTAGAATGAAAACCATTCTCTCTAGGAGGTGTAATACTTCTAATTTTGGGTACTATGGGAGGTTCAGTTGGTGATTTACTACGTTTATTTTGTAATTCTTCTTCATAGTATTTGCGAGTCTCTAAACCTAAACCCTCATCTTCATCACTAAGATTGCGTGGAGACAATTGTTGCCAGGGTGAGGGAGAAAATGAACCTCCTATGTGTATAGTAGTGGTACCATTGGAGGTATTATAATTAGGAGAATATTGATTTCTGCCAGGCGTATGACTAGTTATAAAATCAGTTTGATCTTCTGAGGGTAAACGATTGCGTACTATTTCTCTTTCAGGAGTAAATATTTCTCGGGACTGAGACCGATATTCACGAGCCGGAGAACGATATTCTCTTACTGGAGATATTCTTTGTTGTTGATAATCTCTTCTAGTCAAAGTATTTCTTTGGGGTGCCATATCTTCCTGCAATTCCAATTGAGCATAGGTTATACCATCATTAGGTCTTATATAGGAAAAAGCAGGACCCATCATGTTAGGTGGTGGTGAAAATCTTTCCATTGATAGTCTTTTTACCATACCATTAACAGTTTGCCCCTTAGTAAGGGGCAATTTTTGGGCTGGCAACTGAGAACTGTGCATATTTTCTTGTGACTTAGCTTGTAGTGTTAAAATTTTCTCTTTTATACCTTCGGATATGGGAGTGCGTATAAAATTACCATCTAGCTCAGCCTGAGAGCGACTGCGAGCTAATAATTCATTTATTCCACTCTCATGTTTTTCTCTATCTGTAATAGCCTCCGATTTACGACGTTCACGATTAAATTGCTCTTCAAAACAATCTTCGCGAGATTCGTTTTCTATTATAGGACTAAGTTGGGAATGTGGCGAATGTTTATTACTACTCGAGCTAGGTGTTGCTGAATTGGTCGAAGTTTGTGGGGTTTTTGAATCTTTTAAAACTTTTTTCAGTTTATATGAAGAGGAACCCACATCACTTTTACTTCTAACCAAACGTTTACCGCCACTTTCTTCAAATCTTGGGTCACGTTCTACTTGATTAATATTAGTATCACTTTTACGACTAAATATACTAAATATTGAGGGTCTTTTTGAGGGTTTCTTAGCAGCGATAGCAGCAGCAGCGTCACTATTACTTCTATTTACTGGTTTACCAGTAGTTCCTTTCTTTTTCCTTAAAGGCAGAGAATGAAATTTTTTAGGATTTGTATTCGAAGAATCACCCGAACGTTTTGTTTTTACTCTAAAAGTTGGTATATTATCACCATTTTCGGCTATACTTTTGTGTCTTTTAGCTTGGGCCAATACCAAGGCGGCCTCTTTATGTATACTTTCGGCTGACAAATCGGATGGCAGTTGATGATATGGGGTGGGTGTTTGTTGGGGTGGTTGTAAATTTGTAGTTTCGTAATTTGTTAAGTCGTTGGAACGTTTTCCTGTAAGAATCAAAAGAAAAGTAAATTATTAATTGATTATTTCTTAAGAAAATTTTATTAAGTGGATTTTTTCAAGAGTGATTTTTTAAAAAGATTTTTAAAAGCCTATTTTAATAACTGCCATTAAATTGTTTTAAGAGCTTAATATTGTGATGTTCTCTGTTGTTCTTTTTGCATTAATCGTAAGTTAACTTAAAGTATCCCCTTAAGCGCCTACTTTACACATAAAACTTGATGTTGAAAAATAGTTCAAACAGTTCAAAAGAAACATCATCATTTGTCTTAAATTACTAAATGTTAAAAAAATTAAATGAAATACTAAATAAGGATAGTAAGCAGAACAGACAGACAGACAAAAAACACAACTTAATCTGATGTTAACAACATCTACAAGTGAAAATAATAATCTATCAACGAAAATAAAAAACACCAGCTAAAACTAATATAAAAATGTTTAAAACATAGCCGGGTTATATGAGGAGGGATGGGAAACAATAAAAAAATAATCAAGAAATTGAAAGAGAAGATATTAGTTTGCCATTCTGATTGTAACTAAAACTGATTTTTTAACTTATTATGGACACACTGTTTCGTTTAAACCCACATCTTTTAAAGGGATATATATTCTTTACTGGATAAAGATAAGGAGTTTGGGGTAAAATGGTAACATACTTTTTAGCTTTTTAAAAGACTACACAATCAATATTTTTTTAAAGTCGTTCAATTGCGACATCTTACAGATTGGTTAGTGGCAACTTATTTGCCAAACTAACTTGTCAACTTAACTCAATTGTTAGTTACATTTTTTCAAAAACGATATTTTGGGGTGAAGTCAGAAATTTATGGGGGAAGTGGTAATACTAAAAAAGTACCAGTATTACTAAAAATAATAAATTTTACTGCAATTTATGTTTATTTAAAAAAACAAAAGAAGGAGAAAAGAAAAAATTTCAAACTAAGAAATTAACAAGGGAATAATAAATACAACAAGAACATAAAAAAAATAAAAATAATTTTTAATAATTTTGAATCACAATGAACACAGGTGAAAAAGCTGGCTATTATGTTTGAACAGTTCAATTGGACAGCCCTCTTGTATGTTACAGTTTACGGAATTCCTAAAATTTTATTTTATGGGCATTTTGTTTAATAAAATTAGGCAGAAATGGCTATCTAATGAATTTGAGGTAGATGGTAATGTCCTTTAGAGGTATACATTTTGAAATGGGATATTATAGTTACGTGCGATATTATATACCAAAAATGGGAAAATGCGGCCGGTAAACAATTTTGATGACAATTTTTTATTAAACAATGAAAAAGTTCTGATACTTGTTTCATACAATTTTACTAAAACTTTCACCTTATTTATGTAAATTTTAATATTTGATAATTCTTCATAAATTTTCGTCCGATAAAACTGTTTCGTAATTATGATGAAGTGTTTTTCTGGTAATACTCATATTACCAGTTCAAAAAATAAAACTAGGATTCAAACTAACAAATCCATTAACATTAGAACAACATTTTAACAATTTGTTTTTTACAATTAAAGCTTTATGTGTCGTAAGATCGATTCGACAGAGCTTTTTTGCTTCAGATTCGTATTTTAGAGGCCAAAAAGTTTTATTATGATTCTGTGCAAAAATCTTGGATATTTGTGTAATCCAAAAGTTTAATTTGCACAGACTTCTAATATAACATTTTTAGTAGTAGTCAAAAATTTGCAGTAAAAAAAATTTAGTTCCAATGGATTTGCAAGTTTAATTTATTTATGAGTTTTATGTTTTTTTTAAGCAAATTTAAATTTTTACAAGGACATATCCAAAAACTCCTTTACACACGATTGCACATTTTCCGACATGATCATATTTAAATAAAAGGAAATTTATGTGAAAATTATATCCCCAAAAATATAACAGATTTTAATATATCTACTTCTTAAAAAAAAAACTGACCCACCAAAGACTTTAATCTGGGTAAGGGGCTAAAAAAGGAAATATTAGCAATTTAAAAAGCCGATACGTTAAAACCTTTTTGACCTACCTTTGGGTTGGTAACTAAGAGCATTTCTAATTAATTTTTTAATCTTTTTTACATTTTTGTATTGAAAAATATCATTTTGTCGGTGGAAATTTCTCATTTTCCTTCCCCCTGGAACCGCCCCTGATTTTGTTTATATTTTCCAAATGACAAGGTTAAAGAAAATATATTTTTTTAAACAAAACACGAACAAAATTCGTTCATCAGCCGTACTAGCCGTATGTGGAATAAACTCCCCGCGGAGGTCTTCCCTGTCACTTACAATGTAGCGAAATTCAAATCAAATATTCACAAACACTACTCCCTCTTTCCTCCTCCCCATAACCTAATTTCCTGATATCAACACAATGTATTGCATTATAGGGGGCATCCCCTGAGTGTTGGTCTAACGAAAAAAAAAAAAAACAAAAAAATTTCAATAAATTTTCCCATACGTCTTTTAAGTTATAAATAGTTAAAAGTATTAATTTATTTTAAAACAACAAGGTCCAGTAGGTAGAATGTCTTAAAATGTGTTAATATTAGAAAATAATATAGAATTTACCACTTCACCCCTATTACCCAACTACCACAACCCCTATATTTTGTGTAAAATAAAGAGATCAGACCAAGAACTTTCCGCTCTTGTTAAAATGTTAATGTGCTGAAAATTACTACATTTTATTTTTTAGTGTAAATAAATAATTGAGCAGATAGTATTGAAATATTAGAATTTAGAAAAATTCTCTTAAAATAACACAATTTTTATAAAATCTTTAAAATCGTAAATATCCGTTAGAGCAAATTTTGAACATCCTTTTGATAGTTAGATATTTGCCTTAGTAATAAATAAAAAAAATTATTTCTAAAAACAACTTTAGCACTTTAATTAGCATCAACATCTAAAACTTTATTTCGTAAGAGTACAAAAACTTTGATTCTTTATGTATAAAATTTATTTTTCTACCAAGTCTTGTCAAAAAATTCTCCAGTATCTATGAGCGGTTTGAAATGGGTTAAAAGTAAACTAATCAGGGTTGGAATTCAATACCTTTTCATAATAACGGTAGCTACATCAAAACCGAAATGAAAAAAAAACTATTTCATTAAAGACATGTGTCTTCTTGTATAACCGGTTTTATTTCGGTATTTTACCGGTTTGATATTGATCTTGAACTATTGTTAAAATAACGCTTAAATAAAAAAATGCTAATTTATAACAATATTTTGTAGATATAACAAATTTTAATGGGTAAAGTTTTGAAATAAACCCTGTTTTATTAGAAGACACGTATTGGAATCGTAGTTTAAAATTTTAATATGGATATTGGTGTGAGCGTGGTAGGCAACTACGGATCTAATGCAAAGGTAGCGTTAGCCAACCATGCTACTAACGGAATCCAGTATGTCCTTCCACCAAAATAAGCGCCAATTGAAAAGATAAAACTTTAATCTTACTTTTTGTTCAGTATCGAGGATATTTATCCAACTTAAGCACGTTTTAATGATTTTTGAAAAATGTCTTCAAAATATTTTTTCTATTTTATGAAACTTTAATTTAGACACTTTTCTTTAGTCGCGCCTTACACGCAAAAAAAAATCTTAAAAAAAATATAGAAAATTTATTTGACGCTTTTGTGATCAATTTCTTGGGTAGAGGTTTGGAAAATAAAGATATTTCATCAAAAGGAATGATAAGTGAGAAATATATTATGCCCTTTATAGGATATATTTTTGGAATCTAACAAAAGAGATATCTCAAACCGCATGTTACGACCCTGTTCACAACTAAATGTAACATTCTACATACACATCTCTGCTCATATTTATATTTTCTTATATTTTTATTTAGCATGCTACCTAAGTATTACTCATTATATTTGAAGAATATAAAACTACAATTCCTTCACAGCATCTAAATGTTATTTTGATTAATGCCAATGATGTAGTTTTAGTACTTTAGACCAACACTTTATGAAGCCAAATCATAAATATTAAACCTACACTCATATGTTAAAAAAAAACTTAGAAAGTAAAAAAAAAAAAAAACTCAATCAAAAAGTTATTAACATTTAAAAAATGAGTCAGTTATTATTGTGCAAAAACCACAAATGAAATTCTAGTTTTAACTCCTTCAATAAGAACACCATTTTTATAGAATAATTGAGAATGGAAAGTAAGGAAAATTTTAAAGAATTTAAATGAAATTTTTTAAATTAAAATGAATATAAAAATGCACAATTTTTTTTTTTTTGATTTTGTATTGATATTTTTTTTTTCTTCTGAGAAATATTAATGTTCAGGTGAAACTGTTTTGAGTTTGTTCTTGGAAATGGTGTACATTTTTTTTCTAAATATCTATAATTGTTTTATTTTTCCTTTTAATGCTTACTCTCTATTTCTCTTAAGTGTCTATCTAGGCAACATTTTGTAGAACAAGAGTGTAAAGTGTTTGATTAAATGTTATTTCTTTTTTTTTTTTTTTCTTTCTACCATAGACCATCAACGTTTAATAACAGTGGTCTTTACAATGGGGCCATCAAAAACTCATATGCAATTCTATATAATTATAACGAATGAATGGTTGGAAACAAAAATAAAGCTTTTAAAATTAGCAAATTGTTTAATGATAATGGGAAAATTTCTATGTAGTGTTCTTTTATTTTAGTCAGTTCCATGAGTAGTAGAAAATTATCAGTTATAGATTTTATAGAGGGAAGATTAAAATATAGTTTTTTTTTTATTATTTAAAATTTGCTCTATTAAAACAAACAAATATATTTCAATTATAATATTCTGTTAACACTGGCGTTTTTCTTTTAATAGCGTTATTAATATTCAAGTTTTTGTCTTAAGTCTTTTGATTTATTTAATAAAAACATTGTTAAAAACATTCAAAAAATTCTTAATTGCAGTTTTTATTTTCACATAATATTTCATTAAAATGCTATAAAATTATTTAGACTATAAAATTAATAAAATATATTACTATTTTAAAAAAGTTTCGACTGAATATGCACGCGGTTTTCTTGGTTTTATGGTGTCAATTTAAACAACCCAATATAAAGTGTAATTTTTGGTAAACATAAAAGTGAATAACAAACAAGTATTAAAGAGTTTTCCAAGTTGGATTTTTGTAAACGGTAAGAATTTTATTCACAATTTTAAATAATAATGTTTCTAAAGAGTATATTTAATATATATTCTATTTTTTTTTTGATTTTTTTCCAAGTCTTTGTCTTTTTAAAATGGTTTACGCTTCACTTTAACTGTTCTTGTCCATTTTGGACAATTTTTTAACATGTTTCACAACAACGATACATAAAACGTTTTAATAAACAAAATTTTCCAACATTTGTATATGCTTTTAAAGAGTTTTTCTGATTTATGGTACATGTTGCCTAATGTGGAGCTTTTCAAAATTGTTATACAATTTTTAAAACTAGTCGCCACAAGAAAATGCTTAAGAAGTTGGCTTGCAAGCTAATGTAGGACCACATTAAGGCACATTCCCTTATAAATTTTTAATATTTCAAAAAATTGTTCTATTAAAATTAAAAAATATATTTCAATTCTAATATCCTGTTATTATGGGTGTTTTTTCTTTCATTAGCGTAACTAATGTTTAAGTATGTGTCTTAAGTCTTTTGATTTATTTAATAAAAACATTAAAAAATTCTTAATTGCTGTTTTTATTTCGTCATAATTTTTCATTAAAATGCTATAAAATTCCTTAAACTATATATATATATATAAATTCCTATAAAATATATTGATATTTTTTACTACTTCTAATTCAATAAAATTTTTTTTTTAATAGAATAATGTTTAATACAATAAACTTTAATTTATTATCGGAATAGTATTATTAAACTTATTATTATATAAATTTTATTATTAAATTTATATTGTTTATTATTTAAAACTTATAATAAATAATTTGTTTTCATACACACCGAGAAAAAAATTGCCAACCGAATTAAAAAGTGTATATTAATGGTAATAACTTATAAATTCAGTTAATACAACGATATTTATATTAGAATTCTAAATATTATGGGTCTGACAACAAAATTTCAGTTGAATTAACCGAACTTTGTTGTGAAATCTAATGCTCAGTTTTACCAACCGACTGAAATTAGTAATGACCGAGTTTGAGTCGTAGTAGCCAAATTTCAGTTGGTAAATAGCTAAATTTTTCTGTGTGTATATAGTTAACATTTAACAGTTATTAATAAATTATAGGGCGTGCTATTATTTTTCAAATAATCTTTCAAAGAAAAATTTTATTCTATCATTTAATGTATTTATTGTTAGCAAAGTTGTTTTATTGTTTATTTCAAAATTTTTAAATTTTGTTTTTTAGTATTTTTTTTTAATTTTTTGAATTGTTTTTGTTTAATTCTTTGCCACTTGAGTAGTTAGTTGTTCTTTATTCCATCTGTTGTTATCTTAACAAAGAATGTCTGCTTATGTTTTTTTTTTGTTTTTTGTTAAATTGATTGATGAATGTTTGTTAAATTTATAACATTTTGTTGAGAACATTTTAACATTTGCTTTTATTTTGTTTGTCTACAAATTTTTTTTTTGGCAAAATAACAATAAATTCTAGTTTTGTTTAAAAAACAAGGCGTTACTAAAGTTTGTTTAAAAAACTTAAGTTTCAAATGTCTTTTCGAAAAAAACGTGTTGAATTGTTAAATAATAAGATATTTAAAAAAAAAACTATTATTTATATAGTAAAACTTGTTTACGAGGAACTCGCTTAAGACGAAACCTCGGCAAAACTTAATTGCGTTTTTAAAAATTTTATATAATATTCCAATTTAATAAGAACTTCCCATAATTTTCGCAATTTTTAAAAATGTTTTTTTTTTTACATTTTTTTCTTAATATTCGATAATTTTTTATAAAATCTATCACAAAATCACAAATTAAAAGATCGAAACAAGGAAGAATTCTAATGATATAAAGTCTAATCATAGTTTTCAAAATCCTAATAAGGAATTTAAGAAGAAATTAAGAAAGACAGTTTTCCAAAACTTCATGTTTTGAGACATTTTAATTCAAGAACTCATATAAGCCAAGGTGTGGCAAAGTGAGATATAATAATCTGGAGCCAAAAATGTACCCAGAATAATTGATAATTGTTTCTGAGAATTCTATTTTATAGAGTGATTCGTTGTATAACATTTTTTTTTGATAAAATTTAAATAATTCAGCTTTTCGGGGTATTTTTTAAAACAACTCGATTTCTTGCATCACCACATGCTCCCCTATAAATTAAATTTAAAGTTTACGATTTTTTAAAAAACTTTCAAAACCTTTAATCATTCTTATATATCTTCTATTACATTACTTTGAGGCCCTATGCTCCACAGGGAGTTAAGCGGAAATGATGAAGAAGAAGAGATTACATTACTTTGCAAGAAGTTTTCAATATCGTAAATAAAGCTATTTTAAATAATTTAAATATTGCTTTAAATTACGAGTACTATTGGCAATCAAAATTATTTAACTCAAACAAAACACATACAATAAAACAAATCTAATATCGTAAATTTTATTTTGAACAAAGTTCAGAAAATACGATTAAAGTCATTAATAAAACTAGCACTTTAAAAAAAAATATATTAACAATTTTAATTTTGCAACAAATTTGCAGCATCGAAAATTTAAGAAATTAACGATGTTTCTTTAAAATGTTTTAAAACTTATTAAAAAGAAAATATCGTAAATTTACGATATTTTAAAAAAAATATATGACTTTTATTGAAAATTTAAATTATTTAACTAAAACAAGACGTTTATTACATGAAACATTTTAGGAAAAAATGTAATATCGTAATTTTTTTTGTACAAAAAAACAAAAAAAAACGAATAATAATACAAGAAAACATCATTAATAAAATGAAACTATACATCAATAAAGAATTTAGCAATTTACAAAATTTAAAACTTTTACGTTTTTTTTAAAACTAGAACAGTTTGTTTTGGAAATAAAAACTTTTTTGTTTTTTTGTTTTTTTTTTAAATATATGTTTCATTAAATTTGCATAAAAAAATTTAATAATGGACAAAAACTGCAGAAAGAAAAAATATTAACACTTTCCAATATTGCAAATGAACTATATTTAACATTTTTACGATTCTACTAAAAAATATGACTTTCTTTGAAAATAGAAATGATTTACAAGGAAAGTACATAGTGGCGAATTTGCATATTTTAATGAAACTTGGATGAAACCAAAATCTTAAGATAACTCTTTTATTTAAAAGCTCAAAATCGGCAAATCCAAAAAAGTGAAAAAAACATGCAAAAGAAAAAAAATGTTAAGTTGCCTTGTCTGATAATTAAATATAAACATATATGGTAGAAACATGAAAAAAAATCGATTACTTTTACAGAAAATTGTATATGGCATTACATATTAGTCAAATTAAAATCACATCTAATTTTTAAATCCATTGATGTATATTTAAATTTTCATTATTACTTGAAATGTGAAACAAAATATTAGATTTCCAAACAATTTTATGAAATTATATCAAATTGTATCAAATTATATATAACTGGATCAAATTAGATAGACCAATTTTTATTGATTATATCAGATGAGATGCCATGGGATCACATGAGATAAGGTTATGTATGCCATTTTTCGGATCAACTAATTTATGATGTGATATGAAATTATATATACACTTAGAATACTATGCAATTGTAGTTGAAAACAAATGAAATTTCACTTAAAGAAAGGACGACTTACATTACAGTAAATTCAACTAACATTGTCATTTGTTTTTTTATGTTCAAAAAATGACTAACAGTTGTAGTAAAAATGAACCACATGGTAGTAAAAAATAAACAAACATTTTTTTTTTTATTTTTTTAAATAACAAAAAACAACTGTAAAAAATGAATGTAAAATCATAAAACAGTCATTTGATGTGAGTTGTTTTTTTTTTAATGAACTACAAGGTTAGTAAATATTTTAATTTGTTCTACAAATGGCTGACATTTACATTAAAAATAAAGAAACTGTATTACAACCCAAACAACTACATATTTTTAAAGCAGAAGTTCCCTGAGTGTATGGCTATATATTTTTATATATACCCATATCGGAACTATTTTCATCGGGAACTTAGCCAAATTGTATGTTAACGATATTGTTTTGAACTATGATAACTAGACTTAATTTTTAAAACCTTTCTTAGAAAAATACATGGAAAATGTGTTATATTGTAAAAAATAAAACATCGTTAACTCATTAAGGATACGTCATAGATCCGCTGGAAATTTTTCAACCGAACTTTGCTGATATATTAAATATTGCTTCACTTAAATCATTTGTACTTTTCTTAAATGCTTCTCAAAGCAAATGCGGTTTAAACAAAAGACTAAAGAAAAAAAACTTTCTTAATTGATTTATAAATTACTCAGCAATAGCTAATAAAAACGTGATTTATTGTATATCATTTAATTGTTATTATAACAAATTCTTATTCTTTTACATTAAGTTTAGTGTCATGGCCAAGGTATAAAAAGGGTGTCAAAATAATGCCTACTTCTTCGTTTTCTTTTTTAAATTTTTTCTTGCATTTCATAATTTTGTATTTTTATTGTATTTTGTTGTATTCCCATTGTCATTGTTGCAAAAATATAAATCTTGTGCACTTTCGTTAAATATTTCTGAAGCAAACGCGCTCTAAACAAAAGACTTCAGCAACAAACTTTATTAATTAATTTATAAGTTACACAGCAATAAGTCTTAAAAATGGGATTTCTTTTATAACATTTAATTGTTATTAACACAAATTACTATTCTTTTATATAAAACTATGAAAAATCCATGTTAAAACCTCAAAAAAAAAAATACTTTGGGTCATGTTATTTTTCTCTAAATAACCATAAAATTTCTAATAAAAAATGTGGGCACTTACTATATCTAGACCCAACGATTCCTTTTTAAATAGCCAGTTAGTTTTTTTTATAGATCTGATAAGATTTCTGATGGTATTTATTTGATTTTAATGCTTAAACCACACTATTAACAACATCAAGTGAAAGTCAAACGCATATCACATATCAGCAAGTTGTTGCTGTTGTTTTTTTGAAGTGTTGTAATAAATTACCTACCAGAAGAAATAAACATTAAAAATATCAACCACAGTCAATAAAAAAAAGTAAGCTTCATACCACTTTTTGCACACTTTGTAATATAGCGCAAGAAATTGATAGATAAAAGAAACAAAACTAAGTCAAACATTAAACATTTTGTGGTCACTAACAAATTTAAACTTACTACCGATACTCAGTTTGTAACCATGCTGATAAAAATTAAATTAAAAAATGTATAAAATCCACAGATTACCTTGAGGCCGGCATAAAAATTGTTATTCAAAAAAACTCTATAAAACAGGCTTTTTTATTAGACAAAAATCTATAAACTATAAAGTAGAGCTAAATACACAACCAATGTATTTAAATATATAAAAAAAGAGTATAAATAGCAAAAAGTAAAAAAAAAAAAAAAACTCAGCAAAAATATAATTAGAGCAGATTTCTTATCTTTGAAACAAAACAACGGCATAAGTTTACATTAAAATGTTTACTCAAATACTTAATGACCAAGATAAGAAGTAGCCTTTACAAATTTTGTTTCTGTTTTCTTATTAAACTTCACATGAAGAAATTGCCGATGGTACAAAAAAAAAACAAAGCACTGGCAGAGCGTTGGTTAACAGTAATGCCAAAGAAAAAGCATTGGGGAAGTACTTATTTTGAATGCTTTGCCAGCGTTAGCAAAAAGTACTTTTACAACTGTTTATGAAAAACAACCACTGGCAAACATCAGTTAAAAGTGATTTGCCAACGTTTTTTAAAAAGGTTTTTGAAAGTACTTGTCTTGTAAAATTTACGGCAGTATATGGGAAAATACTGCTTGAAAACATCGTTGGTATGTTTTGCCAGCGTTCATAGGAAGTACTTTGCCAGTAATTATTTAACAAAATTTACGCTTTACCAACACCTGCTAAAAGGGCTTTGCCAGTACATGTTTCACAAAATTTACGACTGCATATGAAAAAATAACTGCTTGCAAAGTATTGGTCTAGAGTGCTCTACCAACGGTTGAAAAAAGTGCTTTACCAGCACTAGTTTCACTTAATTTACTGCTGTTTATAAAAAAATTTAAATATCTTCGATATTTTATATATTGTAAACAAACAAAAATTTGGTTGGAATTTGTACAATTGGCCAATTCAGACATTCAGAAGAAAAATCAATTTTTATAATTACTCTTTTTTTACTCCTACACCTCTTAATTTAAACTAAAAAAATCCAAATTTCAGTTTTCTTTATTTTGGCAAAACAAATCCTTTTAAAGAACTTTTCATATTGTTTTGCCAACGCTTCGCCAACCTTTCGAAATACAAACTGCCAACCGAATATTGCCGTTAATATTTCAGGATGGCCAGAGCACTTATTTTATTTTTATTTACTAATGCTTTAACGTTTCAAAAAAAAAAAAATAAAAAAAACGGCTAACCGAAGATTGACGTTCACTGTTGGTCCAACACTTCAATTTTTAAAAAGCGTACGTTCTGCCAACGCTTTTGTCACAAACTCTTGCCGTTTGTATTTTCCTAACTGGGTTTCTTTAGTTTTTTTTGTATGTAGTTAAAAGAAACAGGAAAAACATTTTTAAACAGCGTTACTAATAGGATTTATTGAAAATGTATTTTATACTTTCACTTGTGCTATATATGTTACAAAAATACTGACTTTAATTGTTAACATCGAAATTCTAAAATTGAAAAAAAAAACCATTAAGGACACTTCCTAGAATAGCTGACAATTTTTCGACCAAACTTTGCATAAACAACACAATTCTTTTTAAAAAATGTTGAAGAAAACTTTGGGAAAATAAACGAAAATTTGTTAGTTTCACGAAGGTTTTTGTTTTTTTTTGACAATAATTTCGTATGCTTGAGTGTGACATTATAATTTGTATGAGTGCAGTACACTCATAATAATCCATGCATAAAAATACGAAATTATTGTCAAAACTACAAAAAATTTCGTAAAATATACAACTTTTCGTTTATTTTACAAAAAGTTTTGTTATTTTGACATATTTTCGTAATTTTACGCATGGATTATTATCAGTGTAGTATTTCAATAAAAAACTAGACATTATTCATGTTAAGGATAATAACTGAAAAAATGTTGTCATGTTTTAGACTTTGTGTTTTTTAATAGTTCATTTAACGCAATCGTTGGACTAATTTTTAGCATAGAAAATTTTGTATCTTCTCATCAACATAACGATTAAAAATATACAACTTTAGGCTTTTTTATATTTTTAAAGAATTTTTAAGAAAAGGTAACATCGAAAAGGAGCAAAAATTGATTTTTTTAAATAATTATTTTGCAAGTTTGGAAAAAGTTGGTCCATAATGGGTTTAATTTAATTGCCATACATAACAATAAAAAATGTATAAAAATATGCGTATTTTTTTTTATAAGGAAATCACTGATTTTTAAAAAAAAAAAATACTATAGTAAAGTATTAACTAACAATTACGCTAACTAAGCGAGATAGAGCAAAATGGACCAAAAATCGTTAGTCCGAACTCATTAAGTACCATTATCGGCAATAAATATGGACCTGCCTGTGGTCAGATCTGGAGAGACTATTTTAGCAGAATTTGCGTTAATTTGATGCAAATTCAGTTACTTTTTTCTGATGTCGTAGCTGAATTTTCAACTATTTGTAAGGGGATTTTTTATGAGTGTAGGAAAAAAATATATTCAGTTTTTTTTTTAGAACCGGAAGGAGTTTCTGTCGGTAAAAGTGGTAAAGGTTTTTCTTTCGAAAAAATTTAAGCATTTTTCTATAGAAAAAAATCTTAATTTTTAAGAACTTAAAGATTTTTCTTGTATGGGAAGCGTGGCAGAGAAGAATAAGAATGTTTTTAAAAATCATAGCTACATTGTAAATTTTCAATTAAATCAGACTGCAGTTCCTGGTAATTAATATTTATCAGTGATTCTGATAATACTGTAATATTTTCTATGTTTTTTATTGTTTGATTGTGTCTATACAAAAATTTGGTGTAATCACTGACCGTGGTATCGATAAACGGCTTTCTAATACCACATGCACTTTTTTCTATTGGAAAACATTGTTCAATAGGAAAAGGTCTTTAAAATCTGATGCTTTTCTATATTAAGATGTCCGCAGAAACTGAGACTTTTTCTATAGACAAAAGCCACCAGATTCTTTCATGACCAAAAAAAAAGAAAAAACTTTTAATGATCTTGAGTGTAGCTATGTATCCAAGCTGATAAATTGTGACAAAATTATCGCCTTAATCTAAAGGCGAATTGAGTTTAGCCAACATCAAAATAAATATCCAATCATCCAAGTTCGTTTCTTAAGTCTTTTGTTTATACCTTAAAACCAAAGTAGCGTTTTTCATATCAGAATACAAATTTCAGCAATTTTTACCACATAAATATAACTTTTTTAATAAGTCCCATCATCAAGTGTCATTTTAAGTGACAGTTTTAATTCAAAAACACCACTTGCTGGTCTTTTTACTTCCAATCATCTGAAAAACTGTGGCTGATTTTATTGCACATCATTCTCTTTGGCAAGCATGACATGGCCACAATGAAAACATGATATAGCTATATTTGGTTAAAAAAGATTTACCAAGACAAACTACATTTACATAACAATTTACAAAGTAAAATGTTGAAAAATATATATAAAAGAAATCTTGATGAGCCAGCTTGCATTATAGAAAAAATAAAAATAAACACAAACAAAAAAAAAAAAATTGGGATAAAGTTGAGGACATAATATAACCTTGGCACATATTTCATTTAATATAATAAAATACGTTTTTTGTGGTTAATTTTTTTTTTGTAGTTTAAACACTTAAAATGACATAATTTTATAATAATAAAGTTAATAACAATTACTCCTTATTTATTTAAGAATAGTAACCATTTTCAAAAATTTGCATATTTTTTTGATTTACGCAATATCTTAACTTAAATGGATATTTTTATATCTATGTGGGTTGCTGTTTTTTTTTTTTTTTAATTTATAGATTTTTCTTAAATATACTTTAACACATTCTAAATCAAATTTGCAAATGCTTACTTATAGTTTTTTTTTCTATCGTTGAGAAAAAAAAACCGTAAATTGATGGCTGTCAAAATAACAAGTCATATGAACATTTTGTTGGTAAGTACAATTATATACAAGTAAGCTATGCCAATTTAGTAAATGAACAATTTTAAAACGCTTGTAATTAAAAACCTATTTTTTTTTCAATACAGGATATACTGCGTATACATTATTAATTCAGTTTTTCATAACTGCGCCCCGGTAGGCTAGTTGGTAGCGTGCTGGCTTATCAGTGCGGGGGCCGTGGGTTCGATTCCCACCAGAGGCATTGGTTTGTTTTCGCTACAACGCACAGAAGGCCATAATAGCTAGTGCTCGGTTAGGGTAATAGTATATAATTTGTAATTATATGATTATTAATTAATAATATAAAAAAAAAAAAAAAATCAGTTTTTGTAGAGAGCTAACGGACCGAGAAATTCTATTTGGCGTATTTTATGCTAGATACCTCCAATCAAGCATTGGACGACATTCATGCAAACTGCTTTTAGTTTTTTGGCTGCATTTGGCTTCCCAACAATTATCATACACTTTTTGACATAAAAGACCCAAAAAAAATCCTTAATTGGACGTACTTTTGGGACGTTTGGAGGATTTGCGTATTTTGGTACAAAAAGTATTTTTTTGTATCAAGCCATTCTAATGTCTTTTTCGGCCTAATGACAGCTTGCTAAATCTTGCCAAAATAATATGTCGTCTATAGAGTGTCTATCTGATCATTCTTTCCAGTTTTACTAAACATTTATTAATGTAAACATCCTCGTTTACAACCATATCTTTTGAATTCTTTATGTAAAGTTGTGATATACCTTTTGCTAATTGCCTAATTGCTTTGCTCCCACACTAGTACCATAGACTAACTCGAACGGACAAGAAAATTTAAAGTCTGGCAGCACTGACAAATTTTCTCAAAAATAATGTCGATGGCAACTCTTCAAAATATCGTGTTAGAATGAAACAAATATATATAAAATACAGTGTCTATAATAACTACTGGTCTCACACGGCATTCAGAAAAAAAAGTTATTGAAAAAAAAAATACGGTTTTCATAAACAATTTTGGCATTTGTCACTGTGTCGGGTCTGTTTATTCTGTGCTAGTACTCTGGTTCAAACTTCGCTTTGTGCGAATACCGGTACCTTGTCGGCAGGTTTTTTCAAGACATCAGAAAAAAATCAATTATTAATACTTCCGTTGTTCCAAGCAAAAGAAACGTATTTTTCATCATCCAAAATTATTTGAAAATTTTTTTATGAAGTTTTTTTTCACTGTTGTCTGCATTTTGTTGGTATTTCTGATAATTGTTTTTTTACTATATTTGGGTACTGTCTTCCTCTGGCAGAGTTTCACGTTCATTTGGAGTAAGTTTTTGCTAACAGTTTCCTTGGAAACGCGAAATTTTATGGCCAATTTACGATTTGATGCCCTAATTTGATTAACCGCCGATTTTTCAATTTAACAAGCTCAGCTGCTGGCAATTTTTTTGGACGTCCTTTCTTTTTTAACCCGGGGTTGTGCCACTCCATTTTCAAACCGTTTGAATATGGAATATATTGTGCTATGTGGCACTTGTTCCTTAAGGAAATTATGTAACACTTCGTTTTTAGGATACGGCCCAAGTTTTGTTCAACCACTTTCATTTTGAATTTTGTCACTTTTGAATATTTACAATAATGCTATAAACACATAGACCACAGCAGACTGCAGAGCTACACGACTACAAATGCCGTTCACTGCAATCGTCGCCGTGTGGCCAGCTACTTATTATTTTGGAAACGACAGCAACATAATAAAAAGCTGTTTTTATACAAATGAATTTTTATTTCAGTAGTGCCAATTACATCTTTTTTTTCGTTATTAAAATAGAACAACATGCTTGGTTGTAGACACGTATATAAAGTTCACTTAAAAATACAATTACTTATTTATAATACATTATTATAACGAGAAAATAAATTTATATAACCCCTCTTGAATATTAATGCAATTATACCATTTGATGTTGCGACGTTTTTTGTGTTTAACAAAATAAAATATTTTTAAGCACTAATTTGTTACATATTTTGTTTTATTGTCAACACTATTTTTGTTTTGCAGCCAACAAAAATAGAAATTAACCTAAGTTGACTACAGCGGCAAAAGTAGTCGGGTAGCCGTGTAGTTGTGTTGGTGCCAAAATAATCGTTTTCATATAAACGTGTGTATTTTATTTTTGACAGGCTGCAGTCGTGTAGCTGCAGTCGTCTATGTGTTTATAGCATAATGCTTATAATATAAGATTTTATTGACATGCATTTTGACAAAAAAAAACCTGCCTACTCAGCAGTAATTTATATTTGAATTTTGTACATTTACTTAGCTGGCATAGGTTATCTTTTTAAACTGGTGTAGGTGTCTTTCATGACCAAATCTCCCAAAAATGAAAACTTAACTTGAACTCAAAAAAATCCTAAAAACAAACAATCAAATACAAAATTGATCATATAAGTACCTCATAAACTGCCCGAATAAAAAAGTATATAAAACTATATATAGCTATATATAATTACATATAATCATATATGGCACCATATTTAATTACATATAATTATATATGGTATTGGTTATTCAAAATTTATTTATATGGTGTCATATAAAATTATATTTAACTACAGTTGGACCTCGATTAACCGGGCCTCTATTAACCGGCATACTGGATGTTTGAAGTATAGCCTCTATTAACCGCGCTTTACCTCTATTATCCGTGCAGCACATAAATGTATTTGTTTGTTTTTTTTTCTATTAACGTACATACAAAGAATTTAAATTCGGGTAAAACAACTAACCTCTATTAACAGTGTTTTCCATTATCCCGTTCAACCCGGATAATCGAGGTTCAACTATATATGTGTTAGAATATATAATTATATCTGCCTTAGATATAATATTATATATAAGTACATAATTATATAAAATTATATATACTCATTTCTTAATATAATTATATCTATTTTTTATCAGATTTAATAGAATTATATATAATTATATCCAGAAAATACCGTATATAATTATGTACACATAATTCAATATGACTTATATACATTTTTTTAATCGGGTCAATATAAACCACACACATATTCTTTCATTCATTTATCGCTTATAATTGTGTACCATTAAATTGTTGATTTTTTCTTAATAGCCCAAAAATTGCCATAAAAAACAATTGATTTGTCTTTTATTTTGGCAACTGTCTTAAAATTGTTATGTTTTCTATTATTTCTTCTAACAGTTTGTTATAGATTATGATTTTTGGATAAAGTTCTGTTTAATATGTTTAAAATGTTATGTTTTATTTTGTTTTTTTTTGCTATTGTTTTGTTAATATAATTAAATCAGGTGGGTTTCTTTATATGTTGACTTACATGTTTTTATGACATATTGTTTTTGTAGAATTTTTGGTAAAAAAAATTAGAAAAAAATTGACATTAAGGGTGTGTTTCATGACAATTTGTTTTTAATTGTTTTATTAAACATTTTTTTTTTTGAAAAATTGTTGGGAAAATTAAAAAACAAAATAAAACTTGAAAACAAGAAAAATAATCATAAATCAAAAGACTTAAGACACAAGCGTGATAATTTAATAGGGCAATCTGTTGAATGTTTTGATTGTATTAAGGTGGAATAATTTTATATATATCAGAAAAGGTTAACCTTTGGCTTCCAGAAAGAGTTTGGGGACAAAATTAGTCAATGTTAATAAAAGATGCACACACAAATTTTATCTTTGACTATAAGGGTCCAAGGGCAGGGCTTTTCAGATATTTTTAACATATAATTTATTCAGTAAACTAAATACAAGTGTTTAAAAAAAAAATCAACCACGAAAATTTTAAGAATACAAATTACGAGGCCAAAGGTACTTTTCGAACTAAATACATGATGTTAACACAAAATTTAACATTTGTCACCACGAATCTAAAGTAGAAAAAGTGATGTGACAAACGAATTGTAAATTCTTTTCTGGCTGTAGCAACAAATTCACATTAAATATATATAACATTCCATTTTAATAATTTCTATCTTCATTCAATTTAACTTTAAAATTTAACCATCGAAAGTAACAAGTCACGTTTTTCATTTTTTTTTTTTTTTTGCTTTTTCACTACAAAGAAATAATAATCATAAAATAACGAAACGATAACTATCACTGCAAAAAAAAAACAAGAATAACAAAAACTACAAAATGTAAACTCTAAACTAAAATTCAAGGTCAAAAATAAGAACGAGAAATACCATGATAAAAACCACAGTTCAAAACAACAAAATTATTATTTTTTTAAACAAAAGTACAAGTTAAAGAATTTAGTAGCCGACAAAAAATATATAAAACAAGTGGCTATAAAAATTATGTTACAACTTGATGATAAACTGTCTAAGATAAGCTAAAACAGAAAAAGAAAATGAGACGAAAACTAAAAAAAAAAAAAATTTAAAGAACAAAATTAACGATGATATTAAAATGATTATAACCAACATCACGTGCGATTTTCAGAATTAAAAAAAAAAACATAATTCAGAATTAAAACCAATTTTTTATTTTCTAACTTCCTTTTTAAATTAAATAAAATTAAAATTTAATTTATTTTTTTATATATAGGCTTTTTTATATATTATTTTTTAAATTACGTCATTTTTTAAATCAAATCAATTTTTCATTTTAATTTTTTTTTTTTTTGAAAGGTGTTAATTGTTGTTATTTTGATGTTTACAATTTATATATAATTTTTTAATTTATTCTACTTTCAGGTTTTAATATTGTTTTATAAAAAGTGTGATATTCTTTTTTGAAGTTAAAAAATAAAACAACACGAAAAAGACTGGAGGTCATTGTATTGTCTTGTTTGTTAAGACGAAACAGTAGCCAGTTTTTTTAGAGTACCTACTATAGGGAAAACATTATTTAAAAACGAGTTGTATTTATTTTTTAAATTAAACTGTATACATATTTATTAAGAACACAACATAATTTTTATAGGTTTTTAATTTATAAGATTTAAAAGCTTTTAATTTTAATAAATAAAACAAATAAATATGAAACAAGTTTGTGACTTAAGTCTTTTGTTTATTTTACGGGGGTACATTTTTTGGAATAATGCAACAAAAACCTCACAGAATGAGAACATATCTTTAAAAATGACCAGTAGTATTTCAAAATAGAATGAAAATTTTCTTACATGGACATATAGTCAATATAGATGAATTTCATATCAAAACCTATAAAAAAGGCACATTTTGAACCCGACCCTCTCAGAATTTGATGAAATTTTGCATACAGCTACATTTTACCTATACAAACACAACCACTTATTTAGAAATTGCGTTTTTGAAAGTATGTGGGCGTGGCAAGGCATCGAAATTTATGAAAATGACGATAATATGTACTTTCAAGCTGTGATTACTACGATTTCAAAGATCTTGGTACCATTAGAAAGGTATTTAAACCCACCCCACCCCAAGTAGGTACGAAATAACAACCACCAAAAGCCAGGTAGCAAGTAAAACAAGTATATACCAGCTGCCGTACGTAGGTAGCGCGAAAATTAAAAATGCGCTCTCACTAATCCGGCTGTAACTTTTGAACCCGTAGGAATTTTTCCATGAATTTTTTTTCTTAGAATCTTAAGAATATTTACTAAAATACAAAATTATAAAAAAAGTCGATTTCAAAAATGGCCAATGTCATGTCCCCCTTAAAAAAAATCAACAGATTTAAAAAATAAAAATAATGCAGATAATATGTTGATAGCGCCTTAGGCGAATATGTTTTTAATTTCTGATAATATACGTTGCCAGTGAATTATATATATATATAATTCACTGGCAACGCAATTCTATCTATTACAAAATCATAAACAATTACAAAATCCGAATCATTTCAGGTTAATTTGGGTTAGGAGTAATATTTAAGATCAGATATGCCATAACAATTCAAAAGACTTAAGACACGAACTTTACTATTAAAATCTTATTAATCAATTATTAACAAATCAAGTTTCTTTTAAAAATGTATATTAATAAATATTTGAATAATCAAAAGACTTAAGAAACGAACGTTATCATACAACAAAATCAAACACTAAGGATATTATATCGGTAAAGACGACAGCAAATGTAGCCAAAAACAAATGAAATTTCACTTGAAGAAAGGACGACTAACATTTCCTTAAATTCAACTAACATTTGTCATTTGTTTTTACTATTCAAAAAATTACTAACAATTGTAGTAAAAATATTTAAATTTTATATTTTTATTTTTTAAATTATTTTAAATAATAAAAAAAAATGACTGTAAAAATTAATGTAAAATCATAAAACAGTCATTTGATGTGGTTTGTTTTTTAAAATAAACTACAAGGTTAGTAAAAAAATTAAATTTGTTTTACAAATGACTGACATTTACATTAAAAATAAAGAAACTGTATTATAACACAAACAACTACATATTTTTAAAGGAGAAGTTGCCTGAGTGCAGGAATTAAGAAACAAACAATATATATTACCGTTAAATAGTTTTTACAAAAATCAGTTTAATGTTCAGTTAATATTTCCTTTTCCTTGTCTTAATTCTTGACTTGTCCTATCTGTGGACAATAATTTTGATGGATTTTTTAAGATTTTTTCTTTAAAAATTTAATCGATTAAATTTTGTTAAAATTTTAAATTTTCGCCTTAAGCTTAAATTAAAACAAAATTAGTTGTTCTATATTCAAAAACTAATTTTGTTTTAATTTAAGCTTAAGGCGAAAATATACAATTTTAACAAAATTTAATCGATTAAATTTAAAAAAAAAAATTCAAACTTTTTCCTTTAATGATAAAGCAAAAATATCTTAATTATTATATTTTTTATTAAATTACTTTTTATAAAACTTTTTATGTTATATTTTAAAACTCACTAAAATACAGGGGATGGGGGGTCAAAATTTAAACAACATTAAATTAATATAATTTATTTCCCATGTCTTTGAATTAAAGGTTACAAAAATGTATACAACAATTTAAGTATAAGATGAGCTCATGTAGAGTTTGAAAACACACCAAAAACTAAACTAAATCATAATATTAAGACCCCCAAATTAAACAAAACAAATGGGTTTGTTAAACAAAAAAAAAAAAAAAAAACAAAAAAACCATAAAAAAAAATATTGCAAAATGACTTAATGTTAACTAGCACGCGCATTTGCACAATTTCCTGTGGATGCAAAAAAAAAAACTAACAAAAAAATTCACAAAGAAACGAAAAATAATAAATGTAACATCACAAACATTTTATTGTTAAATAAAACAGATTTGTCTTTATAAATGGTAACATTTTGGCAGGTGGTATGATTTAAACCACGTCACATTTAAACATTTATTTAAAAAAGAAATTCCCTAAAAAAATGAGACATTAACTGTAGTTTTGGGAGTAACAAACAGCAGGTTATAAATATACAACTTTTTAAAATATTTGCACAAAATTTTAATAAAAATTTTGTACATAATTCAGCTAAATTTTTGAAATTCTCTTTAGGGGGTATTAAAGGTTTACCTATGATAAATTTTTGTATACATAATTTATGTTTAACAATTGTTAATATTTGTTTTAAAAAATATCCCGCTAAAACACAGCTCAACAATTTTTTGGCACAGTGGGTTTGAATTTAAATTTTTTACTTTCTCTTTATTTAAATAATTTCTTTATAAATTCTTATTTAGATAGTCAAACAATTTAAATTAGTTTTGTAGTTTTCTAAAATTTATATTTTTTTTTTTTTTGAATTTTTACTCAACACTTGTTTCGTGCTGTTTTAATTAGTTGTTCAAAATAAACAGCTTTTAATTATATTTGGTTTCATGTTAATTTTATCTATTGTAATATATTCATAAATATGCTAATTAAAACGTCATTAGATGCAGTCATATCTCTCTTTCTTATTTCTGACATTGTCTGGCTATTAAGTTAATAACTTATCAATCATGCTTTTTTTCTAACTATTTAAAAGGCGGCAAAATGATCAACAAACAAGTGGGAGGTGTTTTCTGGGATACAACAAAAAATACAATTTAAATTATGTATAATTGCAAAACAAGTTAAACTTTTAAATGACAAATGAGATATAATTTTATGAAAATATTAATTATGAAACGTTTAAAAGCTGATAGAAGAGGACAAATAACTATTATGGATAAAATCTCTCAATAGAGGTTGTTATTTAAAATTTTTAATTATTTTAAAATGTATACAATTTGCTGCCACAAAACTACAGAGATTTTTATATTGAATGATCTTTAAAATTTAAATAGTTTTTTATTACAAAATTTTATAGAAAAAAATCTTACATATTTTTAAAATATGCTTTTAAAAATTTTCGAAAATTTTTGAGGCGAATATTTTTAGAAATTTAATAGATTTTTCTATGAAAATATTGTACAAATTCTTTAAAATTCTCGAAAGAAAATCTATTCAAGAGTATTTCCATTATATTTCAACGAAAAAATTTAGTGAGTTTGTTTTGATTTTTCATTTTTGCGGGTTAGGAACTTTGTTTAAAAAGTCATTACCAGCTCAAGTATAAAATAAAACAAAAGAATTAAAAATGGCACGGAAAAAACAGCAAAAATTGCAAAAAACAAAAACAATATGGCATTCAAATTTAAAATATTTCAAAAAATACCCGTTAATTTAATGTTTCTTTGATATTTTTAGTAAAAAAACAGTAAAGAAGTAATTGACAGTTAAATTGCTAAATAATAACGTGTTAAATTGGAATGGTTTTTGAAGTTTCGTTGTTGTAAGAGAAAATATACCTACCGTAATTTTCTTTCTATAAATATTAAAAAATATATAAGCTATGAAAATGAAAATTATTCAAGTTCGAGGCCATACTCTATATTTCTTTATTAGGATGATATTGTCCTAACAAATAATCTATAGAGATTATGTTTTCAAATTTAATTTTTCACCCTTTCAGGAATGTGTTGATAGATATATTTCGGGAATTTTCTAGGTTCCCATCATCAGAATACGTTTTGAAAGCGGTAACAATCCCATGCCAAACATCAAACATTCATATAAACTAGTTTACTCACTACATGAGAACTAATATATGAGCTTGAAGTTAAAGCTTATAACAATTGATCAAAAACATAAATTGAAAACTTGTTTGTTATGTGCAAGGTCCATCTCTGGTGGATATTCAATACACGTTTTTTGTTTTTCTCTCCTTTTTATATTTTGTTTAGTTTATAAACAACACAGGGGGAGTAAACTAGACTGTACTTTGTCTTTTATACAAGTTTAATATAATTTTTATTAAAAATAAAAATTATGTTTTTTTCGACCTTTAATTGTGCAATGAAAATGAAAATTATTCAAGTTCGAGGCCATACTATATATTTCTTTACAATTAAAGGTCGAAAAAAACATAATTTTTATTTTTAATAAAAATTATATCAAACTAATATATAAGCTACTTCAAAAATTTTCGAAATCTGTTAAAACTGACTTTAGTTAACTCTCATTTCTCAAGGACTTATGAATTGAGAAAAACGATAAACTTTAAAGTTATGACATGCAAAGTTTCACGTTGAAACGTCTTCACCAAGAGAATTAATGGCCATTTAATCGAAGAATAAAAAAAAAAAATACTTTTAGATCCTAACCAATACAAAATGGAGTCACTAGATTTAGAAGATACATTCACTAAAAAAGAATTTCCATAACGCTGCTTGGTGAAAAGTTGTATTAGGGTTTATAAGTAAATGAAATTGAGATTTGAGAACACTTAAAATGGTGTTACTTTAAACAGTTTGAGGTATAACAAGCATCTTTTTTTGTCAGTTTACTGATATTTAGTTGAGTTTAATGTTATTTATTAAACTTGTTCTCAATATCTTTGTAGATTCTTTCTATGAACAAAATCATAACAAAATTCTCTTTTAAAAGAAAAACTGCTTAAGTGAATAAGTTTGTGTCTTTAGTCTTTTGTTTAAACAAATCACTTAAAATTCCTATTTGTTAATATAAGGCATTCTTAACTAACAGCTCTACTAATATAAATTTTTTAATGTCATTTACTCAAAAACTACACTAAAAATATTACTTACGCCATAGCAACTGACTGTAAGGTAAAACATCTTTGACTAATGCTTAAATGTTTCGAAAAACTTAAACAAAGTATTTAAATTTAATTGCATTTTACAAAAATAAATTACTTACAATTTAAAATGCCTGAAAATTTACAGCGAATTCTAATTTAATGACTAAAATATTTTTTCAGTGTGACAAATTATTTTTCATACCCAAAACAATTTTAATTTTTTTTAATTGATTTATTGTTATCTCATTAGCTACAACCCTCAAATTGGTTATAAACAGAAGAGGCATTTAAAAACCTTTTAAAACTTAAATGCATTAATGACATTGACACTGATCTTTAAAGTTTTTTATTTTTTGCTTAACATGAATGTCACCTTTTAACAGAAGCAAACTATTGGCTAAAAAAAAAATCTAAATAAACATTTACTTTTAAAGAATTTTCTTTAAAGTAGTCGTAGCGAAAGAAAAAAAAATCAACTTGACCATTATGTTAAATAGCTAAACATGTTTGTACATGCATAAATAGTTAATAGCCTTGAAAATTGTTCTTAACTCAAGGACTTTTCTATAATTTAACCATTCATTACAACAAAACCAACTACTTTGACTTCATAACTTATCTAGTTCATAAAGGGTTTTCTGTTTGTTGGTTTTTGCAAATAATGAAAGAATAAATGAAAATAAGAAAAATTGCACAAAGAATTAACTAAACAAATCCTAAAGCTACTTAAGCCTCCTACTAAGTATTTGTCGGTTTATGGCGGGAAGAAACTGAGAAGACTTATTTATACTCATATATTTTTACCTAGTTTAGTTTTTTACAATAAAAAGCCATGCCGCTTATTTTTCTTTTTCTTACATTTTTTATTTTTCATTAAAATGTGTTTAGTTAGGGATTTGTAAAGGGAAAGAATCCCATTAGGAAATAAAATAAATTTTTTCTTAATGGAGCAAGTGTTGTGTTTTCATTTTAAAACTTTTAAACGGCTATAATATTTAATGGATAAAGATAATTCTGTTGTTTAAATGTCCTTAAATAATTGAACAAACATCTTGACTACAATATTAAAAAAAATTACAGAATATTGTTATCCAGAGTTGCCAAATAATTATTTGAAAAAACTAGTTTTGTTCTTCGTTAAACAAATTTGCAACAGAGAAACAAATTTTCGTGGTTTAGGCACCAACACACAGAAAAATAAAGTGCCAACCGAATTAAAAAGTGTATTTTAATGGCAACAACTTATAAATTCAGTTAGTACTATGATATTTACATTATATTACTGATTATTTTGTGTGTTGCAACTAAAATTCAGTTGAATTAACTGAAGTTTGTTGTGAAAACTAATGTTTAGTTATAAAAACCGACTGAAATTCGTAATAACCCAATTTGAGCAGTAGTATTCGAATTTTAGTTGGAAAATTGCCAAATTTTTCTCTGTGTGTATAATATGCATGCAAAATCCTAAAATATGCAATCAAAATTAAAAAAAATATGCACTTAACCCTACACTGTATGACTTCTTATATTTGAACTAAAAAATGTTTTTTAAGGGGAAATTACCGTCTGAGTTCAGGAAAAATATTCAAAAAAAATTTAAATCACTATTTTAGTAGATATTATGCATTTTCATAAAAAAAATCATTTTCATAAAATATTGGAAAAATAATATTTATTTATATGTAAATGTAATAAGAATAAGTTATATAATAAAATGTTGTGTAAAAATAAATATAAAATATTATTACGCAAATTTAATTCAACTTACGCCTTTTACGTAAAAAATTCAAAATGTGAAGCTGCTTTTTGTCTAAGTTCTCCGGACACTTTCACTTAAACTGTAAGACGTTTTAAAAACTGAGTTGGCAAAAATGATCAATATAATGTAATATGAGTTTATATTTTTCGAAAACAACAGCTAAATAGCCGCTATTCTAATAATAAAATTGTGTATCACCAGTGATACAATATGAAGTGTAGGGTTAAAATTGTTTATTTATATTAAAAACAAAAACAAAAAACTCAGTCTCATTGTTTTCTTAAAATACAAAGTAAATGACCGCTCAACGTCGCAGTTTGCGATTGGTGTATTTAAATGTGTATTGATTTTTTGAGTTTATATCACATCTGCATTCTAAAAAGCTGAACTGGGATTTCGAGTTTCAAAGAATAATAAAAAAACATGAAAAAAGACGCACTTCAAATTAATTATTTTTTATACTTTTAAGCAATTTTAATTATATTTTAATGATAATATGTATTATTTAATATATTCTCTGAATACGTCTTGCACAACTAAACAAAATTAATTAATTATATTGAAAAATACGCTATTTGCATATAAAATTTAAATCTAAAAAAAATTTACATTTTTTTCGAGAAGCTAAGAAAAATGCTACAAAAATATGATTGTAAATCAAAATTAGTAAAAATAAGCAATACAAACAAACCATTTGAAGCAAAATAAGTAAAAATATGCATTTTATGCCAAAATATGCATTAAATGCCAAAATATGCATTTATATAAAAATATGCAAAAAATATGCACTAACGAATCGATGCCATTTTAACGCAAGTTCTTTGACTCCCGAAGATATTTTATTTGTCCTGTTCTCAGACTTAAGAAAAAAAAACATGCATTTGCATGAACTTCCGGTCCCTGCTCATTAGCATAACAATAAAAAATGAAAAACTTAAGGCTTTGTATATTTTTCAATAATTTTTTAAAAAGGTCACACCGAAAAGGGGCAAATACTGGTTTTTTCAAATAATTATCTCGCATCTCTGGATAATAATTTTGTACTCTTTTTTTTATATTAAGATTGTATTCAAGATGTTGAAATATTTTAGGGCTTTTAATCCACTTGATTATTTTTATGTAATAAATATATATATGTATAGACATTTAAAAACGAAATATTTGCTCATTATTGAGTAAACCACAAATAAAATCAAAAGACTTAAGAAACAAACTTTATGACACAGCATAATCGAAAGACTTAAGGCACAATGAAAATTGGTAAAATAAAGATTGGAAATAGAATTACACAGAAAAAAATAGTAACGGGTTTCCATTAAAAAATTTATTGAATCAATTAATATTTTAATTGATTTTGCACCTATCACGGCAATGATACTATCAATTAAACCTTTTATTAAAATTAAGAAGGAAAAAAAAGTTATAAATAACTTCTAAAACAAAAAATATGATACTCACAAAAAAAGTGTGTGATCTATACGTTAGTATGTGTATTTTTTGCAATGCTGAGTCTGTTTGTGTGTGTGTGTGCTTGTTTTGTTTGTTAACTTCAAATGTATTTGGTATTTTATACTGAAAATTTTCTATTTATGCATACAGTGTATGAAAAAATAATATGATAATTGCGTCTAAAATAAAATATGTATTTATATATTTAAAAGTCAATTAAAATATTAATTGATTCAATTAAATATTTTTTTAGAAACAAATTAAATTGAAATCAAATCTTTAATTACATATTTTAGGTTCATAATTTTTTTTGTGTAGTGATTAGTTTTTAGAGTGCCACCATTTCCCTTTTTTTGGATTACACTGGTCGACACGATTTATGGGTCAGACTTCTATCAAATTTTGGTTTCTTTTATGTTACTAATAAACAAATCGTTATAAATTAAAAATAACATAAAAATAATCTCGATGTATATAAAAACAAAAAACTAATATAACTGTAAAAAATATTACTTGAGCCAGAGTACACACTAAAATTTTTTTATATAAATAGAACATTTTTGGTCTTCAAAGTTTAGTAACGTCATGATGCTTGTTAGGAAAAGACCTAACCACGTGGTTGATTACTAAGAAGACAAGAATGGAGCAAAATTGATTATTAATAGGTTTTTTTGTTAAAGTTCTGCCTATTATATAGGCTCTAGCTTTTCTAAAACTTCGGGACTGATGAGATCTTTAGCCAGATCGAAATACTAGTATCAACCTAGCTAATATGTTTAATTTGCTTTATTTTTGTAAATATACGGAGGTTGAAAGCTCGTTATAAATTGAAAATAACATAAAAATAATCTCGATGTATATAAAAACAAAAAACTAATATAACTGTAAAAAATATTACTTGAGCCAGAGTACACACTAAAATTTTTTTATATAAATAGAACATTTTTGGTCTTCAAAGTTTAGTAACGTCATGATGCTTGTTAGGAAAAGACCTAACCACGTGGTTGATTACTAAGAAGACAAGAATGGAGCAAAATTGATTATTAATAGGTTTTTTGTTAAAGTTCTGCCTATTATATAGGCTCTAGCTTTTCTAAAACTTCGGGTTCTGATGAGATCTTTAGCCAGATCGAAATACTAGTATCAACCTAGCTAATATGTTTGATTAGCTTTATTTTTGTAAATATACGGAGGTTGAAAGCTCGTTATAAATTGAAAATAACATAAAAATAATCTCGATGTATAGAAAAACAAAAAACTAATATAACTGTAAAAAATATTTTTTTCCTTCAAAGTTTGCTTTTGATCTAAGTGCTTTCTACTGCCGATCGCAAAATCTCCGAAACTTACTTATAGAAGTAAAACAGCAAAAACAAACTTTAAAAGCTAGGAATGGATAATTTGGTGTTTTTCGATGTCTAGAATCAGAGTTTCTGCATTAAAACAGAAACCCAAGAAAAAAATTTTTTTTTTCTGGATCGGTGTTATTGGCACACTTAAAGCAGAATCCCAAAGATTTTTCTGAATGTAGTAAAAATTCATAAAATTTTTCAATAACTTCATAAAGGGGCATCGAATTAGCGTGAAGTAAAATTTGTTGGACAGGTCCTTAAAATACCTTTCATGATATTTTTTCATACTTGTAGATAAATCTCATGTAAACTGGGAGAAAAGAAATCATTTTGTTTTAACTTTTTTAATATTTTGCCGTAAGTCGAAATGAAATTTATTTTAAAGGCAAAGACAATGGCTATTTCTGTAGTTATATAGATTTGGATGTGGAAAGTTCTCAACTTTTACTTTTAAGGTCATCAACGTGACCGTTTAATTTATATTTTTACACTGAACCATTTTTCTTAGTAGGCCAAAACTCTTGAGTAGTGTTAATTTATCCGGCTTTGTAAAAACAAAGCAATAACAAAATAAGATCAAACAATTATGTTACATAATCTTATTTTTCGGAAAAAATAATTTCAGCGACTATTAAAAAAAAATAAAATAAAAGTTAAAAAGCTCTCAAATATTCTTTGAGTGCAGGCATTCTTATTCCGCTTAAAGAATTGCAAAAATTCGGAAAACAGGGAAAAAGTGAACCGCCCGTGAAAGGGCCAGCTTTAAAGCTAGCACTCAGTAGAATTTTTGACTAAAATCTTATTGGAGCATACAATTTTATGCTATTTTAAATCAAGACTTTTTATTATAAAAAAAAATCCAAATAGTTACAATACAAATTTCAAGCTACAGCAAAATCAAAAGACTTAAGACACAAACACGTTATTTAACTTCCAAAGATTTTTAAAAATATTTTTTAAGACCACTATTATAAACTTATTATTTTCAAATCCCTTTACAACCCTTAGCATAACATCCCCATAAGACTTTCAGTTTTTTTTCACTTTTTATTTACTTTAAGTACACCCGTTGTGATTAGGATTATCGGTGTTTAGTGCAACAGCAATGACTTTATCATTATGTTGAAAATATGCCTACTTCTGTGTATTCTTATACTTGTTGGCATTTTGCCGCTTCATTTTTGTTCACTATTCAAGTTTTTTATTTTTCTATATCTTTTTGTTTTTCTCCATTTTAAGGGCTTTAAGTCAAGGTTTTATTAAGTTGGGGGGCTTTAGCTTCTTTAGCACTAGGATTTAATACTTTAGTTACTACTACAGTAGTTAGTTAAGTAATGACCACTATATATACTAACTGCTGGGTGAAAGATAAGTGGAGACATATTTACATACAAATATTTTATAATATGGTTAATATTACAATAACAACAACAACAGTAACAACTAAAACAAATTACTTATTTTACTAACTAAGAACATGCTGTTTATAATAAAGAGGTAAGTATAAAGTCATAAAATAAAATTATTTATGTATTGTACAGAAACACTAGACTATTTTTAATGACATTTTGAGGTTAAAGTCTATTTAAAATTAAAATTATGGAAATTATCTGGGACCCAAAGATTTAAAAAGTATTGCTAAATATTCTGTTACACTTTTTGTGTACCAACTATGATTTTTGGTATAAAGGTTTTTACGATATAAGAACTTTGAAACAATATTGAGAATATAAAGGGTCCGCCAAATAACTTTTTTTTTTTTGAACTCCTGAACCAATTGGACTTTGTATGGCGTCATACCAAGGTCTTTATGCAAAATTCGTCTCAATGATGTCTCCGAAATGTTCAATTGTTGAGAACGACGGTGAATTGATGTTGATGGCGCTTCACGCACACTTTCTGCCACAGCAGCAATATTCTCGGGTGTACGCACTGTTTTTGGCTTTTCACGCTTTGGTTTATCGATGAGGATGCCAGTTTCTTTCACTTTTTTCACAAGATAACGAACATACGGACCATATTCGTTCAGCGGAAGGATAAAACTAATTATCTGTCAAATCAGACATGAGCTAAGTGTTACCATTCACGAAATAAGCACTAGTTGAAAAAAGAAAACGTTAGATGGCGGACCCTTTATATGAGGAATTTCAAAAATTCTCGACAACTGTTGAAACTGATTTTAGAATTGATCACCTTTTAAGTCTAAAAATGAAAAAAATAATGGAAACTTGCACACAGCAAAATATAGTGCCAACCGAATTAAAAATGTGTTTTGTGTTGCTACAACGAATAAGTTTGGTTAGAATAAATATGTATGAAACAGTGATTTCTAGTTTTTTTGGGCGTTGGAACTAAAATTCAATTGTATTTACTGAATTTTGTTGTGAAACCCGATTTTAGGTAAGTTGTAACAACCGATTTTAGTCGAAGACATCTTAATTTTAGTTGGAAAATGGCAAATTTTTTCTCTGTATGTGAACAAGAGTTTTTTCATTAATATTTTTTGTTCATAGTTTTTAACTATCCGATTCATACCACTAGGCTTGGGAGATACATTCACTAAAAAACAAATTTCCATATCGCTGCTTGGTGCAAAGTTATATGGTGGTTTACAAGTGAAAGCCACATTTTCCAATTTTTACATTTTTGCTGTTTTTTTCATAGGGAGCTTAATGGAATTGAGTTTTGAGAACAGTGTTTCAAAAATGGTGAAATTTTATACAGTTTGAGGTATACCAAGATGGTGTCGTAGAAAAAAAATGTTTTCAAAATGTTGTACCTAAAAGTGGCGAAAATTTTTGAATTAGTAATATAACGTTTTAAAAGATTTTATCGAATTTTGTTTTTTCAACAAAATTTTACTTAAAATTGGCAAAAAATTTAAAAATATTGGAAAAAGGTAAACATAGCAAAACTGCGACAAGGTAAGAAAAATTTACTTTTTAAAAGTAAAAGGAAATAATAATGAAAAATCACAAAATGGCAAATGTGAGTAAAAAAAAAAACAAAAAAGTCCTCTCTGCTAATGATTTTTAAAGATATTTAGGATTATAAAATCTATATAAAATCAAAAGACTTAACCCTTTCACTACGGACTTTTTGTTTGTGGATATATTTCTATTTGGACTTCAGATTCTTGTAGGGGTCCATAAATTGAAAAGTAAAAGGTTTACTTGTATGCCCCTCCCCAACCTACACACCAAAAAATGGGACCGAAAATCGAATTTTTGAAACTTCTCAGCTCAGGTTTACCACTAAACATTTGAATAATCAAAAAAGCTTTATTTGATTTTGTTTTGGTCCTTAGATGACACTACATGCCAAATTTCGAGATTCCAGCCAGTTTACATAATACACCAAACGCCCATTTTTTCGAAGATTAAAGTTCATTAAAATAGTCGATCTTTCTTTTAAAAAGTTTGGATTTTTTCACCTAACACTTAGAAGTGAATGGTGAATAATATTTGAAATTCACCTCAAATTTTTTTTTCACCTCACCACAAAAATGGTTATTTACCTCAAAAATATTTTTTCAGCACAAAATATCTTTTTAACATCCAAAAAGTTTTTCACCTCGAGAATTAGTTTTCACCTCTAGAATGCTTTTTACACATTTTGTGTTCTGTTTTATTTGTAGAATGTACACTGTGGAGCGTATAAAAAAAACTTGGTAATACCAAATTCAATGCATGAACTTGTTTAGAGAATTTTTTGTAGAAAAGGAAAAAGTTGCAAGTTTAACAAATATAATTTTTCGCGTTTTTAATCGCGGTTTTCTCAAAATTGTGACGTGATGGAAAACGGATTTGGAATCAGTGAGAAAAAATCTGATAAAAATATATATCGCGGTTCAAACCATATCGACTTTTTAAAACTGACTGTGCGTAATTTGAGCTATTAATAAAATTGTAAAAAATACTCCCACGTACCACCATTTGGGAACCGTTGTTCTAAAATCTATAAGAAATGAACTTGAAAATTTATAAACCACAGATTTGATTAAGTTTCTTATAAAAAATTTTTAATTTCTTACAACACAATTTTATTTTTTAACAAAAATGTACTTAAATCTGAAAATTTTTTTGTTTCAAATTTAAAATTATGACACCTGTTTCCATAAAATTTTTCCCTATTATAGTATTATAAAAAAAATAAGTTTGTTGGGTAAGTCTTTTGATTTGTAAATGTGTCTTTTAATAGAAGTGGAAAACAATGTTCCGGCCAACTTTCAGATTTAGCTAAATCTAAAAATATTTAGTTTTAAATTCGCTTTTTCCCTTAGATATACCCACTTTTTAAAATTATGACACCTGTTTCCTATGACATTTTTTCTCTATATTATATTACAAAAAATCAAGTTTGTTGCTTAAGTCTTTTGATTTGTGCTCAATGTATTCATACACTAACAATGTATACAATTCATTAATTTAAATTTATTTCAACAACTTTGTGTGTTTTTTTTTTTTAATTCACATTAAACATTATATTTATTGAATCCCTTTGATTTTTTGTTTTGTTTGTTTTCATATTGTAAATGTAACTAAACCTTAAACGTGTCTTGTTATATCAAATAATTTATCCATTAAATTGCTGTTAAACAACATTTATTTCCACTTCATATTTTCAAATTATAATCAGCCAATAACAATAATAACAACAACCAACAATCGCAATCAGAAATGACAACAACATTATTCATAAACATAATTTAATGATCATAATAAGAAAGACAACCCAGACAGAGGGATGGACGGACGGACGGACAGACATGGATAGAGATTTAGCCTTAGACAGACAGTAGTTGTAGTAGTTAGATCTTCCTTTAACACCAAATGTCACATAAACTTTGACAGTATGTATATTATGTTTTTACTTCTTGGTGTTGACAGCAACTCTTTGCTTGTCTGACTGACTGGCTGACTTTCTGGCTGACTGAGTAAATAAATGTAATAAACGAACGTATGAACCAACCTTCCCAGAGATGTGATAACATTGTCAACTCAACAACCTGTGTAAACAAATAAACACATGACTTCTTAAGTCTTAAGACAGACTAAATGTCTAGTTTGTAGATTTTGTCTTTTACTTTGTATTAAAATTGTATGAATTTGTTTGGAGTTTATACTTAAAGGGCCTTTAATGTTGTTGGCGTTCTTTTTATTTTTTCATTACATATTTCTTCTTTATACGATTATAAATGGTTTATAGTCTATGAAATAAGCTTAAGACATTAAAGGTAGACAGACAGACACAAATAACAACAAAAATTACAGGCAACAATAACAACTTTAACACAGGCCAATTCAAGTATGTTATTTGTGGTTAAAGGGTAGTAACAGGCTTAGTTTTAAGCAAAAGAGCATATAAAATTATGTTAAATGTTAGGATTTTACCATAAAAGGTATTCATATTGATTATAAGATCTGTTTATGGTTAAATATGATTAAATGTTTAGGAATTAAAAATTTTTAAACTATTACTTTCATTTGAAAATTGTTGACTTACTAAATAATAAAAGAAAAGTTTTTTAAATAACTTAAGACTTCAGAAACGAACTTTAAATTTTATAAACCATAAAATGTGTCAAATTTTTGTTTATCAAAAATATCTAAATAATTTAAAGACTTAAGAAATAAACTTTTTGTCACAGCAAAATTTAAAGACTTAAGACACGAACATTTTATGTGATATTTAATGTTTTTTTTAAAGATAAATGCTATTTAAAATCAAAAAACTTAAGACACACACTTTCTACTACAATAAATCTAAAGACTTAAGAAGCAAACTAGAAATCTTATGAACCACAGATTTTGTTAAATTTCTTATCAAAAAAATTAATATCTGAATAATCAGAGAATTAAGACACAACCTAAATGGGTTAATGCGAGTAACATCAAAAGACTAAAGATACAAACATTGTAAACATATTACTTTATGAAATGACATATTAACCCAAAAAGCATACTTAATACTTCTAGAAAATATATATATAAGACACGAATTTTAAAACCTATACACCATAGATTGTATTAAATTTCTTTTCAAAAGTTCTGATAAAAAATAGTTGGACAATCAAAATATTTGGACAAACAACATTTATATAAAATCGTATTACCCCCCGATGTAGTGAACTTTCTTATCAAAAGTGCTAACGAATAATTATCTGAATAATCAAAAGACTTAAGAAATAAACTGCATGATAAAGCAAAATAAAAAAGACTTGGGCCCGATTATTGAATGTCCAGTTTAAGTTTAAGAAACAGTTAAATTTATAATTTATATGGGAAACAACAACAGACGTAGTCAGTTAAAGTACTAGTTAGTAGCTAACGGGACATTGTGAAAATGAGGCTAAAAACTTACACAAAAATGGACTAATTAAGGAAATCATTTTAAGATATTTAACAATTTAAATGTTATATAAAATCAAAGGACCTAAAAACCATACTTTCTACAACAACAAAATCATACACTCATAATAAGACATGCATACAAATACGAAATAAATGTCAAAACAACAAAAACTTTCGTAATATGAACAAAGTTTCGTTTCGTTTTACAAAAGTTATTGTTATTTTGACTTTGTTTCGTATTTTTATGCATGATGTTATAAACACATAGACGACTGCAGCTACACGACTACAGCCTGTCAAAAATATAATACACACGTTTATATGAAAACGATTATTTTGGCAACAACACAGCTACACGGCTACCCGACTACTTTTGCCGCTGTAGTCAACTTAAGATAATTTCTATTTTTGTTGGCTACAAAACAAAAATAGTGTTGACAATAAAGCAAATATGTAACAAATTAGTGGTTAAAAATATTTTATGTTGTTAAACACAAAAAAATGTCGCAACATTAAATGCCATAATTGCATTAATATTCAAGAGGGGTTAGATAAATTTATTATTACGTTTTAATAATGTATTATAAATAAGTAATTGTATTTTTAAGTCAACTTTATATACGTGTCTACAACCATGCATGTTGTTCTATTTTAATAAGGCAAAAAAAAAAGATGTAATTGGCACTACTGAAATAAAAATTCATTTGTATAAAAACAGCTGTTTACTATGTTGCTGCCGTTTCCAAAATAATAAGTAGCTGACCACACGGCGACGATTGCAGTGAACGGCATTTGTAGCCGTGTAGCCTGCTATGGTCTATGTGTTTATAGCATGAATTATTATCAGTTTACGACTTAACAAAAAGTATTAACTCATTAAGGACACGTCATAGATCAGCATGATTTTTTCCATATTATCGAAATTTGTCTTTTAAATATATTTAAATTTTTTTTATTGGTTTGTATAGGGTTGTAACGGAAACAATACAAAATTAAAAAAAAAAAAAATTAACCCGTTTGGGTGCAGTAGCGTGTAAAGTTTAAAATTTAAGACCAAATTTCTCTGCTAGGGGTGTGACTAAGCTAAATTTATTTATAATGTCTAAATATAGACCTATATATTTACACAAAGTTTGGTCAAAATTCCTTAATGTGCCTCATCAGTGAATTATTTCAGACCCAGGTTGCTAGTGTCGGCAGAATATATTAAGTATGTCTGTTTTCATTTTTGTCCCTACCAACTGCGCACAGTAGGGAAAATTTAATTTTTTTTTAGAAAATGTGTTTACAGTTCAAAATTCTTAACAACCTTAAAAAAGTAAAACGTTTAAAATTATCGAAATAAATTTTAAATTGGTTCCTCATTACCAATTTTTAAAAATTATTTCTTTACAATTCATAATAAATCGTGAAATTCACCTAAATTTAAAGTTCTTAGGTATTTTTGGGTTAAAATTTTAAAAGTAATTGCATATATTTAAAAATGTTTTGTAAGTAAAATATTATAACTAGAAATGTCACGAATATTCGGTCACTATTCGGTATTCGGCATGTTTTAGCTATGCGGTCGAATAATTCGACCGAATTAATACTATTCGGTCGAATTATTCGGTTTATATAAATTTATTAAAATCAGCGATTATTTTTAATAAAATTTTTACAAAATGTGTACAAGATTTTTGTAGAAAATTATAGAATTATATAATAAAGTTTGCGTGGATGAAGCATCATAGTCGATATATTATTTTTAACCAAACTGTAATATTTTTATTAGAATTATTACAAAAATTTAGTTTTTACTCGGTATTTACCACATTTCGTTATTGGGCTAGAATGCTTCCTCTTTTTAATGCTATTGTTATCTAATTTTTACAAGAAATTATCATGTTAGAGATATGTAGTAAAAGAAATTCATAATTATTTAGAACTGACTAAAAGATTTTTTAACTTTGGATCATTTTACAATATATAAAAATCGATTTATTTTAATCAATAAATATTTCTTTAACGCAAAAACACATTCACTTCATATGATTAACTTAAAATTCACAAGAATAATATAAATATTAGTATTAAAAAATTTTGTAAAACATTTCAACACAATATTTATAAATAAATGACGCCATCATCGTTAGAAAAAGTAACATATAAAGCAAACTAAAACTACAGACAAACCTCCAAACAAAGGACAACGATATATTTAAAGAAATGTTTTTATAAAACAAAATTTAAAAACCAAAAGTTTTAAATAAAGAATTTTCCAATAGAGGTGTTTACTTAACCGGCCTTACACGGATCATTGTATTCAACAACTTTTTTCCAATTTATTCTTTTATAAATTTAATTTTCTTCAGAAATTGAAGTTTTTTACTGTTGTCCGCCTAAAGAAGTCTTTATCAAATATATATCTAAACATTTACGGTGTGACAATTTATTAAAACTTAAAAGATATTAGCTAAAAAACCGCATTTGACTGCGACTACGAAATCATACAAAACAAAAGACTTAAGCTACAAACTTGTTTTAAAGATTAAACTTAAATAAACAATCATATTGCAGTTTTTTAGTTTAAAGCTAGCAATTATATATCGATAGACATGATAAATTGAAATGATATAAAAAAATTTATTGAATTGATTTCAAAACAAAATTGTTTTAATAATGCCGGAAGGAAGAATTTCAAGATTATTTTTTTTTTTTTTAGTTTTTTTTTAATATTTAAATTAAAATAATTATTAAGTGAAACAATATAACAGATGAAAATGACAAATAATGATCTTACAAAATTATTGTTATTTAAAATTAACAGTAATTATTTCGAAAAAAAAGAAATACCTGTTATAAATCACTTGTGTTGACTTGTGCTAGAAGTAGAATAGTTTTTTAATTGATTTCTATTTATAATTTGTTTTATAACAAATTGCGCAGTTGGTTTACTTTGTAGAAGTATATTTGTTTAGAATTTTGCTTAGAATGTCTTTTTTAAGATAATTATTTAAATTACTTTTTCTTAAAGTTGTTCAAAATTTTAATGGTCTAAAGCTAAAGAAAATAATTATAATTCATTATATGTAATCACAAAAATTTGGTTTAAACCTAATGAAATTTTGAAAGTTTAAAAATTAATATATTTTATTTTTTATGTTTATTTTCATAATGATCTTTATATTAATATATTTTTAATGATTCTTTTTCTTATTTTATTTCCCAAAATTTAATTTTTTATTTGTTATAATTTATTTAGTTTGTTTAAGGTTCAAGGTCATTAATGTGTATCATATATATTTTTTTTATTAAGATTTGTTATTATAATTTTCATCATTCATTATCATAATTTTATATAAAATAATTATAATTTTGTTATTTTTTTTTTAATCCCACTATAAATTATATTTCCTGTTTTTTTTTTTTAATTGTTAAATTAGATTTGAAAAAACACGCACTTTTGTTTTTATATAATTTTTGCATATGTAAATTTATATCCGTAATTTGTTAACACATTTCGAAAAAAAAAATTCTCACAGCACCTTTTAATTAATTAATTTTTAAGTTTTTTTTATAAATAATTTGTTTTTATTTTTGCCCCCTTAACTTAAGTTTCATTTCTTGTTATCAACCCGTGTAGTCTACACTTAGAATGTGACTAAATAACTAAAACATCAAAATATTTTTACACCGGTCTTTACCAACAAGTTAAACCAAAACGTTAACAAAAATATACACTGCTTGTTGCTCTTAAAAAAATTCTCTAAATCTCTTAAAGAGCATAAACTTTTGGTTGAAAGCTTAGATATATTTGTTTATATTTCATTTTTGTTTCTCCGACAAATTTCATTTTCTTTCCATTTAGTGAGCTAGTAAGTAAAGTAAGTCTAATATATCGTCATCATCTGGTTATTTTGCATATACATCTCGTATTAATTTATATTAATGAAGTAGTTATTATTTATTAATGTTAAACAAACTATTTGTTAATGACAAATCATAAAAAATATTTATATGTTAAAACCAAAATGAATTAATTTTTTGTAATTTGAAATATCAATTGATTTCTAAAGAATATATTTAAAATGTATGGGAATAATTTAATCAGGAGAAAGCTGAAAGCAGCTGTTATAAATGAAGATATTAATATAGACTATATTATTCTGGAGCATATTAAAATTAAGCGTTCCTTTAAAAAAAATCTATATATATTAGGGTGGGGCGATTTGAACATCTTAACGGGCGCTTCGCGTTTCTGATTCTTGGGATTGTACTGAGCAAAAAAGTCCACTAGACCATACGTCTACGGTGAAAATCGAGCTTCCAGATTTTGACTTGCAGTTTTTTCTCAGACTTTTGTCACGTTTTTTTTGGATATTTTGGCCTATATATATAATTAATTTTCTGTTTGTTTGTTTGTTCGCTATACAAATTTTTCTCCAGGCAAGATTGCCACATAATTTTAATTGACCACGCCTACTTTTACGCCCTCTTTTTTGTAAATTTTATGTTTTACATATTTTTTTTTTTTTTTTTGAATTTGTAACGGATTTCAGTAGACTTTAATTCATATTATTTTTTTTTTTTTTAAAGAGAAGCAACACTCAGGAAATTCTTCCTATTAATTAATGTTTTGCTTTCTTTGGAAGTCAAGGTAGCCATATATTTTTATAGACCATGTTTATTTTTAAGCCCACTTTTTTAAAAAAATTGTATATACGCTTTAGGTGTTTGTTATACCCATTTTAATTTTTCAACGGATTTTACTAAAACTTTGTATACCAAGATCCCTTTATCACGGTCAAAGTTGCCTAACTATTTTTTATTGATCAGTCCCATTTTTCCTAACAAATATGAAATTTCATTGCCCACATTAGTTGTTTGCTAAACAAATCTTGATTTTTTTAAGTATTTCGTTCAAATTTGACGCTCATGATTTTTGCACCTAGTTCGAGATCACCAAATAATTATCATCGACCCCGTTCATTTAGAAATGCATGGTTCAAAATATATAAATTGTTACTTTTCAATTTGGCAATTTATAAAATCTATAGTCCACTTCGGAAGTTCCCTAAACAAATTTTTATTTTTCACCAGATTACGCTCAAATTTTAAAAAAATTGATCTCCAAAAGATCGCCTTATTTTTTTTCCGAAATTTAAATAATTTTAGATTAAGTTATTTTTTACTCTTTATACAAATTTTGAACAAATTTTAAAGAAAATTTTCATAATTGGGAGCGTCGGTCGTGGGCGAGTCAGGAGCGGAGCAGTCGAGAACTGGGCTTTGCGCGGTTACTGGGTGTGGGCAATAATTAAGATAAGGAATCGGAGAAAAATTCGGTATCTTTTTTAAGTCTTAAGGTATGCAGCAAAAAGTCTTAAGGTATGCAGCAAAGTTAGTCTTAAAACGAAATACAAAGCAAGAAAACCATCTTAAGGTTTTTTACACTCAGATCTTAAGACAACTTTCTCAAATTTTCACAATTTTTTTATCCGATTTTAATATATAAATATTTTAAAACTAGGAAAAAAATTTTTTTTTTTACATTGAAAATATTTTATTAGCATTAAAATCCCAATCCAAAAACAGAGAATTGCAAAATAAATATAATTGATAAAAGCTGGGGAAAATTTTACTAATGAGCAATTCCATATGAAAACGATCAAAATTGGCAAATTTTTGGACGACCCCTCTCCGATTTTAAAATAAATAGTCTCAATCGATTGCAAAGCAAAAAATAATGTACCTACATATTTTTTTTTTTTTTATAGTGACTGGTTTAGTGGTGGTGTGCACCACTGTCATGTGACAAATTGAAGAATTCTTCATAAGGGACCTCATTGAAAGTTGTTTTACTCGATCGCAACGAGTGATAGCTCGTTGGAAGGTATTGAATCAGGCTTTAATTGAAAAATAAAATTTTCCTAATTTTTCTTGTTAAATAATTAAAAATAATTCAATTATAAAAAATATAAAAACAATGAGAACAAGGTGGGTCTCTTAAATGCTCTTCTCCTGTCCAAACAAGGAGTCGGGGCCCATTTTTTATTGCTGATTCTTAAAGCAAAAATTATGAGGAATCCAAAAAAAATAAAATTAGCCGGAAAATTTAGGAGCTTCTGTGGAAAATCGGAAAATTTAATTTTTATGGGAAAATTTAATTTTCATGGGAAAAAAAGGTAAATTTCTGAGAAAATTAGGAAAATTTTATTTTTCAATTAAAGCCTGATTCAATACCTTTCCAACGAGCTATCACTCGTTGCGATCGCTTTAGTAGTTTTTTTTTTAAACAACTTTCAATGAGGTCCCTTATGAAGAATTCTTCAATTTTGTCACATGACAGTGGTGCACACCACCACTAAACCAGTCACTATAAAAAAAAAAAAAATATGTAGGTACATTATTTTTGCTGGGCAATCGATTGAGACTATTTATTTTAAAATCGGAGAGGGGTCGTCCAAAAGGTGATCGCTTTCATATGGAATTGCTCTAATATAAAAAAAAAAACTTTTAATCCAACAGTGTAAAAAAGGATTACCATATATGTAAGTGTCAGTCAAGAGCTCTACCATCTGAGCTATTTTGACAAAACAAAATTTTGATAAAAACATAAATTATGAAAATCAAAAATCAGTAGTTATATATGTACTTACTAGAAGTGAAAAATTAATGAGTCTAAAACTGTATTTTCAAAAAAAATGTTAGATCATTACTTTTTATTTAAAATAATGTTAAAAATAAGTACTTATGGGTAACACATTAATATTTGTATTAAAATAATGGAAAAATTAACTACTTATTAGTATGTCCTTATTACTTGTGATAAAGTAATACAGAGAGTAAGCTGGTGTCATTACTGGTAGTGAGAAAATTAACGACTTGTCATTACCGTTTCTACACTGGGTGTAGAAAAACCATTATCATATAAATGGACATATTTGGTAAACGCAAGTACTTACAATTGTCATTACAATTCTCATTACTTTTATATGGTGATGTTTGAACTAAAATAATAATATATATATGTACATTAGAGGTTATTCACTTTGTATGGCCGTTTTCAAAATGAGTTCTAAAGTCAAGCGATGGGCTAGTTTGGTTCCTTTGCAAGTAAAAACATTTAATATGAAGTTTGGTGCCGATTTGATAAAGAAAACACGAGGCGGAAATCGATTGAAAATTGAAAGTGTGTTTTGTATGGGGGAAAAAATGGGTTTTTTTGCGTTTTTTTCAAAAAATTGTTAATATTGAAGCAGTTTTTATTCCATATTTAAATTAATCGAGATGAAGACAAAAAAGTGTTTTCAAAAAGATATAAAAATCCAAAATCGGTTGAGAATTACCCGAGTAAAAAAATACCCCAGACCACTAATGTGCCAAATACCACTTGATCAAACATTTCGAGCCCACATCCTAAACGTTTACGAAATTAAATACCAAAATATTTTTTTTTTACTTACTGGACCCATTAACTGTTAGATATGAAATATTTAATTTTTAGGATGTCGGTATCCTGTCCTAAGGGTGACGTCAAAAACCAACAATATTTTTGGGGGTATTTTTCAAATCTCCAATTTCAAATTTTAAAAAATTTTGTTCAAACAAAATTAAAAAAAAAAAAATAGTTTCACACACTAAGGTCTCATTAAGTATAAAATTTAAAATAAAAATACCAAAAATTACACATATCCCCCGTTTAATTTAGTAAGGGCAGATTTCGAGGAAATCGCTTTTTTTCACAAAATTCGATCATAGTTTAAAATGTATCTACTTTTAACAAGTAACAATTAATGCTATTCAGAGTTTTATGAAACAAACTACAAGCATTATATTCTGGAAATTAGGTCAAAATCGAACTACGGCAAATGTCAAATTTCAAGGTCAAAGGTCAATTTTTTTTCGAAATTTTGAAGATTTCATGAAATTGATAACGAAAAATCATGTGGTATCTTCGTATTTGAATGAAAGTTGACTAAATTTTTTTCCGTAGTTGGTATTTATTATTTAAAAAGAAGAAAAACTTAATTAACCCTTTGGTGCACTTGGGGCCAAAAATGTCCCAATATTTTTTAACATTAAAAAACGCAGTTTCTTTCAAATATCTGCATTATAGAGGTAACATTTTTGAATTATAAATAACAAAATACAGATTTACTTTATTTAATTTAATTACCTAAAAATCGTTTAATGCACTTCGGGCCAAAAATTACTCAATATTTTGTAACATTAAAAACGCAGCTTCATTAAAATATCTGTATAATAAAATTAAACATTTCTATTTATAAATAGAAAAATATAGATTTATATCTTTTTGTAATTGGAGAGTCGATCATATTTTATTTTTTTTTATCAAACTCGATAAGGTGCCCCTATACTAAAGACAGGCCAAATTTGGAAAATTTTGATTGGCCGCGAAAAAAAGAATTTTCTTGTTAAAAACGCAGCTTCATTAAAATATCTGTATAATAAAATTAAACATTTCTATTTATAAATAGAAAAATATAGATTTATATCTTTTTGTAATTGGAGAGTCGATCATATTTTATTTTTTTTTTTATCAAACTCGATAAGGTGCCCCTATACTAAAGACAGGCCAAATTTGGAAAATTTTGATTGGCCGCGAAAAAAAGAATTTTCTTGTTTTGTTGGAAAATGGTTTTTAAAACATCTAGACACAGAATTCGATTTCAGATTGCAGTAACACACAAATTTTATTTAAATTGACTCAGGCGCACCGTGATGTGTAAAGCAATATTTTTTGTATGGAAATAATGGGAAATAAACTACTCATTAATAAGTTCCTTATTATTTGTATAAAATTAATGCAGAGAGTAAGCTGGTGTCATTACTGGTAGTCCGAAAATTTATGACATTACCGTTTCTACAGTGGGTGTATAAGGAAATCTAAATCTTTTAAAAATATTATTCACACCGACTGATTAATTGCATTTTACTATAAAAATATATTTTACTATTTATGTAATTTCCAACAAAAACTTGTATTTGATAACGTAGGTGTTAATTCTTTTTAAATAATAAAAAATTCTATGAATTCTTATGTTTATTTTTTTATTCACACTTAGTGTTAACCAAACAATTCAAATACTTATTAGCTCAACGTCTGTACATTTGTCCAATCCATCAAGTCTTGAAAAAAGACAAGAAACTAAGTACTTCAAATGTTTTTTAAACTGATGGTGAGCGAAAAATAAAAATAACGTCATTGAGCTATTAAAAGATTGTTAAACTCATTGTTTTGTTTTCGTTTATTAAGTATTTCAAATGTCACTTTAAATTTTAAATTACATTAACACAAAATAAACAAAAATAAATTCAAATACATTAAAAAAAAAAAATAATAACGCACGTTATAAACATTTTAATTGTAAAAAAAGCACCGACAAATTCCCTTTGGCTCTCTTCTGGCCATTAAAATTTAATGTTTGTATTTATAAAGTTTTTTTTAATTTGGTGTTAAATTTATTTTGTTTTTATCTTATTTGTTTATATTTCTCAAACAGAAAAAGACAAAAAAAAAAACAAGTAAAGCTGTACCTCGTAAAACGCGGATTTATACAAAACCCCATATTCTCTCGTAAAACACAGGTTTTCTAGCACTGGAGCTCTAAAATGAAATGTTTTTAAGAAAATACATAAAATTCGTATAATGCAGTGTTTCTGTACACCGTATTATAAAAAACTAAAATATATCAAAATAACAAAAATTTCGACAAACTATTTTTTTTTTTGTGTTCCTAAAGTTTTAGTTATTTTTACATAATTTTCGTATTTTTATGTGTGGATTATTATAGGTGCGGCGTTATACGAGGGAAGGGTGTTATTTTTAAATTTAGTCTTATGGTTTCTTTGCTGGTGGTGTTTGATAATGTCGTCAGCTAAGAATTGTGCAAATATTGAATTTCAAATGATATACAATTTTATTATTAGCATACAAATCAATTTTGAATTTTGTATTAAAAAATTGAGTCATTTCTTTGTGTTTTGATATGGTATTGTTTTAGTTTTTTTTTTCTAATTTTTTTTGGTAGTTTTTTTGTGGGTCTCTTAAATTAGGTTAATTTTTTTTTTTGGTAATGGATCAATATTAAGACATATGATATAAAATTTTAAAACATCTCAATATAATATATACCCGATCAAAAAAAAGTTACATCTGAAATACAAAATCTAATCTCATTTGATATTGATCGATATGTATTCTTATCCAAATTTATTTCAAAATTGGGGTATCCAGTAATATCCGATAAGATCCCTCAAATATATTTCCGGATTAAGTTAGATCAAAATTTATCTCAAAATTGGGGTATCCAAAAATATCTAATTTAAGATCCTGATTGATTCCAAAATATCCCGTGGTATGAATTTAGATCTACTTTGATCTAATAAGCTACAAAAAGATAAGTAATTTTTGGTGGATAGAATGAGATATTTTGAGATTAAATTGGATTTACTTGTATGCCATGATATATATTATTTTTAATAAAAATATGAAAAAAAATTTAAAGAAAAATTATTTTGGACATCTGCGCATATACAAGGTGGCGCAAAAGTAATCCTCCTATCAGAAAATGCTATAAATTTTGCGATTGGCCCCTAATGTCAGTTCTGTTTTGACATTTGTGTAGTAAACACATGCGAAATACACATTAATAAACAATGTTACGCTACACTGCTCCAGAACGCGGAATATTGGTGACTATTTAGTTGACCAATAATCGGTCGGTGACTTTGGCACAACGTGAATTTCGTCGCAGATTTCCTGGCCGTCCAACTCCTACTGGTGAAACACTGCGACGTTTAGCCGCTCGCCTCGAAGAGACTGGCACAACACGAGATGCTGCCAGACGTGGCAGACCCCGGAGTAGCCGTTCTGCAGAGAATATTGCTGCTGTAGCCGAGGATGTCATGGAAGCGCCGTCGACATCGACCAGACGACGTGCCACGCAAATGGGTATCAGTCGACGGTCTTTACAGCGAATTTTGGTACAAGATTTGAAGATGTTTCCGTACAAAGTCCAGACGGTGCATCAGCTGTTAGCTGCTGACCGCCAATCGCGTGTAACATACGCTCAAGCCATCCTTAATTACCACCAAGAGGAAAATGATTTTTCATCAAAAATAATCATGAGTGATGAGGCCCATTTCCATCTTAGCGGGTACGTAAATAAGCAAAATTTACGCTTCTGGGGCACTGAAAATCCGCGTGTAAACCCACGAAGAGCCATTACACCCGCTCAAGTCACTGTATGGTGTGCTGTTTTCGCTGGAGGAGTCATCGGACCTTTTTTCTTCGAAGACGTCGCAGGCCAATCGGTTACTGGGAATGGTGAGCCCTACAGAGCAATGATCAACGAGTTCTTTTTGCCGCAACTGGATGAATTGGGATTGGAAAACATGTGGTTCCAACAGGACGGTGCAAACGGCTGAAGGATGCATTTCCCGGGCGCCTAATCTCCCGTTTGGGCGATTTGCACTGGCCAGCAGGATCGCCTGATTTGACCGCTCCAGACTTCTTTTTGTGGGTCTTTTTGAAGTCGCGGGTTTATGTCAACAAGCCTCAGACTCTTGCAGCTCTTAAAGACAATATCCGTCAAGAATGTGAGGACCTATCGCCGGAAGTTTTGGCCAAAGTGATGGAAAATGCCATAAAAAGGGCTCAAATGACAATCAACTGTGGCGGCGGCCATTTACATGACATCATATTCTCGACTTGATGTAAAAAAAATTAAAATACCAAATAAAAATAATCCACAAGAAGAATCAAAGTTTTTAATTTTTTTTTTTAAATTACAGCCAAAAAACATCGGAAGGGTTATTTTTGCGCCACCTTGTATAAGTATATATGGTGTTTTATAATATAATATATTTTTTTTTGTTTTTTTTTTTTTAATTTAATCAATACTCAGGGGATGCCCCCTACTCATGCAGTGCATTGTATTGATCAGGAAAATAGGGTATGGGAAGGAGGAAAGAGGGAGTAGTGTTTGTGGATATTTGATTTAAATTTTTCTAAATTGTAAGTAACAGGGAAGACTCTGCGGGAAGTTTGTTCCACTTACGAATCGTTCGACTAAAAAAACGAATTTTCTCTGTAATGCGTTGTGCGAAACACAGGACAATCAACTACAAACGGATGTGCTCTACTAGATAAGCGAGTATTACGAATAAAAACTCGGGCTCGTTGAATAAGTTCACTTATCTCAGATGAGCATCTGCCATGGTAATATCGATAGAAAAGTGTCACACAACCCACATTCCGACGATGCTCCAATGAATCAATAAAGTTGGATACACTACTGTCATTGATAAGCTTCACCGCCCTCCCCTGAACACGGTCCAGAAGCTTCAGAATAGACAGTGGAGCTCCTGCCCATATATGAGAGTTTTATATAAGACAGCATATATTATATCTTAAATTATATAGCTTACATGTCAACATATATGATTATATATTGTGCTATATGATTATGTATTTTTATATATGACAATAGATCTATCATATCTTATTATGTATATGATATATACTTAATATTTATTTTATAAATGTTAATATTTAATAACACAGTGCAACACATAAATTGGTTCCTCTTTCGTACCCGGTTTTTTTTTGAAGTGTATATCGAAACTAAAAAAAATCCGCAAAGGACTTGGCCAGATTACATCGAAATTTTTTTTTTTGGACACCCTAAGTTTTTGCACCCAAACATGATTTTTTTAAAAAAGGAAAATTTTTATGGAATCCATATATCATAAACCGTTCGGAATTTTGTTTTTATGTCTTCGGCAAAGTTGTAGATCCAAACCAAAGCAAAAAAATTCTCATATGGACCGACCCAAAAAAATTGCATCCACTGCATCAAAATTGCAAAAAATTGGGAAAAAATGCTATTTTTATGATAATATGGAAATAGGCAAACTTTAAAATCCAATTTTAAAATCCTGTTTAGGAAGATGAGGTGTTGTAAAAACCCAGTTCCACCTAAAAACCGCAACACGAAGATAAAACACACATGACAATCATTTTTGACATGACAAGCATTTTTTCCCAATTTTTTGCAATTTTGATGCAGTGGATGCAATTTTTTTGGGTCGGTCCATATGAGAATTTTTTTGCTTTGGTTTGGATCTACAACTTTGCCGAAGACATAAAAACAAAATTCCGAACGGTTTATGATATAGGGATTCCATAAAAATTTTCCTTTTTTAAAAAAATCATGTTTGGGTGCAAAAACTTAGGGTGTCCAAAAAAAAAATTTCGATGTAATCTGGCCAAGTCCTTTGCGGATTTTTTATAGTTTCGATATACACTTCAAAAAAAAAACGGGTATGAAGGAGGAACCAAACGATGACCTTAAAAATGCTGCACTGTGTAATATATCGTTATGTATGTTACCACATAAGAAATATATAATAATATATGGTTATGCAGGACACCATATACAATCACATATTATAATATATTTTAAAATGAAAAACATTAGACCACATATAATTTTTTTTTTGCTTGGGTAATAAAACTTCTTTAAAAAGAAAGTTAATAAATATTATTTCATTAGTCAAATTAAATCGGTAAGATTATATTTATCTCATTTGTCAACTTCCTTTTCATGACAAATCAATATTTATTAAAAAAAAAAAACAACCAACAATAAAAATCCCCTTAACACTTTATGGACACACAAATCCGTTTTCAACGCAGTAATTTAAAACGTCTGTGTTTTTTACTGGTTTATTATAGCTTTTATAAACCAAAAAATAAAATACCTCTTGGCTACAATCATAAATAAAAAATTCCAGAAAATTATTTTCGGGAGTTGCCAAATAAACAGGTTTTCAAGCCAACTGTAAGCTAAATAAGAAGTATATTATATTAATGTCACTCTAATATTATTAATTCTCCTAAATTCTACGAATAAAAAATTTAACAACTTTCACAATTTTTCCAAAAAGTGGGCGAGGTAGGCATGGTTCAATACGGACAGTTTTGCGCTCATTTTTAGGATATGAATTATAAAAATTTAACTAAATTTGGAAAAAGCTAGAAATTAAAAATATTTTTTTTTTTAAAAAACTTCAGATCTGGTTCTGGATTTTAAAAAACCAAATATATTTAAAAATCGGAAAAAAAAAATTTGATCGGGAAATTTTTTTTTCCTTAATAAGTACCTAAAGTCACGAATTCAATAGTTCTACAAAAAATCAAAAGACTTTTAAAACAAACTTTATGTATAAAACGAAAACATTATAAAATCAAAAGAATTAAGATACATACTACTTCATTCTAACATAAAATCAAAAGACTTAAGAAACGAACTTGATAGTTTGAAAAAAAAAAACATCTAAATAATTACAAGAATTAAGACACGGATAGTTTTATTAAACTCTATCGATTTCTAAGAGGGCCACTTAAAGCGAAAATAGCAAAAATTAAGAATTATTTTATATACCCAAAAGTTTGGTCAAAAAAATCTCCAGCAGTTCTATGACGTGTCCTTAATGAGTTAAATATTTAAAGATCTCTACGACTGCATGAAATAATTGGACCAACTTCAATCTCAACAAAAATATAAAGACTTTAGAAATAAACTTTTTGTTTAAAACGAAACATTATTTTTAGCATTTTACGATTTTAATCGATATTATGGAAAAGAAAAGCCATATAAAATCAAAAGACTTAAGACACATAATTCACTCTACCATAATATTTACAGGCTTAAGAAACGATCTTGAACTTTTGATCAAAATTGTCTAAACAATTAAAAGACTGAAGACGCAAACAATTTAATTTAATTAAAGGGTAACATTTCAAAAACATTTCTTTAAGAAGCATTTTTTTCTATTCCTTAAGTTTGGTAGAAAAAATCTACGGCGGATCTATGACGTGTCGTTAATGAGTTAAATCTTTAAAGATAACTACGACTGCATGAATGATTCAAAACAACTTTATTACATTTAAAATATCGAGTTAATGTTTTTACTTCACACTACAGTTAAAATATGTCTCTATTACTAAATGCTAATGTCAATTTGATACCTACGACAAACATCTGTATTTCGTAAACTAAATAAGAAAAAATAAAAACGAAATCCAGTTTTATTATATTTCTATTTGGCAAAATAGATATATATAGCCAAGAAATCATAGAAACCAGTTAGAGGTTTGTACCACCAAAAAACTACTCTCATTCAAATGGAGTTTAAGTTAAAAAGGAAAAAAATAAATAAAAATTTTGCAAATGCATATAAATTTATAGATGAGTGAAATTTTTTTTATACATGTCATGGTTTTGCAAGTGTTGAATTAAAAATCCACAGTCAGACCGAACATATATGGAATAGTTTCTTCTGAAGATAAACAAATTCGTTATAAACACCTACTGGTATTTCGAATTACTTATTCTTTTTATTATGGTAAAAACAAATAAATGCATTTAAAACCTGAATATCAAAAACAATATAAAAAAAATATATTTATCGTCTCATCTTTAACTAAAAAAAATCTTTTATAGAATAGCGCCAAAGTTAAATTTCTTTATTAGAACATATGGGGCTTCCCAGGCTAACTAACCCGCTACAAGAAAAAGTTTATCGTAACAATGCCAAACTAATAATATTTGTTGTTTAATACGATGTGAATAAAATATGGATGAAGTTTAACAATTTTTAAAAAAGTGGTAGAAGTAAGCGAGGTTAAATATTGAACATTTTTGCTGTTATTTTTAGTAAATGCTAGAAATTTTACTATATCTATAGATTTTTTATGAAGAATTTGCATAAAATTCAATTTGTGTAACAAATTTCAAACCAGTTCTGAATTTTTATAAGCTAGTTCCGAATTTTTAGTGTAAAATATAACTGAATTTATATAAAAATCAGAAAAATTAGTTTTTTAATATTTTTTTAACTTTTATATTTATAAGAAAATGTTGTATGTTATCTGTCGATCCAGAAAGTTTAACCGCGTAACTCGAATTAGTAAAACTACATGGCGTATAATGATTTTTATTATATGTATTATTGATTCCTTATACGCCATGTAGTTTTAACATACAAATATTTAACAATGACAATATTCAACGAATATTTCCTCGAGCTGTATTGGTTTGTTTTTTTTTTTTTTAAATACAAAAAATTTCTAGCATTTAACAAATTCGTTTAAGTAATTATAAATAATATACAAAAAATGAGCGCAAAATTTGCACACTTTTTGAAAAAAAAATTCAAAGGTTGTTGCCTTTTTTTATTCGTCTCATATAGGAGACCAAATACTGTTAGTTTGATATTGCTGCGTTAGACGTATTTTTTTTTGCTGCACAGTTGGCTTGGAGTGCAATATATACAGTAGAGATTTCCGTAGAAGGCGCTTTTATTTTCTAGTTCTGTAGAAAAAATAATATGCTGAAATAAATAACAAAAACTTTAAACCAGACTCCATTGATATCTTAGTTTTTTAGTAAAGATTTGAAAAACAGATGCCTACACCCAAATGATCTTACTACACTTTAAAGCTATGGTCCAGAATTTACAACCGTTTTAGAGGATAAAGTTCTAAAGTTCTGAGAGGTATTGTGGATTAGAGGGTTTTTAAAATAAATTATTAATAATATTAAACTTTTTCCAATTAAAAAAATATTTTAGAATCTGAGATCAATTTGCTTTGTAGGTATATAAAGTATTTAAGAAGATTTTGTAATTTTTTCTTTGCTGTATTTTAGCGAAATGTCTCTAAAATGTATTAAAAAATTAACATTTTAAAAATAATAATAACACAACATTAATAAGCTTCTAAATTTCTGAAGTTGCTGAAAATACTTCCCCCCAAAATATTATTAAACTTCATCCAAAAAGTCTATATATTCACAATAAATCGCATAATTTAAACTATTGGCTGTTTTTTTTTTGCGGATATTAGTTCGTCATTCCAAATTTATGTAAATAAAATGTATTTTTGTACATTTACTAAATTAAAAATATTAACGGGAATATTTTTTAAAACAAAATTCAATTTCCCATAGTTTTCAAAATACAATAAAAAATACCCTTCTAAGTCATAAATAGTTAATACTTTATTTTAAACAACAATACCCACTAGAAGAAGAATGTCCTAACAATATCTTGATATTAGAAAAAATAGAATTTGCTACTTGCTACTTCACCCTTATTACCACACTACCCCCAAATTCCCCTAATATCAAATATGATTGTAAGCACAAAATGTGGATGCTTTTGAATTTTTGTTATTTTCTGTCTAAACTGACAAATTAATACTTTTTTTCTTAAATCGGTCCCATAGTGCGTTTATATGCCTTTTAACTAAATATAAACCGCATGCTGCTGTCTGGGTAAGCCTGAATGTGTAGAATCGTATGTAATTGTTGCCCTCAATTAAAATGTGTTATGCAAATGTTCTTGCCAAACAAACAGACATTGCAACGAGTGAGTAAAATATATACTCTAAATCAACGGTTCCCAAATGAGGGTCCGCGGACCCCCAGTGGTCCATAGGGGTATTAATGGGGTTCGCGAGGAGATCCAACAAAATGAGTGTTTAATATTAATTTTAAAAAAATTCACAATATTTTTTACAATTTATTAATATTTTTATTCAAAAATGTTTAAAGTACCTCTCACTGATTGTTTCAATTTCAAGCCTATACATACGAAAAAGTCTGACTCTAGTTATGACTGTATTCCCATGTGTTTGTGGTTGAAAGTCACAGAAAATTTTATTTATTTTGAAATTGACATGACAATTAAAACTTAAATTTTATTGTTATTTTGTGTAAAAAGTTGTAAACTTCAGTCTTTAAAATTGTCTTAGGACAGTCACAGCCATTCGCAGTCTAAAATTGTATTTTTAAAAATTTAAATTTGTCTATTATAGTGGTTCTTTAAAAGAGTTTCTTTTTTTTAATTCAGAAACTCCTGAAAAAATTCTATGGCTTAAATTTTAAACCTTTTTTTTAATTTTTAAAATATACAAATGACTTTTTTTAGAAGTATTGTACAGTAAACTTGTTTAAGACGAACTCGGTTAAGATAAAACGAACTAATTTGAAAGTCCTGATAGTCAATGTAACATCTGTTAATACGAACTGGCTTAAGATGAACGTTCGGGTAAAATTAACTGTTTTTGACAGTCCAATAAACAAATTTTTATATAATTTTCCATTTTCAATAACAAAATTACTAAAATTTTCTTAAAATTTCCTTGAATATAAACATATTTTCATCCGAACACAACGAAATTCTTATCCAAATATATCAAAAACGTTCCTTTTATTAAATCGAATGAAATAATTTACAATATTTAAGAAAAGTTCATAATTTTTTTTTAAATTTGTGGACATTTAAAGAAATTAAAACAAATTTTGCTCCAGTAAATACGAAAAGATGGCTCGGAGGTCATCATAATTGGGTTTTATTACATTTGGTTTTTGTAATGTTTTTTAATTGAAAAAATATATTTTTTAAGCATATGAAAAACAATTTGTTTGGGAGTCCGTGAACCAGCAGAAATGCGTCAAGGCTTCCTTGAAGCAAAAGTAGGTGGGAACCGCTGCTCTAAATATAACAGATCTACTTCTAACTTAATGGCATGTGGCAAGTGTTTGTTTATTTGAAATGCATTTTGTTTCTTTAATTTTTTTCATAAATCTACATTTACTTCCTTCTCAAGTGCAGCTGTATATGAATTCTATTAGGAATATATTTTTTGAACTTTTTTAAGTTTTAAAGAAAATTATTTTTACAATATTTAGTCGTTGCTCTTGTTGTTTGATTTTAATTGTTAACAGCTTGTGAAAAGATGAAAAAAAATATTATTTTGTTAAACGCAGCAAAATGTTAAACATAGCAGTCTTCACTTGACAGAGTTACATAATGTTATATTATGAATACTGTTTTGTATTCATTTATTTTTTTTATATTTTTACTTTTTTTTTTTAAGAAACTTAACAGGAAATATCTGCTACATTCAGTTGTGATGTTGACCAAATGCAAACAAAAGACTTAAGCAACAAACGTGAAATTTTACTAACTGTAAATGTATAATGTATATTTATAATTATATGCACAAGAACATGTTAATATTTTTGTTATTATATCTAATACAATTAGTAAACTCAACTAAGGTACACCTATAACACAATTAACGGTCATAACCATAAAACAAATAAAACGTGCGGTTAAAATATGTTCAGTACAATTTTAAGGATTTAAAACTAAAAAAGCTAGGCTTTTCAATTGATGTTAAATTTTTCTTGATCTAAAAATGCGTTAAGCGAGGGGCTAGATTACTATTACTCTGTAGTTACATTTGCAAAATTTAAAATAGGCAGATGTTTTGAAAATGTTCTTTAATCTTTTTTTCATTTTTACAACATGTTAATAAACATTTGATGTTATTTCGAAACCAGTTCATAGAGATTATAGTTGATTAATTTTTGGTAATTATTTAAATCATTAGAAATAAATTTAAATAATTTCCATAAACCGCTATAAGAGCTAGAAAATTAAATAAAAAAATCTAGAAAATATTGTGTTTTTTTTTTTCTTAAATATATAATAATTTGCCGATTATGTCATCAAATCACTAAAACTATTATCGACATCGAATACACCTTCATTAAACACATATAAATTGCATTTTAATAAGCAACATCAGCTCTATAAGATTAAAAAAACAGCAAAAGCAACAGAGACAGCAGCAGTGGTGAACAAATAGCAACAACGGTAGACTTTAAAGTCAACACCAATTACAGTTAAAAAAAAAAAAAAACTCATAAAACACAAAAATATCGACAAAACTCTAAAAAAAAAACTAATTAACCAAAGTCACAGTTTTAACTATAAAAAAAAATCAGCAGAGTTTTAAATAAGTGAAACCCACGGCAAAAATTGAACAACTAATAACTCAACCTAATAACAGTTGAATACAAAAATAAGGAACAAAATATAACCAAAAACTTTGCAGTTCAACTTGAAGATTAACCATTCATATGCCACAGTTTTACTTCAATGCAAGGTTGTTATTGAAATTAAAAACAATTGTAAATTTAAAATATTTTTGAAAAGACAACGACAATGGCAAGAAAATTGCATGTTGCATTTATATTAAGTTATAAGGAAAACTTAACATTACTTAAGGCAGGAAATACTATAAAAAAAAATTAAACTGTACAATATGGAAGTTATTTTTACTAAGCATAGATTAAAGATGATTTTTTTTTTGTTGTCTTCTTCGGCATCATTATATTTGAAAACTCATTGCCAAAGTTATTTGAGTGTATACCTGAGTTTGCAATTAAATTATATGTTGTACTATTTATTTGTGTGTTTGAACTTCTGAAGACTTTTTCATAACTAAGCACTATGGTACAAGAGTTAATTAGGATTTTCATGTTTTTAATTATTGTTGATTTTCCTGTCGAAAATTTTAGAATTCTCTGTGAAAAAATTAAATACATCTCTAGCTTATTAAAATAATAAGTTGTATAGTTACCAGATGTATATCAAATTGACGCCAAAGGATTTATCCCATGACTGGTAAAAAGCAGGACTTATTGCAGATTATTATAATAGGCAATTACTGGTCACTGACTGATGAAAAGGAGATATACCACTTAACAAGAGCAGACTTATTTTATAATCCATATTTTATGTTATTTCATTTTTTAGGTTTTCCTTTAAAATTTATATTTTGAGAATTGTTGAATTTTTTCATGTTTTTTACCCCCTAATTCATAAATGTTTTATAAAGTAATAGTAGGGCGTTCGTAAGCCTCTTTTACTTTATAAATGGCTACAAATATATACATATAATATTTTTTTTATGTTTTTAATTTTTTCTTCTAGAGATAGCAAAGCTTCCCCTTGAGGAACAGCTCAACCCCTTTGGATGAAATTTAAAATGTATATTCCCTGGAGTAGGGGCTAACTCACCGATAGTTTTACCAGTACGAGATAAAAATGGGGATTCAAAAGCCAAAAATTCTCCCAAAAACTTCAAAAAATTCAATTTATCTATAGAAAAAAGTCCTCAGATTATGAGTGGTTTCCTATAGAAAAATATCAGAATCTGAGGGGTTTTCATCTAGAAAAAAAGTAATCAAAACTGAGGGTTTAACGTTGGAAACCAGTTTCTACAGAAAAATTTTATGGTTTTTTTAATTTTTTTGGAATGCTCCCAAAAGATTAGGGTTTTCTGTATAAAAAAAAGATCTCAGAAACTATAGGATTTTCTTTAGAAAAATATTTTTAAGGGTTTTTCTGTAGAAAAAAAAATCTCAGAAACTGGAGAATTTTCTATAGAAAAATATTTTTAGAATATTAGGTTTTTCTGTATAAAACAATTAACCCTTGGCGACCTGCGCAAATACACTTCAACTGTATTTTGTTTTTGTATAATACACTTCAACGTATTTTGTTTTTGTATAAGCTTCAACCACATTGACTGCCCTTTCGTAAATTTGGTTTTAAAATTTTATTAATTTTTCTTGCAATTTAAGACGACCATATTAAACTTATTTGAATTTGAAAATTTTCACCAGATTAGCGATAAATTTTATGCTTTTTTGTTTTTATTGATCTTTTATATATTATTTTTTGTTATTTATTACAGCTCTTTTGTTAGTTTTAAATGTTTTTAATTGTTAGTTGGGTACGATAAGTTCACTACAAATTACCAAACTAATAGAGATGGAACTTTACGAAAGTTAAGCTAAAATATGAGTGCTTCAGTGTATTTTTATACAATTGCTCAGGTCCTTAATTTAGTATATTCTATTTTCTTTATTTTCTTATAGAGTATGAGCTGCCTTGTAGGCGAACGTTCTGTGATCAAACCCTACCGACACCTAGAAATCTAGTTTTGGACATACCATGTAATGCGTCACAAGGTTACTAGAATGTGGAAATTTAACCTCTTCTACAAATAATTTATAATATGTCATCTTTTTTCGCTATGCTGTCATATAAATTTGATGCACATTTAGCGTTTTTCCCTCGAACGCACTCTCTTTTTTTTTTTTTTTATACGAAATAGTTGTTTAAATTTGTAGTTTTGATTATGCACTTAAAGCTTTAATCGATTGGGAAATGGGATGATAAATTATAGTAAAATATTCGAAGGAAAAAAAGTAAAAAATATGCTCTTAAAATATAGGTTGTTCTAGAATCTATAAAATATGCTAAAATATAAAATTCAAAAATATGCTATTAAGAGCAATATATGCAAAAATATGCTCTAACAAATCGATGCCAGAATTCGTCAATTATTCTTAAACGGATAAATGTACATATCATTAATTTTTCAACACGACGCATAAGAAAAAAAAAAAACTTGATGCAGCATATTTCTGGTTGCCCTGGTAATAACTGACAAAAACAAACGCGGATTTAGTTGTTAATGCTGCCAAATTAGATACCCGAATGTTGCTGAACTTATTATATGTAATTAGCATTATATGTATTTAGCATAAAAAAATTTAAAAATTTTATGCATAAAAAACTTGGTTAAAATATGCAAAACTTTAATGCAATTTTTCAAAAAATCTGGGCCATAAGTGAAAAAACTGTGTACGCCATTAAAATCAACATGGCCGAAACCGAGTTGAGCAGTGTTATAAATGCATTTAATATTAGTCCCAATAAAAAATGATTTTAAAACAATGAAAGAAATTTTTTTGTTTAGTTTTTAGTTCTAGCAGTGGGTTTCCATACTACTCAGTGTCGCTCAATGTGCTCTCCTTTATTTGTTCGTAAACTCGCACCGAGCAAATAAAACATTTTGCAGAAACTTAATAGTTTAAATTAATTTTTATCATGATTTTAAATAATATTTTAATAAATTTTTAATACTTCAAATATTATTGATAAAATCAGCAAGATAAAATTAAAATATTTTTTTTTTGTGGATGATCTTTTTAGTATAGTTCGGGAAAGTGCAATTGAGGGGGTTTTGACGAGTTTGAACAGTTTTTATCGAAGTATTTAGTTTACTGTCGAAAAAGAGTGCAATGACAGACTGCCATATTTGGTACTCTGGTGATGAGATAACAAAACGTTAAAAATTGATTGGTATCAAAAACCGACGGCTTCGGGAAGAATAATCAATTTCTTTTCAAAACACCCAAAAGAGTTATAATCAACACAGACAACAATTTAATAAGAAGAGCACTAACGTTGA
>CM037855.1:14192080-14242860 GCA_021234595.1 Delia radicum | reverse complement strand
AAACCTGAATATCAAAAACAAATATAAAAAAAATCTATATTATCGTCTCATCTTTAACTAAAAAAAATCTTTTATAGAATAGCGCCAAAGTTAAATTTCTTTATTAGAACATATGGGGCTTCCCAGGCCAACTAACCCGCTACAAGAAAAAGTTTATCGTAACAATGCCAAACTAATAATATTTGTTGTTTAATACGATGTGAATAAAATATGGATGAAGTTTAACAATTTTTAAAAAAGTGTTAGAAGTAAACGAGGTTAAATATTGAACATTTTTGCTGTTATTTTTAGTAAATGCTAGAAATTTACTATATCTATAGATTTTTTATGAAGAATTTGCATAAAATTCAATTTGTGTAACAAATTTCAAACCAGTTCTGAATTTTTATAAAGCTAGTTCCGAATTTTTAGTGTAAAATATAACTGAATTTATATAAAAATCAGAAAAATTAGTTTTTAATATTTTTTTAACTTTTATATTTATAAGAAAATGTTGTATGTTTATCTGTCGATCCAGAAAGTTTAACCGCGTAACTCGAATTAGTAAAACTACATGGCGTATAATGATTTTTATTATATGTATTATTGATTCCTTATACGCCATGTAGTTTTAACATACAAATATTTAACAATGACAATATTCAACGAATATTTCCTCGAGCTGTATTGGTTTTTTTTTTTTTTTGTTTTTAAATACAAAAAATTTCTAGCATTTAACAAATTCGTTAAGTAATTATAAATAATATACAAAAAATGAGCGCAAAATTTGCACACTTTTTGAAAAAAAAATTCAAAGGTTGTTGCCTTTTTTATTCGTCTCATATAGGAGACCAAATACTGTTAGTTTGATATTGCTGCGTTAGACGTATTTTTTTTTGCTGCACAGTTGGCTTGGAGTGCAATATATACAGTAGAGATTTCCGTAGAAGGCGCTTTTATTTTCTAGTTCTGTAGAAAAAAATAATATGCTGAAATAAATAACAAAAACTTTAAACCAGACTCCATTGATATCTTAGTTTTTTAGTAAAGATTTGAAAAACAGATGCCTACACCCAAATGATCTTACTACACTTTAAAGCTATGGTCCAGAATTTACAACCGTTTTAGAGGATAAAGTTCTAAAGTTCTGAGAGGTATTGTGGATTAGAGGGTTTTTAAAATAAATTATTAATAATATTAAACTTTTTCCAATTAAAAAATATTTTAGAATCTGAGATCAATTTGCTTTGTAGGTATATAAAGTATTTAAGAAGATTTGTAATTTTTTCTTTGCTGTATTTTAGCGAAATGTCTCTAAAATGTATTAAAAAATTAACATTTTAAAAATAATAATAACACAACATTAATAAGCTTCTAAATTTCTGAAGTTGCTGAAAATACTTCCCCCCAAAATATTATTAAAACTTCATCCAAAAAGTCTATATATTCACAATAAATCGCATAATTTAAACTATTGGCTGTTTTTTTTTTTGCGGATATTAGTTCGTCATTCCAAATTTATGTAAATAAAATGTATTTTTGTACATTTACTAAATTAAAAATATTAACGGGAATATTTTTTAAAACAAAATTCAATTTCCCATAGTTTTCAAAATACAATAAAAAATACCCTTTCTAAGTCATAAATAGTTAATACTTTATTTTAAACAACAATACCCACTAGAAGAAGAATGTCTAACAATATCTTGATATTAGAAAAAATAGAATTTGCTACTTGCTACTTCACCCTTATTACCACACTACCCCGAATTCCCCTAATATCAAATATGATTGTAAGCACAAAATGTGGATGCTTTTGAATTTTTGTTATTTTCTGTCTAAACTGACAAATTAATACTTTTTTTCTTAAATCGGTCCCATAGTGCGTTTATATGCCTTTTAACTAAATATAAACCGCATGCTGCTGTCTGGGTAAGCCTGAATGTGTAGAATCGTATGTAATTGTTGCCTCAATTAAAATGTGTTATGCAAATGTTCTTGCCAAACAAACAGACATTGCAACGAGTGAGTAAAATATATACTCTAAATCAACGGTTCCCAAATGAGGGTCCGCGGACCCCCAGTGGTCCATAGGGGTATTTATGGGGTTCGCGAGGAGATCCAACAAAATGAGTGTTTAATATTAATTTTAAAAAAATTCACAATATTTTTTACAATTTAATTAATATTTTTATTCAAAAATGTTTAAAGTACCTCTCACTGATTGTTTCAATTTCAAGCCTATACATACGAAAAAGTCTGACTCTAGTTATGACTGTATTCCCCATGTGTTTGTGGTTGAAAGTCACAGAAAATTTTATTTATTTGAAATTGACATGACAATTAAAACTTAAATTTTATTGTTATTTTGTGTAAAAAGTTGTAAACTTCAGTCTTTAAAATTGTCTTAGGACAGTCACAGCCATTCGCAGTCTAAAATTGTATTTTTAAAAATTTAAATTTGTCTATTATAGTGGTTCTTTAAAAGAGTTTCTTTTTTTAATTCAGAAACTCCTGAAAAAATTCTATGGCTTAAATTTTAAACCTTTTTTTTTAATTTTTAAAATATACAAATGACTTTTTTTAGAAGTATTGTACAGTAAACTTGTTTAAGACGAACTCGGTTAAGATAAAACGAACTAATTTGAAAGTCCTGATAGTCAAAGTAACATCTGTTAATACGAACTCGGCTTAAGATGAACGTTCGGGTAAAATTAACTGTTTTTGACAGTCCAATAAACAAATTTTTATATAATTTTCCATTTTCAATAACAAAATTACTAAAATTTTCTTAAAATTTCCTTGAATATAAACATATTTTCATCCGAACACAACGAAATTCTTATCCAAATATATCAAAACGTTCATTTTATTAAATCGAATGAAATAATTTTACAATATTTAAGAAAAGTTCATAATTTTTTTTTAAAATTTGTGGACATTTAAAGAAATTAAAACAAATTTTGCTCCAGTAAATACGAAAAGATGGCTCGGAGGTCATCATAATTGGGTTTTATTACATTTGGTTTTTGTAATGTTTTTTAATTGAAAAAATATATTTTTTTAAGCATATGAAAAACAATTTGTTTGGGAGTCCGTGAACCAGCAGAAATGCGTCAAGGCTTCCTTGAAGCAAAAGTAGGTGGGAACCGCTGCTCTAAATATAACAGATCTACTACTAACTTAATGGCATGTGGCAAGTGTTTGTTTATTTGAAATGCATTTTGTTTCTTTAATTTTTTTCATAAATCTACATTTACTTCCTTCTCAAGTGCAGCTGTATATGAATTCTATTAGGAATATATTTTTTGAACTTTTTTAAGTTTTAAAGAAAATTATTTTTACAATATTTAGTCAGTTGCTCTTGTTGTTTGATTTTAATTGTTAACAGCTTGTGAAAAGATGAAAAAAAAAATATTATTTTGTTAAACGCAGCAAAATGTTAAACATAGCAGTCTTCACTTGACAGAGTTACATAATGTTATATTATGAATACTGTTTTGTATTCATTTATTTTTTTTTATATTTTTACTTTTTTTTTTTAAGAAACTTAACAGGAAATATCTGCTACATTCAGTTGTGATGTTGACCAAATGCAAACAAAAGACTTAAGCAACAAACGTGAAATTTTACTAACTGTAAATGTATAATGTATATTTATAATTATATGCACAAGAACATGTTAATATTTTTGTTATTATATCTAATACAATTAGTAAACTTAACTAAGGTACACCTATAACACAATTAACGGCCATAACCAATAAACAAATAAAACGTGCGGTTAGAAATATTTTCAGTACAATTTTAATGATTTAAACTAAAAAAGCTAGGCTTTTCAATTGATGTTAAATTTTTCTTGATCTAAAAATGCGTTAAGCGAGGGGCTAGATTACTATTACTCTGTAGTTACATTTGCAAAATTTAAAATAGGCAGATGTTTTGAAAATGTTCTTTAATCTTTTTTTCATTTTACAACATGTTAATAAACATTTGATGTTATTTCGAAACCAGTTCATAGAGATTATAGTTGATTAAATTTTTGGTAATTATTTAAATCATTAGAAATAAAATTTAAATAATTTCCATAAACCGCTATAAGAGCTAGAAAATTAAAAAAAAAAATCTATAAAATATTGTGTTTTTTTTTTCTTAAATATATAATAATTTGCCGATTATGTCATCAAATCACTAAAACTATTATCGACATCGAATACACCTTCATTAAACACATATAAATTGCATTTTAATAAGCAACATCAGCTCTATAAGATCAAAAAACAGCAAAAGTAACAGAGACAGCAGCAGTGGTAACAAATAGCAACAACGGTAGACTTTAACGTCAACACCAATTACAGTTAAAACAAAAAAAAATGATAAACACAAAAATATCGACAAACTCTAAAAAAAAAACTAATTAACCAAAGTCACAGTTTTAACTATAAAAAAAAATCAGCAGAGTTTTAAATAAGTGAAACCCACGGCAAAAATTGAACAACTAATAAACTCAACCTAATAACAGTTGAATACAAAAATAAGGAACAAAATATAACCAAAAACTTTGCAGTTCAACTTGAAGATTAACAATTCATATGCCACAGTTTTACTTCAATGCAAGGTTGTTATTGAAATTAAAAACAATTGTAAATTTAAAATATTTTTGAAAAGACAACGACAATGGCAAGAAAATTGCATGTTGCATTTATATTAAGTTATAAGGAAAACTTAACACTTACTTAAGGCAGGAAATACTATAAAAAAAATTAAACTGTACAATATGGAAGTTATTTTTACTAAGCATAGATTAAAGATGATTTTTTTTTTTTTTTGTCTTCTTCGGCATCATTATATTTGAAAACTCATTGCCAAAGTTATTTGAGTGTATACCTGAGTTTGCAATTAAATTATATGTTGTACTATTTATTTGTGTGTTTGAACTTCTGAAGACTTTTTCATAACTAAGCACTATGGTACAAGAGTTAATTTAGGATTTTCATGTTTTTAATTATTTGTTGATTTTCTATCGAAAATTTTAGAATTCTCTGTGAAAAATTAAATACATCTCTAGCTTATTAAAATAATAAGTTGTATAGTTATCAGATGTATATCAATTGACCCCAAAGGATTTATCCCATGACTGGTAAAAGCAGGACTTATTGCAGAATTATTATAATAGGCAATTACTGTCCACTGACTGATGAAAAGGAGATATACCACTTAACAAGAGCAGACTTATTTTATAATCTCATATTTTATTATTTAATTTTTTAGGTTTCTTTAAAATTTATTATTTTGGGAATTGTTGAATTTTTTCACGTTTTTTACCCCCTAATTCATAAATGTTTTATAACGTAATAGTAGGCTTTCGTAAGCCTCTTTTTACCTATAAATATATATGCCTATAAACTAAAATATATAAATGGCTATAAATATAATATATATTTTTTTTATGTTTTTTAATTTTTCTTTCTAGGAGATAGCAAAGCCTTCCCCTTGAGGCACAGCTCAAACCCCTTTTGGATGCAATTTAAAATGTATATTCCCTGGAGTATGGGCTAACTCATCACCGATAAGTTTACCAGTACGAGATAAAAATGGGGATTCAAAAAGCAAAAATTCTCCCCAAAAACTTCAAAAAATTCAATTTATCTATAGAAAAAAGTCCTCAGATTATGAGTGGGTTTTCCTATAGAAAAATATCAGAATCTGAGGGGTTTCATCTAGAAAAAGTAATCAAAAACTGAGGGTTTAACGTTGGAAACCAGTTTCTACAGAACAATTTTATGGTTTTTTTTAATTTTTTTTGGAATGCTCCCAAAAGATTAAGGTTTTTCTGTATAAAAAAGATCTCAGAAACTATAGGATTTTCTATAGAAAAATATTTTAAGGGTTTTTCTGTAGAAAAAAAAATCTCAGAAACTGGAGAATTTTCTATAGAAAAATATTTTTAGAATATTAGGTTTTTCTGTATAAAAAAATTAACCCTTGGCGACCTGCGCAAATACACTTCAACTGTATTTTGTTTTTCTATAATAAACTTCAACTATATTTTGTTTTTGTATAAGCTTCAACCACAATTGACTGCCCTTTCGTAAATTTGGTTTTAAAATTTTTATTAATTTTTCTTGAAATTTAAGAACGACCATATTAAACTTATTTGAATTTGAAAATTTTCGCCAGATTAGCGAATAAATTTTATGTTTTTTTGTTTTTATTATCTTTTATATATCTATTTTTTGTTATTTATTACAGCTCTTTAGTTAGTTTTAAATGTTTTTAATTTGGTTAAGTTGGGTACGATAGTTTCAACTACAAATTAACCAAACTAATAGAGATGGAACTTTACGAAAGTTAAGCTAAATATGAGTGCTTCAATGTATTTTCATACAATTGCTCAGTCCCTTAATTTAGCTTCGCTAAATATTGTTGGAACTTTAGTATGTTATATTTTTTTTTATTTTCTTATAGGGTATGAGCTTGCCTTGTAGGCGGAACGTTCTGTGATCAAACCCTACCGACACCTAGAAATCTAGTTTTGGACATACCTTGTAATGCGTCACAAGGTTATTAGAATGTCGAAATTTAACCTCTTCTACAAGTAATTTATAATATGTCATCTTTCTTCGCTATGCTGTCATATAAATTTCATGCAGATTTAGCGTTTTTCCCTCGAACCGCACTCTCTTTTTTTCTTTTTTTATACGAAATAGTTGTTTAAATTTGTAGATTTGATAATGCACTTAAAAGCTTTAATCGATTGGGAAATGGGATGATAAATTGCTCAAAAATCGTAAAATATTCGAAGGAAAAAAAGTAAAAAAATATGCTCTTAAAATATAGGTTTGTTCTAGAATCTATAAAAGTATGCTAAAAATATTCAAAAATATGCTATTAAGAGCAATATATGCAAAAATATGCTCTAACAAATCGATGCCAGAATTCGTCAATTATTCTTAAACGGATAAATGTACATATCATTAATTTTTCAACACGACGCATAAGAAAAAAAAAAAACTTGATGCAGCATATTTCTGGTTGCCCTGGTAATAACTGACAAAAACAAACGCGGATTTAGTTGTTAATGCTGCCAAATTAGATACCCGAATGTTGCTGAACTTATTATATGTAATTAGCATTATATGTATTTAGCATATAAAAATTTAAAAATTTTATGCATAAAAAACTTGGTTAAAATATGCAAAACTTTAATGCAATTTTTCAAAAAATCTGGGCCATAAGTGAAAAAACTGTGTACGCCATTAAAATCAACATGGCCGAAACCGAGTTGAGCAGTGTTATAAATGCATTTAATATTAGTCCCAATAAAAAATGATTTTAAAACAATGAAAGAAATTTTTGTTTGTTTAGTTTTTAGTTCTAGCAGTGGGTTTCCATACTACTCAGTGTCGCTCAATGTGCTCTCCTTTTATTTGTTCGTAAACTCGCACCGAGCAAATAAAACATTTTGCAGAACTTAATAGTTTAAATTAATTTTTATCATGATTTTAAATAATATTTTAATAAAATTTTTAATACTTCAAATATTATTGATAAAATCAGCAAGATAAAATTAAAATATTTTTTTTTTTGTGGATGATCTTTTTAGTATAGTTCGGGAAAGTGCAATTGAGGGGGTTTTGACGAGTTTGAACAGTTTTTATCGAAGTATTTAGTTTACTGTCGAAAAAGAGTGCAATGACAGACTGCCATATTTGGATACTCTGGTGATGAGATAACAAAACGTTAAAAATTGATTGGTATCAAAAACCGACGGCTTCGGGAAGAATAATCAATTTCTTTTCAAAACACCCAAAAAGAGTTATAATCAACACAGCCAACAATTTAATAAGAAGAGCACTAACGTTGAGTGATGCGGAGTTCCATAAAAACAACAGATGGAAGTTAAGAAACATCCTACTGGACAATAATTTCCCGATAAAATTAAAATATATTAATTTTTAATAGAAAATAACAAAATATAAGCAACATATAATTGAGTGTTTTAAGCAACAATGTTTAACCAACATGTTGCAATCATTTTTTAGAGTAACAAAAAAAATGTTTTCATTTGCTTGCCCAAGTTCGATATTTTGTTATAGAGCGACGTGGGAAGTGTAGTCTCTCTATTTGCATATACTCTTTGATTCTAGCCCATAGTATAGCTTAGTTCTTCAGTCATCTTAAGGTGCTGCTGTTGAGTACTATGGTGATTTATTTAATGATGCCTAGTTTTGTTGTTACTTGCACATGCAGCAACAAACATCATTTTGTATACGAGCAACAATTCAAACAACATTGTAAATATATATCGCAACTTTGTCTTAACAAAAGATGCTCCTCTTTTATTTAAAACCTTTTATTTTTTTTTTCTTCGTTTTATACCGAACGTGTGTATTTAGTAGTGTTAAAAGTAATTTAATGATGATTTGTTTTATAACTACAATGTTGTTGCTGTTATTGTCGATGTTTTATTACTTTAAGGTTTTGGTAATCATTAACATACAATTGGTTGTATCAGTGAATCGTTCATGCGGTCGGTTGGTGTTGGATGTTGTTAAGTTTTTAAATCTTGTAATCACAAAACATCATCATTAAACATGATTTGTGATGATTTACAATATTGTAATTACTTAATCAAAATCACTTAATTGTCGTTAAGAGTTTAACAACAATTACAACAACAATAGCATTATAACAAAACAAAATTTTACGTCTTTAATTTGTAAAAATTGTTTATGTATAATGATTTATTTAGAAGAGATAACATTTATCAATTGTGTTTTTTTTTTGGTATTTAAATTATGTAATTAAATAAAACCATACGTGATTACCATTTCAATTAGAATATAAAACCGGTTTAAAAAATTTATAGATTAATCAACAATTACATACCTGTAAAGAAAAGAGAAAAATATTGTATTAGAAATAGAATTTGTTATGTATTTTTTTTTTTTTTGTTAAGAAAACAAAAGATTTAAGAAACGAACTTTTTTAAAGCAAACTTTTTATTTTTGATGGTTATAGGAAAAATGCTTTCAGATTTTAAATAGACATAATTGTTTGGAAAACTTTATTATATGCATACTAGACATCCGCTAAGAAGGGACTTTTAATAATTCTTCGGGAAGGGCAAAAAATGGAAACTCTTTTTCTTTACGACCTGCCAAAAGCTTTCTTAATAGTTTGTAGTCATTTCCACCTTTATCTCAAGTTTTAAATTAATCGTCAGTAACGATCCGGTAAGATCGTTACTGACGATGGAAAAATTATTATTCTTCAAATTCAAACCTCAATAATTTCAGGAATTGGCAATGTATAGGCATGTTTTATAGCCATGTTTGGCCAAATATTTTTCCGAATCAAAGAATTTGCTACAAAATGGCATCGATTTATTATTGTTGCATATTTTTGCATATTTTGTTATAAATGCATATTTTTGCATATTTCGCAATAAATGCATATTTTAACGCATATTGTTGCATATTTTCAATTTAATTGAATTTTTTTTGCATATGTTGTAAAAATTAAAATTTAAATTTAAAACACACAAAAGAAGGCAATTATTTGACGAACGTTTTTGGCACTTATAATTGTACAGGTAAAAGATAGACTAAATATGCCCAAATGTAATTTGTAAGGGAGGGTTGGGGTAATAAAAATGTGGAAGGCGATATATCTATTTATATCTGTTCTCACTTACCCGTCAGAAGTCCTGAAAATTGTAAAAAGAATTATTCTTTACTTGAGGACAAAAAAAAAAATGTAAGGACATTTTTGGCAAGCAAAATGGAGCCAATTTTTCGTAACTTAACTGTTATTTAATTGTAGATATCGAAATTGAAAAATCATAAAAATCCCTTCAGCCAAATTTGTGTGATCGTCAAATGGCTTTTATTTTCGCCGCCCGAAATGAGGTGCAAGTAGTAGCTCTGGGGAGCCATAACTATCATTAGGTCAGAGATCACGAAAATGGTGAAAATTTCAAAATTGATTCGGTAGAAAATGTATGGTCCTCAAAGGGTTAACATAGCATCTAGTTGTCATTTGTTAGACATTTATATTGTATTTAATTTCTAAACCAACGCTATCGAGTAATAAATCGATTTTCAAAAATGCAAATATCCATATTTTTTATTTTTAGTATAAGCGAAAGTTGCTGCCCTACTTAAATATAACACAGGAAGACAAAATCTTAACTTTAAAAATTAACAACGTTATGACCACTAAATTCTTTATATTTAGGGCACGATGATTTAAATGGAGTACTTTATTTTTTGTTTTACCGAAATTTGGAAAATAACTAACTAAATTCCAAATATGCTCCTCATGGCCGATTTTTAAAGTAATTTATTTTATGTTCTTATTAAATCGTCAAAATCAGCGAAATTTCTATTCTTGTTTTTCGGCTTTAAAAAATTTAAAAATTCTCGGATACAAAATAAATATATTTCAACATTTAAGTAATTTGATTCTCTATCAATAATCGTTAGTACATCCACGGTCACTTCTTTATTGAGTTTTGTAAATTGAGTTTTGTTTAGTCTACTGATAATCTACTTTTCCCCCATTGGTCTCTTTAACGATGCAATTTCTTGTTGCACTGTATTATTTAGCGATCAAATTCGCGAAAACCAAAAAAAAAAATTGAAAACGCAGCGGGTTTAATGTTAATCTTTGGGAATCACATATGTACCATAAATATTACTACTGGTCTTGTCATAAGATTTCAACAGAAGAAAATCAGGCATGATTGCATTTAAAAACCTACATGAAAATGCACCAAATTTTAAAGTCATTTTGCGGGATAAAAACTGTGCCATACATCGAAAATTGTTTAAATGTCATGTGGTGTAATTATTAAAAAAAAAAAACGATTTTTTCCCTTTTTCGATAAGTCGAAAATATAACAAAATTTACTCAAAACTTAAACAATGACTAGTTTTTATTGAAATGCTATTACACTTATTAAAATGATAAGGTGATGGTTGCCATTTGACAATTTAAAAATTTGATACAAAATCACGATGTTTTTCACAAAAATTTTGAAACCGGCTAACTTTAAAAAAATTAAAATTTTACTTATTTTTGAATTAAGATTTGTTCACAAAACTATGCAAAATTGAAATTTTTAAAATATCTTAAACAATCTAGAATTCATATTCTTACAAATTTTCAACTTTGGTGGCTAATATTTCCGCCAAAGGCTGGCTTAAGGTAAAAAAAAATACAAAAATTGTTTACTGAAGCATTCGTCTATATATCGGCAAAAGTTTGGTTAAAAAATGGCCAGCAGATCTATGACGTGTCCTTTTGAACTAGATTTATTAAATGAAAAGAATTTCATAATTTTCATAAAACTGATGCAACTTTTCAGTTATCAATAAGCTATTTAACTAGTTAAAGTATTCTAGTTTATTAAAATTTTTTTCATTTATAACCCACACAATTTCTAAATAATTTTTCAATTCTAGCCATACAACTATGACCATAATACAAACAACATTAGTCAATAGCAGCAACAGCAAAAAAAAAAAAAATAATGACAGCTGTATTGTAAAAATCATCCGAGAAAGAAAAAGAAAACCTACACATAGTTAAACTTGACAAAATGCCAAAATGAACAGCAGAAACAGTTCATTAAAAATTAAACAAAAAATAACATCATCAATGAGTGGAATACACTGAACTAACTTTAACTGGCTGCGATTTATCAATGAAAAAATTTCAAACAAAAATAATAATGAGTGGTCAATAGACTTGTTCAAGTTGTATATCAAACTACACAAAGTTAAACAAACTAATGTATCATCATTTCAAAAGCCAGAGACATTATACTTAAATTTATGTATATGTATGTGTGTAACACATTAAGCGGTTTTTTTTTGGCTTCTACTAATTTGTAATTATGTTTAAATTAAGTCAAGTCCATATTAAAAGCGGTTAGCTAGCTAGAACTCAATAGCGACGTTTGATATAAAAAATTTAATTTTTATTTTCTGTTTTTACAAATATGGCAACCAGGTGTCATTAGTTGAAGAATATAATCATACAAATGAAGCCTTTGTAGAGATTTTTTTTTTTTTTTTGTTCAAGCAACCTTGATAATGCCACAAAAAGTTTGTTAACTTAGAACAACTTTTTATTATTTAATTTTAGAAAAACAATATATAAATCGTTATGATATAATTATTTAATTTAATTTAAACAAAACAAAACAACCAAGATCTTGAGATGATGTTTTTTAAGTAGGTTGTTGAAATTGTCCGAAAGATGAAGAGAAAAAAATTAAACTAAAGCATTTTTAATGAGTTTTATATATTTTTATTGTTATATTAAAAAAAAAATACGTAATTGAAATTCTACAATGAGATTTTAATTGAATTTTTTTTTCTTTTATTTATTAGAACAAAACAGTAGTTTTGTTTTCTTATAGAAACGTTTGTATAAAAATTCTTAAAGGGAGAAAACAAGTTTGTTGCTTCAGTCTTTTGTTTGTTCAATAAGATTTAAGGCTGATACAATTGGTTTTATTCAGGCTTCATTAAGTACATACTTGGGAAATTTTTAATACTATTGACATTTTCTTACCATTATTTGAAACTAATGCAAATGGAAAAAAAAATTTACCACCATTTAATGATAATGAAATATATATATTGCATTAAAAAAACTTTACAAATGGTGATGACATCGCACTAATGCATTAAAAAAAGGAAATTACAATTAATTAAAAACTGTTTGAAGATTTTACTTTTAAGCCTCATTTTCACAATGTCCCGTTAACTGCTAACTGGGACTTTAACTGATACATTTGTTGTTGTTTTCCATATAAATATTCAATTTTAGTAATTATGCCTAAATGTTAAAAATCAAAAGTTAAATTTTGACCTTTTATCATGAATGATGATGTGAGCAAGATTATTGCGGGTAAAGCGTTAATGTTTTTCCTGTAAAAATTATAATTTGTTTAAATCTTCTACCCTTCTACATTGGTACTATGAAGATTTTCGGTGACTCGAAACGAAACTTATACGAAACTGTCAGTATATAAAGTCATCTGCATTAAATTGGCGGAGAAAAACTTTTTTAATTAATAAATAAACATTGCACGGTTTTTTTTGTTTAACAAAAAACAAATGATCGTGAACTTGAATAATCTTGCTCACGTCACAATTTATGATAAAAGATCGAAAAACAAACTTTTGGTTTTAATTATTTAAAATTTAAAAGTCAAATGCTTGAAAATTGCAGAGTACGGCAAAACTGACTTATGACCCTAATGCTATAGTCAGAAAGTGTTATTGTTTATGTAATAAACACTAACAACACATTGCACACGAACAATGTTTATTAGTTAAAATTTTTTTATTTTTGATTTGAATTAGTTCAATTCCTCAAATTTTGGAAGTAAATAAAACAATGCGGGCAAAGCGTTTATCTTTCGCCTTCAAAAATTAAAATTTGGGTAAATCTTCTACCCCGTCTATATCGATCCTCTGAAGATTTTCGGTGACGCGAAATGAAACATGTACACACAGAGAAAAATTTGCGATATTTGCCAACAGAAATTCGGTTACTATGACTTAAATTCGGTTATTACGAATTTCAGTCGATTGGTACAACTGAAAATTAATTTTCAGAACAAAATTCGGCCAATTCAACGTTTATCTGTGTGTAAGATAAAGTCTGCATTAAATTTCAATTATTAAACACACATTGCACGGTTTTTTGTTTAACAAAAAATAAATGATCTTGAACTTTAATAATCTTGTTCACGTAAACTATTTGTTTACAAGAAATACTGATACACTCATAGAAATAAACCTGTAAAAATAGCAAAAAAAAAAGCAACTAAAAATTAATTAAAAATTACCCGGCAGAAAAAACTGCCAAAATTAGTAGATAAGTTATCTTAAAAATTGAAAAACTGAAAAAAAAAATGGTAAGAGTAGTTTGTTCAGGTGACGTTCCAAGTATTATGAAAAATGTATTTCCAGGAAGGTCAAAAATCGGAGCATTTTGATCAAAAAATACACTTTTCTCGTTAATATAGCTCGAACGCCTGATTCGGAGAGTGAATCTAAGGCCAGATTTTGATTCAGCGTACCTTGTACCTTTAGAAAAGTATAATTTAGTTCTAGTGTCAAACATTTTTCGCCCTGAATCTTTAGGTGTAAAAAGTACTTACATGTACTCACAAGTGCTCCCCACTGTATATTTCAAATTTCAGATTTTTAGCCTAATGCGTTTGGGTCGATCATTAGGGAAGAAACTCCCATTTTTACCACGTTCCTGCCGAAAATGCAAAAAAAGTAAATATCAACAAATAATTTCTAAATTCTTCTAAAAAGATATTAAAAATTGTTTGTTTCTAGCCAAAGCAGTTTGAAGGATATACATTTCGCCTTTTAATCCATATTTTCACCATGTTCTTACACTCATAGAAATAAACTAGTAACAATAACAGAAAAAGCTACTAAAAATTAGATCAAAATTACGTTGCAAAAAATTTTGCTTAAATCAGTTGCTAAATATTAGTAAGATAAGGACAGCAAAAATAAAACTATTAAATATACAACATTTTAGTTATAGTTGAGCTAAACTTTAGTCATTGACAATTACAAGTTAATCTGCTAACACCAGAAATTTTTTGTTGAAAATTACAAGTTAATCTGCTAACATCAGAAAATTATTTGTTGAAAAGTCAAAAATTTTTTTTTAAATTTTCAACAAATTTTTTCTACTAAAAATCGACCCGTCTAAGAGCTGCCTATTTTTGTTTAGCAAATATTTCGGTTGATTTTAAGAGGATGTCTGTTATTTGCGTTTTGTAAACAGAAAGGAAAAACTTCATAAATATATATAATGAAAAACTTTATAGTTTTTCGTCCAATGAAATGTTTCATAAATATTAATGAAATAGTTTTATAAAAATATTTGCTTCCGAGTTTCACCTGAACCTATCTCAATTTTATTATAGAATTATTGTTCGTTCTGCAATATCTCTTTCAGTTTTCGTAACATGAGCCATTCATTTCAATTAAAAAATACTGCTTATTTCATTTAGCGGTTTTGTTTGCAACGTCATTATTAACTAATTTTTAGTAGTTTTAATATTATTACAGGTTTATTTCTATGAGTGTAGCAAAAATTCTGCTGCTTTAAAATTGGTTTCGTTCAAAAAAAAAAACAATATTCATAAAAAATTAATTTTATAATAAATTATGCCTTCTAGTATTGAATACCGTGAGAGAGTTGGCACAAACATCTGCCAACTTTAATCTTTAAATTTAACAAAAAAAAAAAAAAAATTTACATCTTCCCAATTAAAATTAGAGTATAACTTCAATACAATTTAGTTTCTCTGCCGTTAAAATTCCAAATTTAACTGTTTAAGTCTAATGATGTTTAAACATCTTCAAACAAAATAATTTACAATGAAATTGTAGCAAAAACCGTTAAATTAATGGTTTTTTTCTACAAAAAAACAAAACAGAATTATGTTTAAATAATATTTTTCAAAAGAAATTTTTAACAAAAAACAAGTTTTTTACAAAAAAAAAAAAACAAAAAAATAATAACAAATTACAATTTTAATGATATATTTGCTTAAAATAAATGTATAGTCTAATTTTTTTGCTAATTAGTTAAACAAGATAAAATTAATTTTTATGTTCATAAGAAAAATAAAAAAAAAAACGTATTTTTTGTCAACAAAATGACACAGACGTTTACCTTGAATTGCAATTTTTAAAGCAGATATAATGAATGGAAGCTACATTTAAGATCACATAAGTATAAAAAAAATAAAAAACAAATTAAAAAACAAAACTACCACCTTAATAATATTAAATGCAAGCTTAAGTACCCTACTTTTATTTAATAAATTTTAAAGGCATTTCATGCACTAGAACTACAAATTTATTTTACATTTATGAAAGGAGAACGATATAGGCTTTTATCGCTGAACTTCTACACTAATTTCTTAAAATTTAAATAATGACAAATCACTCTTTATTAACTCTTTCACTACACTTGTACACTACAGTGTACACATTTTTTAGCAATTACCTTTTAAAAAAAATTTTTTTTTAAATATTTGGCATTTTTTTAATTTTTGCTATTTTTTCAATTTTGAAAATTTTTAAGTATTACGATTTTTTCAATTTTGGCGTTTTTGTAGCTTTTTCCCCAAGATTGGACGGTTTTTTTTTTTTTAATTCTGTCAATTTTTTAAAATGTTGGCTATTTTTCATTTTTTTAAACTTTGGCGATTTTGTTTAAATTTCTGTGACTTTTTTTATATTTTGTCATTTTTTAATTTTTGTAATTTTTTCAATTTTCAAAATTTTTGTTTTTTCCCAATTTTTGGCTATTATTAAAATTAGCAAAAACTTTTACTAAATATTTGTAGGCTAAAAACAGCAAACATAATGTTTACTATATTTACTACAAAAAAATAAGTTAGTAGAAAAGTTAGTAAAACGTCTTGCAAATCAGGTATACTATTTTTTAGCAAAATTTTTTGCTAAAATCGTGTTTTCAGCTAAAATTTTTGTTATACTTATTCAGCACTTAACTGTTTTATACTAATGCTTTACTAATATACTAATGTTTTACTAATTAATTTTGCTAAAAAAAAATTGTGCTGATAAGCACATTAATAGTGTGGACGACAACCAGATTGAAAGATATACGCAGAATGAAGTAGATGTCGCGGCAGGTCAAGATGTAGTAGAGAAGAGGAAAATGATACTAAAAAGTACAACTCTAATAAGACATATAAAAAAATCAACCATGGAAGTTTTTGTATCTGTTTTTCATACATAAAACAAAATTGAGGATTAAAACAACTTAAATTTTGCGTTGTCACCGGCTTGTGAAAATAATTTTCTATTATTTAAATAAAAGACAAAATAAAATATTTATTTATTTAAACTAAATGTTTATAGATTAATAGTCTAGTGTGGTCAAATTGCTAGCAAACATATACAGACATGTAGACAGAGTAAAGCGAAAGACAAAGACACACATCTTAGGTAGATTTTTATGGTTCCTTTTTCTTATTGCAAAAAAAGGGTTGTTTTTTTCGTTTCGTTTGTTTTTGTTTAAAAGAAAGCATCATTTAGACAACCATTGATGTAAGTAGTTGAAAGAAAATTTTTGTTATGTTATATATACATATTTATTTCTATATATTTTCAGATATTAAATTAATTCATATCGTCAAAGTGTGAAAATGAAAATTTTTATATTTCATAATTATTGTAAATTATTTTTAAAAGAATCACAAAAATATGTTTTATGATTTTCAGCAAATAAATTAACTAAATTACAATTTTTCTACAAATTTTTTGCGTTTTTTCAGTCTACTAAAATTCAGCAAAAAATTTATTAATTTTTAGCAAGGCTTTTTTATTTCTAATCTACTAAGTGTTAGCAAAACTTTTGCTGAATCTACTAATTTTGTTGCTAAAAATCAGCTCGCTGATTTTCAGCAAAAGATTTGCTGACATTAGCAACTTTTTTGCAAGCATCCTCCTGACTAAAATTTTGCTGACTCAGCAAAATTTTTTGCTGACTTTACAAACTTTTTTTTTTGAGTGTAGTTTCCGACCGAACAGTTCGGCCAGAAAATGCATTTGGTCTGTATTCGGTATTTTAAAGCATTATGGACAAATTTGGCGGATGGAAAAATGTTTATTGGGCTGATTAGATGCTATTTTGAGTGTCAAATTTGAAGAAAAGTCTGTAGTTAAGCAATGAATTCACTGTTCGGCCTCAGAAAGTTCGGCCAAATCGAAAATAGTTCGGCGGCCGAACTTTTAACTTTATAGCTAAACTTCGGCTTTTTGATACACAAAATCGATTTAAATCGGCTCAACAAACATGTTTCCAATACCAAAATTTGTCATCATTGCCTCTAGATATCAAAAAACCGACAAAATATAGTTTTTTTTGACCGAACTGTTCGGTCGGACACTAATATTTACCTTAAATTTAGTAGAACGAAAACAGCAGCTAAAAATATAACTAAATATTTGTAGTGTAGATTCAACAGTTTTATTTTTGCTATTCTTATCTTACTAATATTTAGCAAAAAACATATGCTAATTTTTAGCAGTTTGTTGCAACGTAATTTTTAACTAATTTTTAGTAGTTTCAGCAAACATGCTTACTAATTTGTTCCTATTAGCATACATACAATCATATTGATGAAATTGTTTCATAAATTGTTTGTCATCAATTATTCATCATATTTATGAAGTTGTCAAGAGTTTCATAAAAATGTATGACAAATGTTGCATAGATCTTCATCATTTCCTAAAAAGAATTCATAAACTTTGTGAAAATATATTTTTGCTTTTTAGGAAAAATTTGTGAAATTTAGAAACCATACATTAAATTTTTTTATTTTTGATTTGAAATAAAGAAAATATTATTTGCATTTAAATTTTTTAAAAACTCAAAATCTACGAGAAATTCTGAAACATCAATTAAATATTCTTTGAGTCGATCTTAATTTTTAATTCATTTTTAATTAGTTTATATAATATAGAATTTCGGAATTTTAATTGATGTTTTTTAAATAGAAGATTATATTTTAAAATTTCAAATTTGATGTTTGTAACTTTAATTGATGTATAAAAACATTTCTGAAACATTTCATAAAAGCTTATGAATCAGCATCATTCTATTTATGAAATGTTTTATAATATTTATTAAGCACTTCATAAAAAGTTATGAAACTTCATCATCATATTTATGAAGCATTTCATAAATATGAAAAAGTCTGTCATCAATTTGATCTTTTATAACACAACTTCATCATATGTATAAAGTATTACATTGGACGAAAATCCATGAAGTTTTTCTTCATATTTATGAAGCGTTTTCCCTGAGTGTATTTATCTACTAAAACTTTGTTTCAAATTAAAATAATATTCACATAAATTTTTAATAGATACGATTAAAATCTTATTTGAAACAAAACTAATTAAATACTTACAAATTATTTTTATTGATACTACAATTTCCTTAATTGTCCGAATTCAATTAAACTTTGAATTGAATTAACAACATTTTTAATTAAAACTGGATGTTAGTTTTTTCTGTGTACTGTTAACCTTTTTCATTCTAATTTAAAGCCCCGTAAAAAGAATATGAAGTCAAACTAGAAATATTTCCACAAACTAAAAGTCGCTGGCGAAAGGGTTAAATCTTGGAAATTGTCACACTCGTAAAAATTAGGGATCGGAATTTAATGGATTATGCAAATATGCATTAAAAATCGTAAGATATTCACTCAAATTGTAAAAATGTGCATATATTATTGACTTTTCTTCCACGTTTTTAACATTAGCTATGAATTAACACAATTCAGGTAATTTTGGTCAAAAAAATGGTGGTTAAAAATTTGAAAATTAGCGATGATCATCATGAGAAAGCTAGTAATTGGGGTTTTCTGTTATTTTTGTATTCATGATAAAAAAAAAACAATATTATAAAAACATCCTTTCCTTATTAATATTATAAAAATGACTGTTGGTTTGTTGTGTTTGTTTGTTTGTTTGTTTGTTTGTTTGTTTGTTTGTTTGTGTGAGCATCACGTCCAAACGCCTGAACCGATTTTATTCAAATTTGACACATAGATAGTGGGCGGTCTGGAAGGAACTATAGGCTATATGAAATTTTTTATATGATGGGCGTGGCACTTTTACGCCCACTTTTTCACTATTTTCGATATGGCTTTACCGATGCAATTGATATTTGGTACCCAGAAAGAGATATCACAGATAGGCACTTTAAGTTATATCAAATTTAGATATTGTGGGCGTGGCACATTTACGCCCACTTTTTCGCTATATTCGTTACGATTTTATTCAAATTTGACACATAGATAGTGGGCGGTCTGGAAGGAACTATAGGCTATATGAAATTTTTATATAATGGGCGTGGCACTTTTACGCCCACTTTTTCACTATTTTCGATATGGCTTTACCGATGCAATTGATATTTGGTACCCAGAAAGAGATGTCACAGGTAAGCATTTTAAGTTATATCAAATTTAGATATTGTGGGAGTGGCACTTTTACGCCCACATCTTCACTATTTTCGATATGGCTTTACCGATGCAATTGAAATTTGGTACACAGATATTGGGATGACTCATAAGCACTATTTGCTATAATAGATTAAGATTTGGTGGGCGTGGCAGTTTTACGCCCACTTTTTGTTATCTTTTATATGGCTTAAAGGATTTTATTAAATTTTGGTACACAGATAGTGGGCTAACTGAAAAGTTATCCATCGTCCCAAAAACTAGGTCTAAGGCACGCTAACAACGTAGCGGGCAAAGCCCACTAGTATTTTATAAATTTAAGAAACAAAATATATTGATTTTCTAAAAAAGCAGATTCTAAGACAATTAAAAAAAAATATTCTTAAAACATGCAAAAATATGCATTTATAGTCAAATATGCAAAAAAAAATGCCAAAATATGCATATATAGCAAATTATGTATTTATAGAAAAATATGCATTTACAAATCGATGCCATTTTGTTGCAAATTTCCTAATTTGAAAAAATATTTCGTTAACTTTGTCCTACAGCTTATGACAATTAGATTAGATTAGACTAGAGTGGCACTATGCACCGCGATCAGAAGTTGGTATTTTGTGCTGCCAGCGAAGCCAACTATTTCGACCACCAAAATAACGCACCCTCCTGTCGGAGAGCCTCGGACATTTGCAGAGAACATGCTCTGAGGTCTCGGGTTAAAATTCACAAAACCTGCACGTATCCGTAGAGGATCATCCCATCTTGTACAATTGATACCTAAGGCCACAGTGTCCCGTGAGGTAACCCGTCACGGTCCTTAGTTCGCCCCTTGACATAGACAAGAGTTTCCGCGACCTCTCCCCAGAGGGAGATATAAACAGCCTCGCCTGTCGCTGCCCAGGCGATCTGGCCCAATAGGCCCCAAACTCCGACTTCCTCCATCTTCTGAGCCTCTCTCTGACTTACTCATTGGGTACGCCACAGAAGTGTTCAGGGCCAATGATTGTCGACGAGCTCCGCAGTTGGCCAAACAGTCAGCCCGTTCGTTGCCCTCATGGCCAGGAAGCCAGCCTAGTATCAAGGAGTTGTTAAGTCCTAGACGATTTAGAGAGTCGATACATTCCTTCACCAGACCCTACGACACATCTTGAGCCCTCAAGGCACCAAGTGCCGCCTGGCTGTCATATAGAATAATTTATGACAATAAATATATATTTATATGAACTTTCAAGCCAAAATAATAATCCATTCATAAAAATATAAAAAATAATGTCAAAGCAACGAAAACGTTCGTTAAATAAACAAAATTTCGTTTATTTCACAAAAGTTTTTGTAATTTTGATATTTTGCATCAGTGCATAGTTCTAAAACACTAGGGTACAATCAGGGAACTTCTGCTTTAAAAATATGTAGTTGTTTGGGTTGTAATACAGTTTCTTTATTTTTAATGTAAATGTCAGTCATTTGTAGGACAAATTAATTTTTTTACTAACCTTGTAGTTCATTTAAAAAATCAAACCACATCAAATGACTGTTTTATGATTTTACATTCATTTTTTACATTAGTTTTTTGTTATTTAAAAAAAATAAAAAAAGAAATGTTGGTTTATTTTTTACTAACATATTTAGTTCATTTTTACTACAATTGTTAGTAATTTTTTGAGCATTAAAAAACAAATGACAATGTTAGTTGAATTTACTAAAATGTAAGTCGTCATTTCTTTAAGTGAAATTTCATTTGTTTTGAACTACATTTGCAGTGGTCATTTGCAGTATTCTAAGTGTAGGGTTTCTTATAATCGTTCTTAACCATTTGAACGGTTCCACCTTTTTTATATGTTATTTGCTATTGTCGTTGTTTGTTTTTTATAATCTAAAACGCATCAGTTGCATGCTTAGTATTATGAGTTTTTATGTAGCTCTGTTTTTTAAGTGATTATTTCTTTAGATCTGTTTATAATTCAGATTTTTTTAAATATTTTTCTGTTTAGCTCGTTTTTACTATTGTTTATGTCTGCTTCAAGCCAGAAGTTTTAGAGGTTTATATTGTTTATTATACAACAATATCTGTTGTTTTAAATGTGCGGTTGTAGTTTTTAAGCCGCTTTTAATTGTGGTGAAAAGATTTATTTCATTGTTGCATTGAATTTATAGCTTATACCTTGGTTAAAGTTAATGTTCAAGCCTACTGTTGTCGCCGTCATCATTTACTACAGTAAGCGCAGTGCCATGGACATGGACAACAACATGGACAATAAGTTTAACGAAATAAAGAAATTAAAAGTTGCAAAAAAAAACTTCTAAAAAATATGCAGAAAAATGACAAACGTTTAGTAATAAAAATTATTTAAATTGTTTTTTTTATGTCGAGACTAGAGTTTTATGATGTTAAGCTGTTTAGTTTTTTTTTTTTTTTGTTTTTTAAATTTTGCAGAAATAAAAATTTGCTAAATTACGTTGTAATTTTATGAGTTTTAAAAAGAATTTTAAATGATTAAAAATTATAACTATAAAAAATACATTCTTGTTATGACCAGCAGTGTTGCCAAAAACACCTTTTTGAGCTAATAATATTTTAGGCCGCAATTCTTAACCGATTTCAAAAATTCTTAAAAATTGCAGTTTTTGAAAAAGAAATTGATTATTAGAGATAAAGAATGTTACAAAAATGTTTTTTTTTTGGAACCGATTAATAGATGATTAAAATATCTTTAATTCAAGTTACATATCTTTAAAATCCCCCGAAGTTTTAATTGTTTTTCGAACAAACAAATTAAAAATATATATTTTTTTCACTTTCACAAAAAATTTAAAAATATTTTATAAATGAAATTTTAAAAATGGCGCTGACAGGTTTGTTGCGAAATTTTGTAGGCTGAAATACAAAAATATAGATTGTGAAATCGGTTTAGAATTGTTATTTGCTCAAAAAAAGTGTTTTTGGAAACACTATGGGCTTCTAGAGTTTTTTATAATGCACATGCATGGATATATGGAGGCATGTATGGAAATGTCTGTATCCGTGAAGGAACATGCATGCATGTGTACATTGAACCTTTATGGATCCATATATAAAAATTTTTATCCGGGTTATTAAAAAAGTATCTTTTATTTAAAAAGTATATTTTTCCTTTCATTGAAAGTATCTTTACTACTACCCTTAATTTAAGAAATTTCTATTTTTATTTCGTATTTAAAGTTTTTTACCTATTTTCCCCCTTTAGTAAATAATATTTATTTAAAACTATCAAAAAATTTCAAAACACTAACCAATTCGTTTGACATGTACATCTCGATTAAATGACACTCTTGGTCCACCATTAGCATTCGTTTGTGATGATGACTGTTGATGATGTTGATGATGTTGGTGGTGTTGTTGTGCAGGTGTTATTGCAGGCGCTTGTTGTTGAGTTTTAGCTGTTGATGCTTGTGATGTAGATGAAGTTGCTGCTGCTGTCGCTGATGATGATGCTGATGTGTTTTTCACTGAATCTTTTGGTAATCTTTGGTTTTGTACAGCCATTGTTTTGCAAAATTTTAAAATTTTGTCTAACTTTTATATAAACAAACTTAATACAAATTATTTTATTACCAAAATGGTAGAATGGCTATTTTTGAAATTTTTGTTTTTTGTTAAACAAAATTTAGGAAATTATCAATTGGCATTATGTTTTTTTTATATTTTCTCTTTATATAACAAATTTTGGAATTTCTTTTTAAAGGTGCTTATCACTCTCACTCATTTCATTTAAATGGCAATTTGGCTTAGCTTTTGTGTAGTTTATAAGCTGAAAATTTTAGAAAATAAAAATTTTCGCTTTAGAAATTATTTTGTGTATGTTTTGATAAAACAAATAAATTTTTTTAAAACAAAATGAAGGATTAAGTGAGAGTGTTTGCTGTTTGGTTAATTTTTTGTATTGTTTAATAATTTTTTATTTTTTTTTAAGAAGAAAATGTTGTTAGACAGGCGAATTTTGTGTTCAATAAAGCATTTAGAATTGATAAATTTAGGAAACAAATTTTAATTTCTCTGTACTAAATGCTTTGTTTTACCATAAAACCACCTTGTTTAAACTCAAGCCATTTTTTAGAGCGTTTGTCTTAAAAAGTTAGCAAGTGGATATGGATTATTTGAGAATTTTAGCAATTATTCTACCGAAAAATTAAGAAAACCTTTAAAGTGATGAATGAATTTAATAATTTTTTAAATTAATATTAAAAATATAAATAACAATTCAATTGTATTTAGAATTAATAGTTATAATTACTTCGGGAAATATTTACAAAGATTTAAAGATGATGATGATGAAATTAGATATCGATTATGTCTGTTTTGAAAGTATGTTAAAACTTGTTTTATTGTTAAAATTATTAAACATTTTAATTGTTAAATGGTTATCATTAGATATTTAAACAAAAAAAGTTAAATAATTTGCTGTTTATTAAATTTGATTAATTTTAACTTAATATTAATTAGTATGTGTCTTAAGTCTTTTGTTTCCAGTTATCTACATTTTAGTAGTTTGGTTATAAATCGGTCATTTTCATTTCAAAATTCAGTTTAGATTTATAATAAAAACTTCCTGTTTTATATCTCTCATACTTTTTACATTACCCGGTTAAAAAAGTGTATATATGTTCATATATGGACATATATGGTTGCGTATAAGAACATATATGCTTTACACATATTCAAAAAGGACTCATGTATATGGGTATATGTGATTTCATATTTGCAAAACGTGCTCATAAATGGACATATATGGAAGTATATGTTATTTCATATTCGAAAAAGAGGGCCATATATAGCCAAATATGGAATTATATGGAAATCCATATGTGCAAAAAGGACTCATATATAAACATATAAGGACGTGTATGTAACTCCATATACCCAAAGACTATAATATATAGACGAATATAGTTATTAACACAATTGTTTATTAAATTTAAATAAGAAAAAGTATATTAACAATACGTTTTTATTCATATGATATATTTGTTTAAGCGCTCGTTACTCGAACGTGAATGTAACGTGAACGAGTCGTAACGGGGAATAATTTTTTCTTAGGTTACTCAGAATACGCAACGCGTCATACATATTTTTTGATTTTGTTTATAGTGCTTTTAATTTTTTTTAATTGTTGTTTTTTTTTTTGCATTTAAAAACAGTTGTTTAACAACTCTCACATAAAAACGGAAAGAGTTACGACTCATTTGCGTCGAGTACTCAGTATTATGGGTTACTCAATACACATTTACATTTCGATTAATTCTAGCTTTAAAGTTGTAAAAATATCAGGAAAGATTTTGAAACATATGGAAATGCTGTATCCAATCATTTGTATAAACCAGTTTATTTCTTATTTTAAAATTTCATTAAGTTCAGAAGTGGTTTCTATAATTTCTTTTTTTTTTTTTTTAATTGTTATTTTTGACAAATAATTCCATACAAAAGTAAAAAATGTGTTTTTTTTTAAGTTTACAGAATAAAACATATGGTTTCAGTAATTATTGTTAACCTAATGAAACGCAAATATAAGTAAACCTTTTATTTAAATTAAAACATTGTGGACAAATTTAAGAATCTAATTTTTTTTTACGAGCTGATAGCCTTGACAGCTAGTGCTCCTTAAACTTTTAGTCTTAGAATTTATTCATAAGATTAAACCAATAAATAAATATTTTTTTTTTAACAGGACCTCACAGATAAAATACGAAATACTTAAAACCTTCAATTAGTATGAATTATTGAACTGTAAGTTCACATTTCATTTAAAATGTCTAAGATACAAGAACATAGTAAGAGAAAAAATTAAAATTTTTAAGTAAATCGTATTTTTATCTGTTAAGTCCTGTTTCAAAAACTTGTAAGAAAAGACGAAAATAACTCATGTTGTTCGTGTAATCAATTAACATCACTGATTTTCTGTGGTTGGTTGATATATATGTATACCTGATCAAACCAAGAGTTTCTTGTGGGTGAGGCTGAAGACGACATAGTGCGGCTGATCCGCACAAGATTTTTTTCATCTTCTCTTACATTTATTAACAATTAGTGCTTTCTATTTGTTATTGTAACATTTAGTTATGATCTTAAATCTGACAATTCAAAATGAAATGTAATTTTAAAAGATCAATAGAAGATCATTGTTTACTATGTTTTAATATAAAATGGTCGTATTATATTTTATTTTAAAGTTGTTAAAAAATGTATTATCGGCAAATATTTAGTTATGATGTGATAATAAACAGAATGTTTGCGCTGAAATAAATACATACTAAACAACTTTTATATATTGCAATTAGACCTTTTTTATTTAAAAACTGTTTTTTAAATACGTAATTTTCCAAAAAAAAAAAAAAAAAATTACAAAAATATATAATGTATGAACGTGGATGACCATATAACATAATATATGAACATATATTTATCCATGTATGTAAATTTAGGTTAATTTTTCTTGAATGTACGAATATGGATGACCATATACGATCATATAAAAAATATATATCGCACACCCAGTTCAAAAGTGACTCAACTCAAAATTTTAATTTGTCGGGTTTATATGCTTAAACTATGCACAATACACTGGTTTATCTATAAAAAAATATCAGAGTATTTTGTTGGTGTTAACAGTTGCTAAAAAACAGTTATGTCTTTCTTTATGTTTCAATTGGTATAAAGTTGCAAATATTTTTTTTCGATTTTTGAAAAATTAAAAATTTTGAGTTGAGTCACTTTTGTACTAGGTGTGCGATATGATCATACATGAACTTTTTTTACCGGGTATTTTTAAAACGATTTATAGTTTTGTATATAATTTATAAAAAGAAGCTCTTTAATTGATATACATATAAAATAAGATATATGAATGTTTTATGTAAAATATTAAGTCATTATATTATAATAAAAAAAAAAGTTTATAAATGATTTTGTTAACTCATTCTTGTAGATAATAAGGAAATATATTTTGATTTTAATAACTACGGCAAAAAAATAAACTATTCAAAATATGACAGCATAATAATTGAAAATGTTCATAATGTCTTTAACAAGAGTTAATATATCAATTGAGTTTATTGAATGAATTAACCTTTAAAATAATTTTTAAATTATAAAAAAATGTAGATCCTATTTGATAAAATTTAAGTGCACACAAAAAAATAAAGTGCCAACCAATTTTAAAAGTGTATTCCAAGAAAATATGAATTTGGCGGGACATTTACACTCCAGCTACTTGTAGTTATTGTTTAAGCAAGACATCTATCAAATATTAATCAATAGAGGTATGGAAAACAGAAAAAAACCATAAAATAATAAATGTGGCTTATCAAGTTTTTACAATAAGCCCTTCAAATGTATATATTAGGCTGTGTATTGAAAAAAGATTTGTCATTAAACCCTCCAGTTTTATTGGTAGAAATCCATTTTTTTTTTTTTGAAAAACCGAATTTTGCGAATTTTGGGCGAAAGTTGCCCATTTGTAAAAAAGGGTATTTATATTAAATATTCCCAAAATTCTAAATTTTGAAAAATTTATTCTTTTAGTTCATTTATTTCTTCAATATATATATATTCAATATATTCTTCAAGTTATTTCAAATTATAGTTTTTAAAACATCCAGGATTTATACTCTATTAAATTCCCAACTTGGAATGCAAATAATTCCGCTAGAGGGCATTATAATTAAAAAAATTTCTTTTATTTGATTTCAAATTCACTTTCAATTAAAAGTTTAATAGTTTGAATTTTATGCACACAAAATTTCCATTTTTATAACCCATAATGACAACAGATTGAAAAATACCAACATTTAAAAAAAATTACCAAAATTTAAAAAAAAAAGATCGCCAACATTAAAAAAATAGCGATTAAATTGAAAAAAGTCTATAATATTTGAAAAAATAAAAATTGAAACTTTTAATTGAAACTCGATTTTAGTTTTTTCTGTGTAAAGTTATAAATGCATAGTATGGATAAAGAATGTTCAACTGATCTATGGCGTGTCCTTAGTGGATTAACAATGGATTGTACACACAGAGAAATAAAGTGCCAACCGAATTTAAAAGTGTATATTAATGGTAACAACTTATAAATCCAGTTAGTACAACGATATTTATATTAGATTTCTGAATATTATGGGTCTAACAACTAAAATTAAGTTGAATTAACCGAACTTTGTTCTGAAAACTAATGTTTAGTTTTACCAACCAACTGGAATTCGTAATAACTGAATTTTCGTCGTAGTAACCGAGCTTCAGTTGGCAAAAAAAGCTAAATTTTTCTCTGTGTGAGTTATTTATTGCTACATTTTTTTGCTATGTTTTAAGTGTTTCTAAAAAAAAATATATTAAACTTGTCTTGTACAAAATTTTATTAATATTTTTTTATTTATGAAATATATCCAAATCTTATTTGAACATCTCTTTAGGTTATTTGTACAATTTTATTTATCTACATTTAAATACAATGTTGCAAATTACTACAAGGTCAATTTAAATATTGCTAATAGAAAACACAATACTCGTAGAGTATTATTGCTGAATAAATAAACTAACGAATAAAATCAAACTGAATTTTATTTATTATTTGCTAATGAAAGTAAATTAAATAGATTTGTGATTTAAACAAACAAGAGACTGATAAAAATGTCCGAACAGACATTCAGACATTAAAAAATTATGAAATCATAACAAAACAAATACGTGATTTGTTTTAATAAAAAAACATTCAAACTAAAGAAAAAACTACAGAAAAAAAACTTTGAAAAAAGTGTAACAAATGGAGTAGTATTATTAAAAAAAAAAATGCAATGAAATGTTAAAACGAAAAAAATTAAAAAAAAATTCATACATTTTAACCAGAAATAAAATGTGGGTGGGGTTGTGTTAAAACCAAAATAAAATTAAAAAAGTTTTTAAAAACTACAAAAAGAACTGGAATCCAACTATAAATTACTAAATAAATTAAAGGCAATTGTTATGCTAAATGTGTAATAATTGTAACAAGTTTGTAGCTTAAGTCTTTTGTTTTGCATATAGCAATAAACTCATTTAGCAACAAATGTATTATCATTTTTCAATTTTAATTTACATTTTTAAATAGTTAAAGGTTATAAAAAGCTATTTTTTATTTAAGAAACATGATATTTAAATAAAAAATATAAACACAGAGTGCACTAATTTAATACTTTTTTTTGTCGATTTTAGTTTTTTTGTTAAAAAAGCACGACATCAAACGTGTCTGCGTTATTAAGAATTTAAATATACAATTCTAAAATTAAAACTCACGCTTGACCACTAACATTCCCATTTATAATTTTAAAGAAACAGCGCAAAAAAACAAGAACTTTTTTAAATCTCCTCCCCCAATAAAAAAAGCGTTCAATATTCTTAACCACACCTAAAGAATGTCAACAGTTTTTAAACATTATTTGGTGGTTTAATTTATAAATAAATAGTGAGACAGGTTTATGGACAGTCCATCAAAAATCAAACAAAAACCCCAGGAGATTGTTATTTTTTTTTTAAACACTAACATTTTGAAAGCAGTTTAAACAAGAAATAAATAAAAAAACAATATATACATTTCAATAGTCACAAACGTTACAATCGTACGGTTCAATAAGGTGAAAACCAACCAAAAACATATTTTTTCTTTACTTTTTTTTTATTTTTGTGTAGAATGTAAGAAGCTGCATCTTTAGTAAAAATAAGAAAACAATCGAACTGCATGGTCCTAAAATATATGAAATTAAAGAGGATGACGTCATGTGACAAATATAGAAGTTGGGTTTTCGTCTTTTACAAAAACGCAAAACTCTGCGAAATGCATCGGGCTTTTTGATAAAACTTTTTTTAATATGATTTGGTATATTTTAAGTTGGTTTTACAATTTGTTAAATTAATAAAACTTTTTTTTTTGATTTTCTTTTACAACATTTTATACATGATAGATAAAAACAAAAATGACTTGCTTGTACAAAATGCCATTACTTTCCAGCTTACAAAAAATAAAAAATAAGTAGTAATAGATGTTCTCACTGGTGTTGAAAAAAGGCATTATTTATTGTATTCAAATAATGGGGAAATAACCACTTATTAGTAAGTCCTTATTATTTGTATTAAAGAAATGCAGAGAGTAAGCTGGCGTCATTACTGGTAGTGGAAAAAGTATTAATGTCTCATTACCGCTTCTACACTGGGAAAATGTGTACTTATATAACTACTTACATGGTAATGCTTTTCTACACTGGGAGAAGTTTATTATCGTGTAAAATCTTTTGCAATGTTTCATAAAATGTTTTGTGAATTTAAGTATTATATATAATAATATCCGAAAAATTAGAACATATATTAGATCTAACTTGATATAATTAGACATTATTTGATATAATTGGATCTAAAATGATGAAATTAAATATAGTTTGATACAACTGTATCCGAATATTTTCCTCATCCAAATGTATAAATTTATATATTATGTGATACATTTACATCTAATTAGATACAATTGAATACAATTATATGCAATTATATGTGACATATGTAATCATATATAGATCGATAATAATCTTTTACATATTGAACTATATGAAGTGTAATAGAGCAATAATAATCTTCTAATATTGTACTATATGAAGTGTAATATAAAGATAGATATATTTATATATTTGAGATATAATTGTATATAATTTTATATGAATATATCATTATAAATAATTGTATAAAGTAGTATATAATTATATAAAAACTTTTTTACTTGAGTATGTATATTTTAACCGCAATTAAAATTATTTCTGAGAATAGCAAATATTTGTAAACATTTTTCAATTTTTAACGTAAGATATCAATCTAAAGAATGTTTTTAAAATTAGGCTTCAAAACAAATAACAAGATTCCTGTTTAAAAGTTTTAACAAAATCGAACATTATGGGAATAAACATTTTGTTTATAAATTTCTTAATGTCCCACACTCTTTATAAATTTAACAAGTGTTTTAAAGTCCAAAGATATTTTTTATACATAGACCCGTTTTTTTTGATTTTTTTTAATTTCTTATATAATTTGTTATTTGTATGTGTCAAAATCTGACAATAAAGTTATAGTTATTTTGTTTTTACTGTCACTCACATAAATTTAGAGTACATATCTGGTTGTTTTCCAAGAATTTTTTGTATAATATTTGCTGATGGCGTATTATTTAAAGTATTTGCCAAATAAAAAAATTAAACGTAAAAAGATACCGCCATTACATTACAACATAAGGGTGTTTATTGTCGTATGGTAACAATTGTAGGTGTCTTAGCAAATAATTAACAAAACTTCAAAACAATTCAAAGAAATATTCAAATCACGACAGTAGTCATGTTTATTTTTATCATAAAAAAAACTTTATTTTTTTCCAAAGTCATGTTTAAAACTTAAGTAAAAATTAAAAAAAAAAAACTAGCGGCTTAAGCTTTTGAATTTGTATCGATAAAAGAATTTAAAATTTAAATAAGAAAACAAAGATAAATTAACTTGAAATTAATTTTATTTACAATTTTGGAAAAACAGAATTGAAAATACAAGCAAAAAATTTAAATCGGCTAAAATTTTTTTATTTTTAAAAATATTACACTATGCTAGAGTAAAAATATACTTCAAAAACGACCAGGTCTAGTTTGTAGGTTTAAGTAACAATCTTTAGATATTTTAATACACCTATAAAATCTAATATGGAATTTACACAAAAAAGATAATCTACTAAAAATGGGATTAACTGCTTAATCATGTACTACAAATGACGATTAAACAATTTTTTAATCTTTTTGATTAACATTGAATTCAACTCTTTATCTGACTACTATTTTCAAACAACTTTGTATTCATACCACTAGTTGTGTGCAACTCTATGTTTTAATATAATTTCGGTTGGCAACGCTACAAAACATACATACAAAGACAGGTAAAAATTAATGTTAGGATGCTGCCACAAAAAAAATGTCAGCACTGTCGAGAAAAATTTTTATAACGCCGACATTTTCTTTGTTCCTCTTATGCCAGTTCGCTATCGGCGCCGCCTTGTTATTTAAAACTGACAAAGTTACCCAGTAAAAATTGTTCGTGTTTTTAGAAGCAGGATAAAACAAATGCGCTGATGTAAGTGCTTACTATTACATAATACTGAGATGCAGCAAAATAAACGAATAATTTGCGTATAAAAATAAACAAACAAAAATTTTGAGCTTACTTTTTTCCTTGCACTGATGCAGGTTGTAAGCAGCTTACGCTAATCCCTTACAAGGATGCAGTTTGTAATGCAGAAAGTTTCATATCGTGTATGAAAGACGATCTGTAACAATTTTCCCGAACGATTTCCGATTGTGTTTGGTGTTTTCGAGTATGTAATAAAAAATTATTAGTCATTTAACTGTTTCTGAAGAGCTAGCACGTAGAGCGATAAAAAAAAAAAAAATATTATATTATGTGTCAAAAATTTTAACAAAAAATTATTATTTGTAGAATTTTATGTAAAATAAATTATGTATGTATATTCATATTATTACTTTTAGTCGTAATAATGTAGACATGAAATATGATTTTACTGCAAGCCATGAAATCTCAGCTTTTTATAAGCTCTAAAATCAGCGCTTATTTTGCCCAAAAGTAATTCTTCAAAGTGGGAATTCGCCATATAAAAGTCATGGCATATGTAAGCAGGTTTGTAAGGGATTCTTTTCGGCTCACTGCCTTACAAACCTGCTTGCATGTAAGCAGCGTTTTTTACTGGGTAACTTTTAAATGTAAAAAATTGCATTTATGAACGAGGAAGTTTAAAAAGGTGGATAAACTTTAATCAAGGAGATTAATTTTGTGTCTAAACACGCTATAAAGCTACTGCCAAAAAAACTATTGTTTTAAGACATCACTAGGGCAAGAAATTTCAGGCAAATGCATGTTTTTTTCTTGATAATCTAAATCTGATGTAGACTTATTAATTAAACGGATCATCAAATTTAGAACAAAATGGCGTCTATTTGTAGGTGCATATTTTGGCAAAAGTACGTATTTTTTTTTGCATATTAAGACTTTTTATGCATAATTTCTGCTTATTAATGCATATTTGTGCAGATTTTTTTGTCGAAAATTTTTGAAACTACCCATAAAAATTTTCTGTACTACACACATAATATAGACATTGGGCAACTAAAATTCTTTTACTACGACTCAAATTCGGCTACTATGACTAAAATCGGTCCGTGCAAGTGAGTATTAGTTTTCACAGTCAAATGTTTCAAAAGAAAAACATGTTTCAAAAGAACTAAACTTCAATAAAAAAACGTCAAATTTCAATAAATTTTTTTTTTGTTTTTACATAAATTTATATATATTTCTAAATCTTAATTATTTTTTTTTTCCATAATATTTTCAAAACACAAAATCGGTTAAAAACAACACAATTTCGAATTGTTAAGTACCTTAAGTTACTTAAAAAGAGAGTTTTATCACTATTTATTGTTTTAAAAAAAAGCCCAACAACTTTTCCAAATTATGGTCTATAAAATTTCAATTAAACTATTGTTTGATTTTAAAATCAAATTGAAAATTAATTTGGAGCCCACAAAATTTCCAGTTTTTATAATCTAACCTAAAGGGTGATTTTTTAGCAACTTTCTTTTTGGCAACACTGTTTTTGGCAGCTCAGCTGTTTTCGTGTAACATGTTACTATTAAACATGCTCAGTTTGGTCTATAATTTACCCATGAATTGACTTACAAAGAAACAACGCTTGCAGATTATTGAATTTTATTATCAAAAATTCATGCTCGGTTAAGAAAGTACATCGTGCACTTCTTCCAATTTATGGTCAGTTTTGGCGACCTTCTGAGGCGGCCCAGAAGGACAATATCCTAATAAAGAAATATAGAGTATGGCCTCCAACTTGAATAATTTTTATTTTCATTGCACAATTAAAGGTCGAAAAAACATAATTTTTATTTTTAATAAAAATTATATCAAAATTGTCATTTGTTTTTTAATGTTCAAAAAATGAACCACAATTGTAGTAAAAATGATCCAGATGTTAGTAAAAAATATACAAACGTTTATTTTTTTTAAATAACAAAAAACTAATGTAAAAAATTAATGTAAAATCATAAAACAGTCATTTTATGTGGTTTGTTTTTTTAAATGAACAAATGACTGGCATTCTACAAATGACTGGCATTTACAATAAAATAAAGAAACTGTATTACAACCCAAACAACTACATATTTTGAAAGCAAAAGTTCCCTGCGTGCACATACTTCAAAGTTCTGCAAAAAGTTGAAAATTGTTGAGTAGAGTAATTGCGATTGATTTCAATATTCATTCATTATTTTTTCTGTGACGGGTTTACTTTCCATTACCTTTTGTATTGTTCTTATTCTCTAACTAAATTAGTTACTACGATTTTTTCTATTTGTAATATAAACAAATTCTCATACTTCAGTGTAATTTTCAATATCTTAATGACAAAACAATTTAAAAACTAAAATTGTTTCTAAACTGAATAATATAAAATTAGACTTTAAATTGAATTTTTTTTTTCAATTTTGTTTTGGTATATTTAAACATTTAATGATTTCTTAGGAAAAAATTCTTATAAAATGTATTTATTTACTTAAATATGTTTTTTTATTTTTGTATTTTCCAACAAATTGAAAACCTTCAACTTTGCTTAATACAACAGCGAAGATGCAGACAAAAATTGTACGACATCATCATTTTGTTGTTGATTACCAGCGGTACACACAAATTGAACATTTTATACAAATTCCCACCTAGAGCTTTTGTTTTGTGGCAACAATTAGTCTTTTTTTCTGTGTAAACAGCAAAAATATTTTTTGTGCAGCAACGTAAAAAAATCGATTTTCTGCTGCTCTAACAATGCCGCCTACTGCAACAAATACTTTTAAGTTTAGTTTCATTTCAGTTCTTTTTAGGTATTTGGTATTTTGTGGCATACTTCATGTGAAGAGGATCATAGTTGTATGCATGTAATTTTGTAACATGTAACAGTGTTACATTGTAATATTGACCACTTTGGCCATCACCAAACCAAATAAATCGACAGACGTACTTAGACGTACGGACGGTCAGACGAACAAAACTCTAATAGCCAACATTGCAACATTTTTGCGAATTGGCTTTAAGAAGAAAAGTGGCGGACTTATAGATGTGTGATGCCTAAGCATAGATATCGAAATGCAATTAAGCACATTTTTTTTTTGTTAAAAAGCACCAACAACAACAGCGACAACAACTTCATCATCAACATCAGCTATGAAAAGTAAAATGGTAAAAATATCAACAAAAGTGCAAAAAAATTTCCCAAGCAACAAAATAGTGAACATTAATTCTAAAGCTTTAAATTTTTTATAAACTTTTTTTTGAAAATCCGATAATAAAAATCAATACACTTATAATAATCCATTTAATAATATATGACAAAAATTTAAAAATAACAAAAACTTTTGTCAAATGAACGAAAATTTGTTAATATAACAAAAGTTTTTTGACAATAATTTAGCAGTATTATAAGTAGGGCAAGGAATTTCAAGCAACTAAAAAAGGAAAATGGGCCAAGTGTAGAAACGATAAAGACTAGGGACCGGAGGTTTATGCATAAGCATGTTTTTTCCTTAAGGGCGGACATGACATTGGCCGTTTTTTGAAATCGACTTTTTTTATAATTTTGTATTTTAGTAAATATTCTTAAGATTCTAAGAAAAAAATTTCATGGAAAAAATCCTACGGGTTCAAAAGTTACAGCCGGACGAATGAGAGCGCATTTTTAATTTTCGCGCTACCTACGTACGGCAGCTGGTATAAACTTGTTTTACTCGCTACCTGACTTTTGGTGGTTGTTATTTCGTACCTACTTGAAGGGTGGGTTTGGGTGGAAAGGTGGTTTGCTAAACGATTGCAAAAAACTGTAAGAAACAGCACAACACAAGATAACGAAGGCATACAGTACGAAGCAGGCATGGCAGATTAAAGGTAACCTTTTTTTCTTTGTTCACAAACTTTGAACGCGTTTATCTCGAAACCATGTTTTCCGTACTGGTTGCGGCACTAGCGGGTTCATTTTTTGACGAAATTTTTTTTTTGTATTTTTTTAAACTTGATTCGCTATCGTATGACTCGAGCTTTTTTTAAATTTTTTTTTCGATTTTTCATGAATTTTTAAATTCAATATTTTTTCGAAAAACACACTTTTAAATTTGGAACATCACCAAAAATTGAAAAAAAAATTTAAAATAAAAAAGCTCGTGTCATACGATAACCAATTTTGTTAAGATTTAAAAAAGTCATTTTTTTCCAGATCGGACAATTTTTGCGACTCCCAGCGCTGCAACCACGAGGCCCCGTTTTTTTCTCTGCCGCCAGTTTGGAGCTCTATAAAACCATGTTGGAATGAAAAATATATTTTTTTTGAATTTTTTTTCTTGTAATTTGTTCAATTCTCTACAAAATTTTGGAAAAATGTTTGTTTTTGACTGAGTTATGAATTTTTAAAAAAAGGTCTGTTTTCTCTGCCGCGAATGTAATGTCCCCCCTTAAGTCTAAGAAGAGTGTAAACAAAATATCTTTTCTAATCAATCGATTTATATTTTGTTTTAAATTCATATTTTAATTGCATATTTCTACTTATTTTGCTTAAAAAGCATATTTTTACCTATTTTGCATTATTTTTTTCGTAAAAAAAACAAACATCAAATTCAATTTAATTTTTATATTTGACCAAGAGGATTCAAGCTGCTTAAGCCCTGTTATGTGTTCTCTTGAATTTTATATGCAAACTGGGATTAAGTGAAAAACTGTTTAGTGGCTTTTTCAATATAAATAGTTAAAATTTTGTGTTAATTAAAAATTTTAAAAACCTTAGAAACATAAAAAATAGTTAATTCAAAGTGCCTCTCTTTTCACGTTTATTTGTTATTCTTCCACGAAACTCTGAAAATCCTGGTTCAGCTTTTTAGAAGAGAGCCGTGGATATGGCTTGGTTTCAACACATCGTGATACAAACCCAGAAAAATCAATACACAACAAAAGAATTAACATCGTTTAAAAATGAGCGGCCATTTCCATTGTTCAAAAACTTTTTGAGAACAAATAGAATACATTTTACGTTTCAAAATATAAAAACAACGTATTATTTATATAAAAAAAAATCTATTTATGTCTATTTAATCTCTATATAATTTACATTTTAAGAAAACAATAAGATTGCATTAAAACTTATTTTATTTTTGTTATGTTTTTTGTTATTTTTGTTTTAAGTTTATATTTCTCAAATTTTAGGTGCATATTTTAAGATTTTTCATGCATATTATAAGTGCCAACCAAAAACACACTTTTCAATGGGGGTATTCTTGTTTGGACGGCTGAATTTAAGATGTTTGTGTGGAAATCAAACGGCAAAAGATTTTTTTAGTCCTGTTTTTTGTATTTGGTTGCAAAATTCATCAAGAAAAATACAAAATTAACAAAAGTTCTCGGACCCAAAGTAAGGTCTACCAAAAAAAAAAACCTGTATTGTTGGTGCGCAGCTTTCCGGGACTCACGGTTATGTCTTATCACAATTTTATGGACTATCAGCAATGACTTAAATACGAATAATAATGACTTACTAATAACTAGTTAATTTGCCCATTATTTCAATACTAAAATTAATGCATTACCCATAAGTACTTATTTTTTATCATTATTTTCAATAAAAAGTAATAATCTCAAAATTTTTTTTAAAATCTATTTTTCAACGCGTTATTTTTTTTTAACTCTTTCATATTTTTAGTGGATATTTTTAATTTTTAGCTGCATTTTATAAGCGACCCAATGCATTACCATATAAGTGGTTACATAAGTAACCGCAAGTCTTTACATTTCTCATTTCAAATCTTATTACTTTTATATGGGAATGTTGCACAAAATAATGGCATATCATTACTACAGATTGAAAAAAAAAATCGAAAAATATGTGGTTACCTATATGCTTACCAGTATGGATAAAAATAATGAGTCTAAAAATAAATTTACAAAAAACTAAATTTATTAAAAAATATTTTGTTTTATTCGAAAAGAATTTTTTGAAAAAAAATGTGCTCACACGGAATCCGAACCTGAGACTCCATGTAGTCAGTCCACCGCTCTACTATTTGAGATATCTCGACATGTTATTCTTGATAGATAAAAACATAAATGAATAGAATGAATAAATGTCATTACTTTCCAGCTTACAAAAATAATAAATAAGTACTTATATATGTACTTACTAGAGTTGAAAATAATGAGTCTAAAACTAGATTTTTCAAACAATTTTGAGATCATGAGATAATTATAAAAATAAGCACTTATGGTTAACGCATTAGTTTTTGTTAATGGGCAAATTAACTAGTTATCAGTATGTCCGAAAGTAATGACATGTCATTACCGTTTCTACACTGGGTATATTTCACACACATTTTTTAAAATAAAATTTTAATTTTCAGTTTCTTTCTTAAAATGTTTATTGGGTTATCTACAAGTACCATAAATGCCTAAACCTAAAATACCTGAACAATTTTTTTGAATGACTTTACTAGAACTTATAAACATACCAGTGTAGTAATCATACACAAAAAGTTATTCTACAAAAATGAAGAAACACAGACCATTCAGACAAACATTTGAAAACGAAAGCTTTGTAGGTATGCAGACGGCGCTAAAGATACTCTCACAAACCAAACAAAAAATAAGAACAACAGCTTCTTTTTTTTCATGTTTTTTTTTTTTTTTTGTTCTTTAGTTGCATTGAGTTTTATAAGAATGAGAATATCTAAGAAGGGCTTGTCGTTTATATAATTTGAACAATGATAGTAACAATCGGCGTAGACTATTTAGTGATTTTTTTTTTAAACAGTTTTTTGCGATTTTTTGAAGGCTTCCAAATCAGGTACACATGTAAAAATCGAAATATGTGTATCACAAATATTTATTAAAATTCACATATGTGTTCTAGTATTATTGTTACGTATACGTATTATTAATAATGAAATTAATAATAAATTTAATTGAATAATTATTTGCTATATACAATGTTCAACGAAAATTTGCACCAAAATGAAGACGAGCAGCAGGCTGAAACTTTTTGAGTAGAAGTATAAGATAAATATCTTGAACGATTTGAAGATATATTGAGTTATCAAAGTTAAATTTCTAGCATATTAACAAAGTTAAATTTCTAGCATATTTCAAACTCCATTACATTTTATTAAATATTATATTTAAAATTTTTTCTAAGTTGGTTTTATATTTAACCATGCCTACTTCGCCCACTATTTGGAAAACTTAAAAAGTTGTTACATATTTTATTGTATCATTTCAGACAATAAATATTAAAAAATCGCCTAAATAAAATGTAAAACGTCCATATCTCGAAGACTAAAAGAGCTAGTGAAAAAATGTTTGAACCATTGTTCAAACGCTATTTCGGCGTTTTGACCAAACTGCTGAAGCTACTAGAAACTTGAAATTTGATATGTTTGAATTATCAACAAGGGTAAAATTCTACGTAGTCTTTTAAATAGCTACAAAAATGTGTTGTCATTTCACCCCAAATTCCCCTACTAAATTAGTCAATTAAATAAAATGCAAGTTGTACACTAACAATTTAGCATTTTACCCCCGGGAGAAAAAATCTTAGAATGCTTTTTTAATGGAAAAAAATTAAAATGTAATTTGTTTCTATTGTGAAAGGCGTGGTAGAGAAGAATAAGTGTATTTTCTAAAAATCATAACTACATTGTAAATTTTCAATTTTGCTGAATCAGACTGCGCAATTTCTGGTATTGAACCTTCGTCAGTGACCCTGTTTTTTTGAATAATGTAATATTTGTTATGTTTTTATTTGTTCGATTGCGTCTATATGAAATTTTCGGTGCAATCACTGACCGTGGTATAGATAAACTGATTTCTAATGCCACATGCACTCGCACTACACATTAGACAGAGCGCTTTTGCCTACTGATCTATCGTCAGGTCGAGTTTTGTTGTGATTAAAAACTAGTTTTATTCAATACGCGGTGTTTTTGTTCTTGCATACATAATCTCAGAAGTACAACTCCAACACAACACAACAGTTCTATTTTTAGAAACTTACCTCCCTCTAATGTCCACTGTTTTCCCATATGTTGTAAGTGATGCCACATCTATGATATATTATTTGTATATTCGATAGATGGCGCTTACGTAGTTAGGGAATTGCCAGAGAGCAAAGTTTGATTTTTTGTTTGAGTTTCAATTTTAACGTCTTTTTCAGACAATTGCAATTAATACTATAATTAATATGCAATTTTATTTAATTTTAATTGTGAAAGGCGTGGTAGAGAGTTCTCTAATTTAAAAAAACTGTAAAAATAGTAGAACAAGCTACTAAAAATTAGTTCAAAATTACGTTGCAGAAAATTACTGCTAAAATTATTAAAAAGAAAAAACTGCTTTTTCAGCTTAGAGAGTTGTCATCACTTGATAAAAACAAATGGCATTTAAAATAAATTGTAATTTTTCTTAACGTTTATATATTTTTTTCAATCGTTTCGCTTTTTTTTTTTTTTTTTTGTTCTTACACAAGTTAATGGTTGTCATGGTGGTCACTCTGTTTTTTTTTTTTTTTTTTTTTGGTTCGTTGATGGTATTCTTGTTGCTTTTGTTTTGTGTCGATTTTAACAAATTGAGCTTCATTGTATTACACGTTTAATACACCTTCCTGTTCTAGGTTGTTGTTGCTGTTAGTTGTTGTTATTTGATGTTGTTTTCATTTTCATTTGAACATTAAAAATAAGCATAGAAAGAAAAAAGAAGGCCTTATGGCGGCTTTTTTTTTCTTCCATAAGCACCCACCTTTATTCTTTTGTTTATTTATTTATTTGTCTATGACCTTTAAGGTCATCAATAAGTAGCCACACGCCTTTTTGTCTATATGTTGGTAAAATGTTTGCTGGTATGTAAAAAGAGTCAAAGAATTAAAAACACACACACACACAGTTTCTTTAGCTTAAAGTTTTGAATTTTTTTGTAGGGTGGTAATAAACTATTATTAAGGCTATAAAATAATAAATTATGTTAGCACTTTAGCTATGTGTGTGGTCAATATTATTAGCTAGAAATAGTTAAAATTTAATATGGAAATTTTAAATGTTTTCATTTTTATACCCAAAACTAATAATTTTTGTATTAACCCTTTTACTTGCTGGCTTTGTTGAGTTTTTATGTATTTTTGCGGCATATCTCTTAAATGAATTAAAAAATTTACATTTACAGTATATTCTACTAACACTACAAAAATTCACTGTACACTCAAATAAAAAATGTGCAAATGTTACAAAAAATTCAGTAATGTTACAAAAAAATTTACTTTTTTAGGCTCACCTTTTAGCTAATTTTAGCAAAACGTGTCTGTCATTACACTACTCAACAATTTTCAACTTTTTTTTTTTGCAAAAATTATCTTTGAAATACGTATTTTTTTAATAGAAGTAGATACGCTGAAACCAAATCTCTTAAAATTTTTGTTATCTTATGTGAAGTTTTTGTAATATCGTGGTTTTTATATTTGCATATTTCACCTTATTTTTTCCATATATTTTGCTTAATTTTTCGAAATTTAACCGAAAAATCATGAATTTTTTCAAGAATATAAATCTACACAAAATTAACTTTCATTGAGTATAATCATGTCGGTGTTTGTTCCAGGATATCTCACCAGTATACCAAGGAAGTTAAAAATGTTGAATGGTTTGTATGTATGCTAAAAAAAATTTAAAATTTTGTCACTATGTGTAAACTAAAAATTCGACTCAATTCATTTTTGTATTAAAGTTCAAAATCAATTAAAAATATTCTGAAATAGTTATAAAACAAGAATATTGCTATATAAAAAAAAATGGAGTACACTCATAGAAATAAATCTGTACAAAATATCAGAAAAAGCTACTAAGAATAAGTTAAAAATGATGTTGCAGAAAAAAACTGCTAAAATTAGACATTTGTTTTTTTTTTTTGCTAAATATTAATAAAATAAAACTGTCAACTTTACAAAATTCCAGTTACATTCGAGTTGAATTTTAGTTAATTGAAAACATGCTAAAATTAGTTAACTCTTTAATTTTTGGAAAAAACAAGATTTTTGTTAAAAAAAGTTTAAACTTTATATAAAAAAAAATGTATGAGTTAAAAAAGCATTTTAAGTCAAAAAATCTTGAAAAAAGCAATTAAAACCATAAAAAGCTTAAGAAAAAGCTATTTAAAGCTTTAAATCGGAAAACCAAAAAAGCATAAAAAAGAATTTGTCTTCTCTGGGTACAATTAACCAAGGCACTTATTTTTTATGTTTTCTTTTGTGACAAGAAAATTGGAAAAAATTTAAAAACGGAAATTACAAAAAAGCGAATTCTATAATTTTTAAATAATTACAAGTTGTAGGTAGTGTCCGACCGAGTACTCGGCTTCGGCTTCGGCCGAAAAAAATGAGTTCGGTCGGACACTAGTTATAGGCAGTAATAATTTAAAAGTTAGTTTAACTAGTTAGGCTTTAAGAAAATATTATAAGCTTTCCAACACACATAGCTTGGTTTATTTTTCGCTATATATTTGTGATCCGAAACTATTACCCTTTTTGGTTTTTTGCTAATAAAATCTTTAAAGGTGAAAATATCGAAAAACACCGAAATAGGGTTATTTTCAATTTACTATAAAAATATACAACCTTCATTAAGATATGCAGTTTCATGCAGTAAAGGGTTAAAATTTAATTTACAAATTTCAACTTATTTTTTTTTTTCTTACACAAAAACGTTTTTGATTTTGCTCTTAAATTTTTTTATTATTTAAATAGGTTAAAAATAAGTTTTTTTTTTTATTTGCATTAACTTATTATTATCTTACATCTTTGAGTGTTTTTTTTTTTTTCTTAAAATTATTTTGGGGATATATTTTGGCATACATATGTATGTTTAAGTCTAAGAAAATGTTTAATATCATGCATGCAAAATCAGGGGGCTGGCAAATGTTATTATTTTATTATTGTTAGAAGTTGAATAACCGTTATTACAGAGATTTTTCTTAAAGTGGCACAAATAAACAAATAACAAACAAATATTTTGAACCATAGATAATTTACTTGTATTCAAATATAAATGCAATTCCATTAAGGGGTTCACCCTTTTTAGATTTTTTATTTCTCTAATGCATACAAGACGCCTGATGATTAGATTGGTATCTACGAAAACGCAGTAGCGTTAAACATAGTTTTTCCAAAGCTTTTCTCTTTATGTTGTAAAAAATTAATTATCAATTTCGATTTAGGATTCGATAGTATGATCTTAAACCGAACAAACCTTAACACTCATGTAAACAAATGATTTTTTGGGGTGTATTTTTAATTTTAATATTAATGGAAATGAAAAATTTAAAATCAGGGACTAAAGAATTTATTCGTCTGTTAAAAAATGGCACTCGATCTTGTCTATAATGAAGGGGCCACCATGAATTTTAAATTACAATTTTTAGACAAAAAAAAAGAATTTTTAAATAAAGAGGGTTAACCCCTTAAAAATGCATTTACAATTGCATTTAATGCGTATGAAGAAATTTGAATATCTTATAAAAAAAAAATTAAGGTTGACCTGTAACAGCTTTTGGGTTATAAGTTTTTGTAAATGATTTTGATACACTTACAGAAATAGAGCTGTCCAAATAGCGGAAAATCTTCTAAAAATTTGTTAAATAGATAGCGGCAGAAACTGTTAGCTAAATACACGGTGCTACAAAATGGACAAAATTTAATATACTTAATAAGCGACTTAGTTTGAGTCGGTTAGACTAGATCGATCACATTAGGATTTTAAGAAATTTTCATAAACCCTAAAAATAGGAGCTTATTGTTAAAAATAGCACTTTTTTAAGACATCGAATACTAAAAAAACGTTAACTGCTATTGTTTAAATAGATTTTTTATTTTTGGACAGTCTTTGATAGAAAAATAATTGAGCTTTTTAAATATATAGGGGAGATTGGGATAAAATAGCTCTTTAAAACAAACGATTTTCGTTCAATAGACACATCTTACAGAGAGATTAGTGATCTAACTTGTTTGCTAACTAACTTGTCCACTAACTCAATTGTTAGTTGCATTTGCTACCTGTATTTATTTTTTAAACACTTTTTGTGATGAATTTGGGGGGAAGTGGTAGTATATAAAAACTAGCAGAATAAAAAAATAATGACTTGTACAGCAATTTATGTTTATTAGCTATTAAATATAAAAGAGAGATCAAAATTATAAAATAACAAATAAAATTTAATACAATTACATAGAAAAAAATTATTTTGATCCGAATATTCTAAGTCACAATGCACACAGGTGAAAAAGCTGGCTGTAATGTTTGCACAATTCAAGTAATGGATTTACATTCAAATAAAAAAAAACTACTACAAAGTACACAGAAAAAATTGTCCGAAAAACTGGCTGTTATGTTTGCACAATTCAAGTAATGAGTTGCAGTTTACAAAATTCTTAAAATTTAATTTTATGGGAATATTTTTAAAATAAATTATGCAGAAAGTGATGTTATATCGCAGCATGTCTCTAAATTAAATAATAAATTCACAGCTTACAAAATATTCTACTAACACAACATAAATTCGCTCTACACTCAAAAAAAAATGTGCAAATGTTACAGAACAATCTGTAATTTTATAAAAAAATTAACTTTTTTTTAGCTAATTTTAGCAAAGCGTGTCTGTAATTACACAACTCAACAATTTTCAGCTTTTTGCAGAACGAATCTTTGAAATACGTGTTAGACTTAGCCATGCTGAATTCCAATCTGTCAAAACTTTTGTTTTCTCATTTGAAGTTTATGAAATATCGCGGTTTTTATATTTACATTTATTTAGCCGATTTTTTTTGCATATTTTTCTCATTTTTTTTTTAATTTATGTGCAAAATCATGAATTTTTTTAAAGAATATAAATCTATACAAAATCATCCTACATTTGAGTATGATCATGTCATCATTTTTTTGAGAGATTTGGATTTATCATACATATGTCTATTAAAAAATATTAATTTCAAAGCAAGGTTTTTAGGACGTTACGTAAGGTTATTAGGAATTTTTTTGTAGCATAAAAATCTAAAATTTTTCTTAAAAAAAAAAATTCGTTTTTTTTTACAGAAAAGACTTGAACAAATCTTAGAATTTCTCTAAATAAATAAATGTCTTTAAAACCCTTAAAGCATTAATTTTTATTAAAAAGCGTAGCTCCAAACACATTAAAATCAATATCTTGTCATTTTAAATAATGTCCAATATAAAACTGTTGTTATTAAAATTCAATAAAAAAATTCATTCACATTTTTAATAATCACTTTGTGTTGTATATTGTATTCCTTTTATTCATTTATTTCACTGATAAGTACCGTGACCAATCAGATGTGAAAATTATCGCTGTTATGCTTTGCTAGCCTTAAAGGGAATCACTTGTATAGACTGAACATTAAAAAAATCTTTTTTGAAATAAAATAATAAAAATAAAATAAGATCAAAAGTTAGATCAGTTTTCAAAATAAAAATCGAATAAGAAATAACAACAACAATAATAATAATAATAATAAGAAGAAGAACAACAACAAATTTTATGTTTATTACACCTTAATAACGTATGTTTACAAACAAACCACGTACATAAAGATATGCAGGAATAGATGGATAGAGAGATGGCAAATGTATACTACAATAACAATATATACTAAACCATTTCCAGATTACTATTTTATAAAATTGAAACGACAATAAGTCACTTTTTAGGACTACGTTTTACTATGGCGCCCAACATAGAACCAAACAGTTTTTAAACTTTATTTTAAGGGTTACTCTGATGACCTTAAAAATAAAAATTCAGAATGTTTCAAATTCAAATCTCAATAACTTTAGAAATAGCCATCGTATTGACATGAAATAAATGTTCTTGGATGTGTCTTTCAAATATTTTTTTTTTGATACCAAATTTGTTTTTGTGAAATTTTCAAACCTTTTATTCAAATTTCATGTGAGCTGAATTTTTAGAATTCTAAATTTTTATTTTAAGATCATCATCACTTGTATACCGATCCCTATTTCTGGAGTTATTGTGGTTTGAATATGAAAAAATTGTGAATTTTTATTTTTAAGGTCATCAAAGTGACCCTTAAACTAATAACTTGTATCAAAAATATTTTTTTCAGTACGCCAAAACTTTTCAGTAGTGGTTTTGGTTTCGTAAAAACAAAGCATGAAGAAAAAAAATTAAAAAAATTTTGATTCATAACCTCTTTTTTTTGCACATAATCCATTTATTTCAACGACTCCGTACTCCCTTTCAAAAATTCTGCAAAAATTTTTAAAAATCTTTTGGGCAAGGAGTTTTCATATTCCGCTTCACAAGTACCAAAAATTAAAAAAATGGAAGAGCTGAACCGCGCTAATGGTCAGCGCGTTGAATTTGCATGTAGGTTCCCAATGTTGAATTTGAAATTTGTTATGTAGGTTCCTCCTCCGACATAGACGTCCACTGATAAGGTATAAGAGGAGAAGGCTCCCACTTGGCGGCCTGCCCAAAAACATATGGCTAGAGAAATTTTATACGTACACACAGAGAAAAATTTATCTATTTGCAATTGAATTTCGGCTAATACGACTCAAATTAGGTTATTACTTGTTTCAGTCAGTTGGTAAAACTAAACACTAGTTTTCACAACAAAGCTCGGTTAATTGAACTGAATTTTAGTTTCAGCACCCAAAATATTTAGAAATACAATGTAAATATCGTTGTACTAATTGAAGTTATAAGTTGCTACCATTAAAATACACTTTTCAATTCGGTTGGCACTTTATTTCTCTGTGTGTAGGTTCCTTATATAATGTCGACATCCTCTTAGGCGGGATTTTTGAAATTCCTACGCGGAGGGTCATAAAGGGGAACAAACTCCCTCTGGCTGACTGAACAAACCGTAAAAAATGCATATTTCACTGAATATCACATGTGTATAGTGCATGCTCGTACATGTCGTTGGACGAGTCTTCAAAAATGTGATGTGCATTACTTGTATATTGTTGTAGGAAAAAGTGGAAAAACAGTGGAAGAAAATAAAAAAAAAAGTAAATTTTAAAAATGGTCCAGCTAATGAATGACCGCCGCTATACCCAATATTATTTTAGAATCGTCATAAAACAAACTAAGGAACTTTTTCAGGGGCCGGCCACTTTTTCCTTTTTTTCCCATACAAAGTGAGTTGCTCTAACGTGTATGTGTTAACTCGCAAATATTTTTTTTTTTTTTAGTTTTCGCCAGAAACGTTGTAAAAATGAAGATTTAAAAGGGGAAAAGTCACTCTATCTTAATGTTCTACACAAACCAATTTAGTAAAAGAATTAAAATTTAGATATATGTTCAACTTAAGTTTGATTAATAACAGAAATAAATTTATTCGAATCAGTTGCTTATTATAGTTCATACGAGATTCTTTAAACTAAAATTTACACCTCTAAACAAAAAATTCAACTGAAATAATTAGAATACAAGGATAAGTTTCCTAAAAAAAAATAATGTCTAAACTCAAATATTTAATTTTCTTTTTGGCGCCCAACGTGAATCTTAATTATATTTTCATAACCTCAAATCGGAATATCTCTTTAAATGGTGTACTTTTTTTTTGTAAGAAAAGTCCAAAATAATTTTTCATACATAAATACATTTTTTACCCAGTTTTCAAAAAAAATCTCTCACAACTTAACATATTCTTTTGTATTTAAGTTTGCATGCGTTGGTCTATACAGTTTTTAACAAAAAAAAAACTAGACACATGACTGTAATCAAAGTACAAAACAATCATACGCATGGCATCGCGCGTGAATAAATGGCGGTCTGCAAAAAAAAAAACCTAAAACGGACTTATTCTATCCCTTTATATGTAGTTAAAGTTTGAAATGTACGTGTTTGAGTGACTGACTAACTTAGTGCCTTGGTGGCGTCGGTGGCGGCAAGCTTCCCATCATAATAAAACAAATACACATACTACCATGTCATATAAATATTGTAAATATATACAAACATAAAAATCTAGGGATATATGAAAGAATATTATTTTTGCTAAGAAAACAAAAACTTGCAATGCCCTACTCTATCAGAAGTTTTACTTATATAAGAGTCCTAAAACAATCAAAAAACTTTACCTAAACACCCCCAATTTAGAATGTTTTCATATCTCCAATAAAGAGTTTGACAAATAGCATTTACAAAGCGATGGTAAATTGAAAACCGAAATTCTCAAATGAAAATTTTTATAAAAACATAAAATTTCGCGACCGTTTAATGGTTAATATAGTTATTTGATTAATTTGCAAAAAAAAAAAAAGGTTAAAACTTTTCTAATAAGTTAATGATAATAATGATAAAAACAACTAAAATGTTGCTATAAAATGAAAATACTAACCTGGACTTGAAAATTATCGGGATCAAATAATATGTAACCTGAAAATATAAAAAGTTGAAGAAGTTAAATAAATTATATTTAATATATATAGGTATTTTTTTTCTTTAAATTCTCTTAGAATATTGATTTTTCCTTTAAAAGCCCACTCCTCGACGGAAGAGAATTCAACCCAAAAGTGCGAACACTAAAAATGTTGTTCTTAATTTTGTATTTGATTTGTCTTAGAACAATTTTGCTATAAAAATCAAAATCTTCGATCGAGAATTTATACAAAAATCTGTTTTGAGTTCATTTATTTAATTTAGATTTTTCAATTTTTCTCAAAAACTAACTATGTGAGATACGAAAAAACAACGTATGACCAAAATTATTGCTGGGAAATTTTTCATTGCCATAACCATTATAGCTGTCAATAAACATGGTTTGTCAATATTGAAAATATTGAATTTTTTTGCATAAATAATTACCTGAAATGACTGCTAAATTTTGCATCCACTAAAAAGTCCACGCTGAGTTAAATGGTGGTATTTTTTGTTGGTGGTCACGCCTCCTTTAAAGTGGGTGGTCTTCAAAGTCGCAAAAGGTTTTGTACGATTACGGACAAACTAGACATCGCTTGAAATTTGTTTAAGTACGTTTAAAATTATATGTAATATTATACTATTTTCAGAGATGGGAGGACGTTTAAAAAATATGTTATTTCATACTCCCATCTCTGGAAATGGTATAATATTACTTATAATTTTAAAGGTAATTAGAAAAGCTTGTCAGCGATGAACATTTCATCCGGAGGTAATCGTGGAAAACCTTTGCAAATTTGAATACTCGCCCACTTTAAAAGGGGCGTGACCGCCAACAAAAATACCAAATTTATGGATGCATAACTTTGTCTTCTGGTTTGGAAATGTTTTTTTGTTTTTTTCGCATATTTTTAGCTTAGATATTATTCTAAAAGGATTTTTCGAAATTCAAAATAGTTTGGGAGATATAGCCATTTTTGAGAAGCAATGTTTTTGCCTAAATGAGGCATTGTGTGACAGAAATTTGAACTTAAAACTTAAATGCGTTTTGCTCGAAACCACGTTTTCAAACTAGTACGCACACTTAGGTTATTATGTTGGTAAAAATGAACCACATGGTAGTAAAAAATAAACAAATATTTATTTTTTTTTATTTTTTTAAATAACAAAAAACAATTGTAAAAAATGAATGCAAAACCATAACACAGTCATTTGATGTGAGTTGTTTTTTTAAATGAACTACGAGGTTAGTTAAAAATTGTATTTGTTCTACAAATGACTTACATTTACATTAGAAATAATGAAACTGTATTACAACCCAAACAACTACATATTTATAAAGCAGGAAGTTCCCTGAGTGCAGGGTTTCTCAAGTTCTACTGAACCAATATTGATGATATAGGGCTTAATCGACATAGAATTAACGTGGCTATCGTCACATGATCAATTATCTGGAAAAAAATTGTTTACTATTTGGTTTTTACACTGGACTACAAAAAAAATGGTTATGATTGAGCATGGGACGATAAAGGCATCCAATACAGCGTTTTCCATTTTGCTTTCACATAACCGTGAGTTAAAAACCCACCATTATTGGTAAACTTACTTTGGAGGCCGATAAATTTTTAAAACAGCCCACTTATTGACAAATTGCTGATTTTGTATTTTTCTTGATGAATTGTACAATCAAATACAAAAAAACAGAGTTAAAAAATATTTTTCCGTTTTCTTTTCACAAGTTTTTAAAAAACAGCTAAAATTCAGCATTCCAAACAAGAGGACTCCCTACATACTAAGTTTTTATAGTTTTCAAGCTACAAACGAGTTTGTAAACAAATTTCCATTTGTATTTAAAGAAGTTAAAAATAATTCAAATACTTCTTTTATATTTTTAAATGATAGTACAAATATTCAAATTTAAATTAAGGTTTTTGCGTTATTAAAAATTTTACTTAAAACTTTCTCAATTTAAAATAGCAAACAACAATTTAATTTGTAAAATTTACATTAAATCGATATAATATAAATTTTAAGATTGTATTACGCCATATAAAATTATATATGAAATCATGCTAATTAATATATACCATATGTAGTAATATATGCCACATATACAGTTATATCAATCGATTTATATTACGATATTAATATGTATGTGATCATATCAAATATTTT
>CM037855.1:14099479-14191980 GCA_021234595.1 Delia radicum | reverse complement strand
AAAATATAGGAGGAACCTTCAGAAACCTGTATTTTTTGCGCATTTCCACAAATAAAAAAAAATGTTTGTAAAAAATTATATGTATTTTTTATTATTACAATGAGGTCATTTCATAAAAAATATCGTTTAAACAAGTTATTTTAAATAAATCAAAATTCCCAGTATTTTTCATAATTTTTTTTAACGTTTCGTTTTTCCTTAAATGCATGCCTTAAATATAAAACTGTTTTTTTTTTTTTTTTATCAGAAAGAGAAGGAAATTTAATTTACTGTGATATTCTTTATAATGATTTCACGCTCGTCCAAGTGATTTTCAGTAGAATTTCAGTTTCAATGTTTGTTTTAAAATCTCTTATATATTAAATTGTGGCCTGCACGGTTGAATACTCAAATTTTGAATAAATTACCAATTATTTAGTTTTTTTTTAATATTTTTTTAAAAATTACTTCTGACAATCAGAATTTCACGCTCTCCCAAGCGATCTTCAGTAGAAGTTCAGTATTATTATTTGTTTTAAAAGCTCTTAACTTATAATATCTTTGGTCTGTTAGGTTGAATTCGAAAATTTGAAATAAATTACACATTATTGCGTTTTTCTAGTATTTTTATAATTACCTTTAGGTAACCTTCCCTAAACATTTTTAAAGTCTGGCGACAATTTTTTATTTTCGCTGCTGTCACCACTTTAAAAACAATTTGTCTAACATGCACATTATGTGTGTTAAATGTATTTTTAAACATATAAACAATAAAATACTATAAAGCACTCACATACAGCCATAAATAGCTACCACTACATAGAAAACTTTACAAAAGTGTCTTTATTAGAGGAATAATGCAACAACAACTACAATTACAACAATAAAAAAGGTTACTTTTGCTCTATTATTAAGTGTTAATGCATGAGGTTACAGTACGAGTACTACGACGTTATTGTTAAGATTTCATGGCTTTTTCTTATTAAACGTTTTGAAAAAAAAAATCTGAAAAAAGTTTTAGTGGCGTTAAGTTTGATGCGGAAACATGATGCAGCATTTCATAGTGCTTTAAGTTAAATATGAATAATGTGTTTCAGCGGTTGATACTACTTATACGATGTGTTATAAAATAAGATTTTCTTTTTTTCATTGTAGATAATTTTATTTTGTATTATTAAATGTTGTCATTTTTACGCCTTGGTAAACATCAACACTTTTTTTTTGATATGCCATATAAAATACAAATTGAATTAAAGAAAGAAAATGAAAAAAATTGTTATTGTGTTAGAAGGTTAAGCAGGCTTAAAAATTAATACACATTAACACTATACTTATTTTTTTTTTTTTTTCAAATGGTTAGACAATGAATATTTTTTTTCTTTTAAATTTTTTTTTTTTTGATAATATAACGAGTAACCTACATCAAGTTAACCAGACTAGAATATAAAAATCTGTCTTTAACACTATGGGTAAGAGGCATATAAAATAGGGGTACATTGTTAATATTTGATATTGGAAAAAAAATTTCTGTGAGTTCTTGAATCAAAAACGTAATTATGTTCAAAGAAGAGACTATTGACTAATTTTTTGTTTACTATTGACTTCTTCTAGTAAGGTTTAGTATTTTTGATAATTTTTTGAAATTTTTAATCATTTTAAAATGGGCGTTGTGGTGTAATGGTTAGCGCATTGGACTGTTACACAGATGGTCCCGGGTTCGATTCCCGGTGACGACAACATCAATTTAGAAAAATAATATGTATGAGTTTTCTATCACTTATATGTATCGCTGCTACCACCTTCGGTGTTTCCAAAGCACTTAACCCCATCGTAGTAAAATAATGAATCAGGGCTATGAAACTAAAAGCTTCAATAAATTCGCCTACTCTACATCAGGTGGCGAGCAACAACTGTTTTAAGACTTATCATCTCGCGCAATTACAGTGTTGCCATGTTTGAAGCCCTTCATTTTTCTCCACCTTTCATCTCTCCACTATCCCCTTTACAAAGAAAGCAACACATTAATTAATAGGAAGAATTTCCTGAGTGTTGCTTCTCTTTAAAAAACAAAAAAAACAAAAAAACTTGTTTCTGTAAAAATCTAGTATATTATGCTTTCGTTAAAATTTTAATTCTTTAACTTAAAATCGTTCATATTAAAAATGGGTCCTAAAATACGAAGATCGCTTAAATTCGGTATTGGGCATTAAAGTGTTAATTTGAAATTTATTCAGAATTTTATAAACAAATAATCTCAGTATCGAATAAAGTTTTTTTTGTAATTCATTTAAAATGTCTCAAATTCAAACAATATTTAAATTCATTAATATATCTAGGCGTATACTTGATATTTAATTACCTGAGTCTAACACTCATACGCTCCCAGCAAAATTTTTAAACCTGGTTACCTCTAAATCTATTTCAGAACAGCTTCTTTTACCACCAGCTGCATGAAACCGGTTCTAGAACAGGTTACTGTGGGTCCAAATATAAGGTTTCACTATCAAAGAACCAGTTCTATAACTGTTTCTAAAACCTGTTCTAAAGAAGCCTGTTCTTGATTGGGGGTAATGAACCTATTGCAAATAGGACAAACTCCATACAAAAAGAATTGGTTATAGAACATAAATCGGTAGCTATTATGATACAGTATAAGTTATTCTGCAACATGTTATTTGGATTTTACTATTTTACTGTGCTCTGTGTGATGTTGAAAAAAAGCTGAAAACAAAAATTTTTCAACAAGTTACAATTGGAATTGTAACAAATTCGTAAAATTTATTCGAATGTAAAGTATTTTTGAATTTTGAACCGAAACTTCATAGATTTCCTTACAATGTCATACTTGTTATACGAAACTCACGGACTGCCACATTACGGATCCGGAGAACCTGTCACTTCTACATGGTGTTGTCATAGGAGGGGACCCTTTGTTAAACATCGCAAGCTAAACCTTGGATATGAAACTGGTTTCTAATCCTACTTATGGCAATCCTGACACTATAATTTTGCAGTGTAGTACTATTAGTGCAGTATAGTACTATTACTAGTAGTGGTTTGAAAAAGAAACAGTTGGTCCATAATGAGTTAAAAACTAAAGTTAACGAAGTATCAAACTTTTTTCTAATTATTTCTTTTTATGAGGGTGTAATGTGTTAAAAATTATCTAGTAATTTGTATGTAATTTACTTATCGCTGATTCCTATTTTGCGTTTTATTCTCTTTAATGTTTATAAAGCTTAATGGAAAAATAAATAATTTAAAAAAAGTAAACCATTTGTTTTGATTATATGTATCATTACGATGATTTATGATGAATCATAAAGTTTTTTTGTTTTATATTTTTAAAATTTTTTTCCGAGTTTTTAACAAATTGAAAAAAGTTAAAAAAAAAAAAAAAATTATGCTGAAAAACTATTCTATTTTATTATATTGTTTTGTTGTTGTTGATGTAATTGTTATTGCTGTTTAAATTTTTTCTTATTTGCAATTGTAAATCCATTTTTAATTATTACAGGAAATGTATTATTTCTTACACGCACATTCATTATACGCTTTATAATTTATATGTATAAACAAAAACAAAAGACTTAGGCAACAAACTTTTTGTTAATACGTAGAAAATAATAGTATAGGATTATTCATTTGTTTGCCATTTTCAAGTACAAAACATACTTATTTTCACATTACATTTTAATAGTTTTTTATTACAGAAAAATATTTATATATAAAATAAATTACAAAATGAAAAATGACTCATACGAAGTCATCATATTAATCAGAGTAAGATTCATTTTAAAATACAGAATCATTTAGAAATTAAAACTACTTTTATAATTATTTTTTACTTAAACTGCATACATTTTTATAAATATAGTTTTTAAAATATAATAGTTTTTGTTAGAAAAATATTTATTAAAATCTGAGATATTTTTTTATGAAAACTCTAAAAGTATTGCATTTAAAATAATTTATTAAAAATTTCTTAAATGCATGTTAATATATCATCATTAGTCTGAGAAAATTACCAATCATGATATTATCCGCATTTGTTTTACAATATTTTTGCTTCTTAAAAGTTCTTATGTTACAACCAAAGACTTAAGACACATACTTGAAATTTTATTACGAAATTCTTTAATTTCAAATCATGTTATTTTAAGAACATGTTAAACTATAAAATTAAAATTATTTTTATTGCTATTTCATTAAAATTTGTATTTTTTGGCATTTTCGAACATGACTACTTAAGAAGATGAGAAAAAAACTTGAAAATGTATTTGTTATTAAAGACACTCAAAACTGTAAATACACAAAATTTACATTCACATAATCTGTTTAAATGGCAATTGACCGCATAACATTAAAAATATTAATATTCAAACATTAAGGTGGAGCGGAAAACAGAAATATTTTAAAACATCACATAATATAAAAGAAATCTTAAGATAATTCAAAAATTTTTTAGAATAACACTGCATGACATCAAAAAAAAAAAAACACTGCGCCAATCGAAAAAAAAAACAATAGTACCGATCACTAATCCTAAATATTTTTGCAATGCCGATTTTAATGGCGTACCCAGTTTTTTCACTTATGTGCCTAATTTTTCACAAAATTGCATTAAAGTTGTAAAAGGTTTAACAAAGTTTTTGATATATAAAATTTAAAAAATAAGATATGGCCTTCAGCAACATTTGGGTATCAAATTTGTTTAATAACACGTAATCCGCTGTTTTTCTCAGTTTTCTATTTTTGTACTATTTATCATCACACTTTGCAAAGGATCAAAACATTTTTGTGCATGAGCAAAAACATTAATCTGAACAATCATGTAAAAAAAAAAGAAAAAGAAGAAAAAAAACAGTTCAGTTCATGTTAAAACGCTAAATATGCCTAAAATTTATATGACCTGTGAGTTCATATTTTAGTTAAAGAATGTTCCCTATTGTGGCCTGTTCATTAAAGTGGACCTTTTGATATTTTTTTGTGTAGTGGCAAGAAGTACTATCATCGAGTTTATTTTCCGCTATCACTATTTTAAAAAAGTTTTGACTTGAATCCATACTTTTTTCTTGGTTTAATTGTGCCGTTTTGTTTTTTTTCCCTAGTCTTTTTTAACTTTTCTTGTCTATTTTGGACAATTTTCAACATGTTTCACAACAAAAAAAATATCGTTTTTAAATATCGCAATTAAAAAATTTAGCATTACATATGGTATATAATTACATATGGTGGTAACCTAGACATAAAACGTTTTAATAAACAAAATCAAAATAAATTTTAACTTAAATACAATCTCTTGTCGATCTTATTTTATTTTCTAACAGTTTAATATGATGAAAATGAAAATTATATTTCTTTATTAGGATATTGTCCTAACAAATAATCTATAGAGTTTTTGTTTTCAAATTCATTAATTGACCACTTTCAGGAATGTGTTGATAGATCTATTTCGATAATTTTCCAGGTTCCCATCGTCAGAACACGTTTTGAAACAAGTGGCAATCCCATGCAAAACATCAAATTAGAAACTTGTTTGTTATTAGCGAGCTCTACCTTTGGTAGATATACAATACACGATTTTTGTTTTTATTCCCCTTTTTATTTTCACACTTGTTTTGTTTTGTTAAAAAACAAGATGTGTAGGGGGAGTAAACAAGACCGTACTTTGTCTTTTTTTACAAGTTTGATAATTTTTATTAAAAATAAAAATTATGTTTTTTCGACCTTTAATTGTGCAATGAAAATGAAAATTATTCAAGTTCGAGGCCATACTCTATATTTCTTTATTAGGATATTGTCTTAACAAATAATCTATAGTTTTGTTTTCAAATTTATTAATTGACCACTTTCAGGAATGTGTTGATAGATATAAACTAGTTTTATCACTAAATGAGAACTAACATATGAGCTCGAAATTAAAGATTTAATTTGATTTTAGAGAGTTTTTTAATTTATGTCCACTTTAGGGTACATGTTGCCTAATGTGGACCTTTCGAAAATTTTTATATCAATTTTATTTAATTAGTCGCCACAAGAAAATTATCTATAGCCGAAAAATTACCGAAAAATGTTGACCTATAAGCTTTCGGATTTGGAATATTCCATTTAGTTTTTTATATAGACAGGGATACATTATGGCACATTCCCTTAATTAATTGAAAAAATCGCCAAATTGGAATATAAAAAAAACTCAAAATTAAAAAAAAAACATTCAAATTGATAAAACTTAAAAAACGCCAACAAATTTATTTTAATTTAAGCTACTTTTTTAAATTATCGGGTTTTTTAAATTTGGAGATTTTTAACATATAAGCGATTATTTTAAATTTTAGCGAATTTTTTAAAATTTTGTCGATTTTTTTTTTTAAGTTTTGGTGATTTTTTTAAATTCAGCTATTTTTTTCAATTTTAGCAAAATTTTCAATTTCAGTTTGGGTCACTTAAAATTTTTTCGATTTCTTTCAATTTTTAGCGATTTTTTTTTATACATTTGATCGATTTTTTTCGATTTTTGGCAATTTTTGCAATCTTAATTGAAGTTTTAATAACATCTACTAAATATTTGCTTGAAATTAAAAACAATATTCAATTAAATTTTTAGCAGATATGATTGAAATCTTAAATGAAATTCAAATGGATTAAATAGTTACATATTATTTTAATTTATACTACAATTTCCTTAATAGGACCGAATTCAATTATATTTTTAATTAAATTCAAACACATTTATGAATTGAAACTCGATTTTAGTTAAAAAAAAATATTTTCGGTGATACACAGACAAAAAAAATTGTCCATAAAATCTCAATTAAACTTTTGTTTGATTTCAAAATCACTTTCAATTAAAAGTTTAATAATATCTATTAAATGTTTAATTGAAAATGAATTTGGTAAACACACAAAACTCAGTTTCTTCTAAAAAAATTAAAAATGTTGTCGATATATAGACGTTTCAAATTTTATTAAAGTGATTTTTTTTTAATTTCGGCGATTTTATAAATTTTAGCAATTTTTTCGATTTTGGCGTTTTTTTTAACTTTGTCGATTTTTTCAAATTTTTGCGATTTTATCAAATAACGTTATTTTTCCAATTTCAGTGATTTTTCCAATTTTAGCGGTTTTTTTAAATTTGGCGTTTTTTTGAAAATTTTAATTAAAGTTTTAATAGTATCTACTAAAAATTTGTTTCAAATTAAAAACGATATTCAATTAAATTTTTCGTAGATATGAATGAAATCTTAATTGAAATTCAAATCAATTAAATAGTTGCAAATTATTTTAATTGATGCTACAATTTCCTTAATAGGACCGAATTCAATCAATTGAATTAACAAATATTTTAATTGAAACTCGATTATAGTTTTTTCTGTGTACTCCCTTTTCACTGTTCCCTATTATACATTTATATAAAACCAACAAGTTGATTTCTTTTCAAAATTAATAATGCATCATAATAAATATTAAGAAAACCACTAACAAAAACTGCTACTTGAATATTGTATAGACTTCTTCATACTACCCGCAACTTAATAATATTTGAGTTTTGTTTTAAGACTTTAGGCAACATTTTAGCACTTCAACACATTCAAAAAACATTTGAATGAAAAAATTGCAAAATTTTTTAAACATAAAAAGATAAACAGCAATTTACATATTTTTGAAAGCGTTAAGTGCATATTAAAAGATCAATAATATTTTGACAAAAAAAAATACAAAAGATAACATGAATAACCATAAATTGTAAATTTCAATGTTTGCTTACATTTCTTTTTTTTTTTTGGAATACAAAAAATTTTGTTTGCCCTCTAGTGTTAATGACCGTTGAGAGTATCAATAAGTAAAATATTGTCGGGCTATTGTCATTTATATGTAAGTTTTTTTTTTTTTTTGTATTTTATATCTTTTTGAAAATTTTGTAAAGAAGTGTGTTAAGTATGTGGTATTACGAGTGTACCAAGAGCTTTTGTATTAAATTATGTGTAATAAGAAAGTCGTTTGCCTTTTTATGTAAACTATAAAAAGAAGTTGCTGTTAATGCTGGTTATTATGCAATTTTTTTTTTCAACATTCAATATAATATGTAATGTTGAACATTGTTACCAAATTTAAGAGTTTCGATTTTTGATATATTTGTAAATGTTTTACGTTTATTTTATTTTTTTTTTTTTGTACGATACGGAAACTTGCAATTTAGTTTAATTGCATTAACAATGCGTAATTTTTAAGTTTTTTTTATATTTTTAGCTAGAGGATGAATTTTGATTTTTTCAGGTTAACCTAATTTAAAAAATAGTTAAAAATTTACAGATATTGTTATAACTTCAAAGCAAATTAAGCTTAAAACTATATTTTTAATAATTATAACAAACACAGAGTTTGTGGCTTAAGTCTTTTATTTGTTGAACAAAATATATACACATATAAAATAACAAGAAGTACTTTTTAAATGAAATACAGTTTTTATGGTACATTTTTTATAAAAGGTAAGGGATTGATCTCTAATGTGGCCCTTCACTTATAATTTTTTTTTTTTTTTTTTTTTTTTTTTGAAAATGGAGTTTAAGTTGTATGGAGTTGTAGTGCATCTATCTTGTAAAATATTTACGTGTGTGGTAAATAAATATACATACTAAAGTATTCAGCTGCTAAAAATTTCAAATTAAAGCTAATCTGATATTCATAGCAAACATGGGCTTGAAAGGGTTAAAAAATAAATTTTTAAATCAAGTACAGAACAAATCTTAAAATTAAATGTATTTAAATTCATCTTTTTCAAATCGAGAGTAGTCAATTTTGTTAAAAGTGCATTTAAAAATATGTTGCATAAAAAATGCATTTATTTTTGACGCTGAAAAAAAGGTTGTTCCGCGATAATAAAAAAAGTAGGGGAGTGTATTATTCCAATGATCCGCTGAATATCAAAATATGAATATTCAGACTTACACACTTTTTACATATTTCTTATATTTCAAAAACACTACATCGCGCATAAAACCGTAGATTTTTCAAAATCTGAAAAACTAAATACTCAATCTTTAAGTGACTGAATAGATTTATTGAATTCAAAATTTATTTGAAATCGGAAAACCCAAGGTCAAAAATTTCCCTTTTGTCCGGTCTTCGGAGGAATGGCTGATATTTATTTCTCTTATCAAAAACTTAGCATACGTAATGTACATTAAAATGCCAGTGATTCAATTTGAAAATCTTTTATTCAATTTGTGTAAGTGCTAATTATAAATGAAATACAAATCACATCGGTTACATCAACAGATACACATAATCAATATTTTAAAAATCATTTAAATGGCATGGAAACTTTTTTGAATACAAAAGTCAAACGTGCTGGGAGTAGAACACCAACATTATTTATATTATAACCATTTTTAAATGATCATGGTGGTCATTTATTATAGTAATTTTAACAACAGCAAAAAAAAAATCGAATTCAATGTTGTTTGGTTTTAATTTCATTACAATAAAAAATATACAAGCAAAAGTTCTTAATGTTGGTGGCTCATTTATTTGTATTTAAGTTTTTGTGATGGCAAACGAGAAATGACATTGTCAACACCTAAAGTGTTTAAATTTATGCATAAGGTGTAGGAGTTTTTCTTAATGTGTAAACAAAAGTCATGATTTTTTTATATTGTGCATCAAATAAATTACAATTTTTTTTTTTTTTTAATAACCTATGCCAACTAAGTAAATGGATAAAATTCAAATATAAATCCTGCTAAGTAGAAATATTTACTTTTAAATTAAAATTAATTGAATCAATTAAATATTTGCTCAAATTGAAGTTTTTTTTATATTATCGCTCAAAAGCAATCATCAACACATTGTTGTTGTTATTTTGTAATATTTATGTAGTTGTATAAATGTTTATGTTTAGTGGTAATAGTAATAAATATTTTCAATTCATTTCAATTAGATTAGATATTAATTCTTTTTAGGTTTATTACTTTTTTAAGTTAAATGATTTAGTTTCAGTTCTTTAAATCTGAATAATTATTATTCTAAAACATTATCATAAAATTGTTAATGTAATTTTTAAAGTTTAATTTCGTTTAATAAATTTGTTTAAAACAGAAAAGAAAGAAAATGCAAAAAATATTTTAAACCAAAAAAAAAAAAATTTCAACAAACGGTCAAATTTCTGCAAAGAAAAATTCCCAACGCTTCAATAGAAAGAAAAAACTAATTTATGTGTGAATTTGTTCACATAAGTATAAATAAATCTGCTAACTAAATGAGAATTTCATGCCGGTTGAATTTAATATTATAAAATTCAAGCTATAAAAAACATTTGGTATGCCAACAACACTTTTATAAAAAAAACATTAGGTATGGCAACAAAAAAATTTTTTTTTTTGGTTTTTGGGAAGCTATAGGGCAATTCCATATGAAAGTACACCTTAAGTGACAAAAATAAAAATTAATTTTTGGAAACAAAAATACTTTCATACGATCATATGATAGTTATACTTTAAGAATTTGCAATAAAAACCCTAATTTTTATTTTTGTTTTTTGGCAATACTGCCATATAACATATGACCTTGTTTGCATCAGCTGATTGTGCTATTAGTTTTGAATAGGAACTGCATTTTCTCGGTAAGTATTTTAAATTGTGAATAATTAATAATTATATTTTGAAAAGTAAAGTATGAACTTACTGACGAAACAGTTTGCTATTAATGTAACATTATGCGTTTAAGAAATATTCATGTAAAAAGAGTGCACCATAAGGTTGTAGTGTAAGTCACAATATAAACACAATTTTCTTTCTGATTTCTTCAAATCTTATCGTACATCATTTAAATTTTAAATTTTCTTACTAGACAGCATTGCCTATATAACGCCATCCTCAAAAATCAAAAATCTTTATCCATAAATAGCAAACTGTTTTACACATGTGTTTAGTGTAAATCACAATGTAGTGTAAGTCACGGCGTAATGACATGAAATGTAACGTTTTGATGGTTTTTTTTAGTGATGGCCAAAACATCGGCTCAGAGAAAACAAAAGCAGGGGGAGGCATTAAAGGAAAAAGGGCTTTTCGGCAACTTTAAGAAAAATGAAGCCATGAAACATAGTAGCATGAAGCATAGTTTTAAGTTTACCAATTTTTGCGGTTGTATATAAATTATTTTTTATTTTTTACGTTTGTTTTTTCGTTATATTTACTTATTTACTTTGAATAATGAATTTCTTTGTTTTCATTACCTGTTTTTTTGAATAAAATTTTAAGTTTGTAAAATTGCAATAAAATTGCAATATAATGAAAATAAATATTGTTTTATTTGTTTTAAGCAATAACAAGACTTCAGTTTTTGAATCCTGTGTTTTCAGTTTTGGATGTTTAATGGAAAAAGGCTAATTTTTTGAATGGCAAAATGACGGTAGTGTAAGTCACGTTTTGGCCTGTAGTGTAAGTCACAATTTATTTTTGTTGAAACTTTTTTTCTAAATAAGTAAAGAATATCGTTTTACTAATTTCCAATGATTTATTTTGTTTATTATGGCTGAAGATAAAATCTACTGTCATAACACTGCTAAGGAGGAAGATTTTCAAAGTTCAAAAAGACTCTAAAAACCGACTTCCTTTTGCATGTAGTGTAAGTCACAATCACAAATGACTGAATAAATCCTATCTCTATTATGACAAGTGTGCAAGTTTTTATAACAACATGTAAATTGTATTATTTTCTGTAGATCTTCGATAAAATTAATATTGTTAACATCTTGGTATTCATAAAATACGATGGAAAAGGGCAAAAATTTTGTCAAATGTAGTGTAAGTCACATATGGAATTGCAAGATACGATATTGATTACTTTTTAATGAAATGAGTTATTATATAATTGCAAAATAATTCAATTAAAGAGCTATCAATTTCTAATTGAATTAGCAATTTTCGTTGTTGGCGGAATGTCAGCAATTAAAGTTGGTTTTCGTGATTGAAATGGGTTTTTATTTTTTGCGTGTAATCAGAAGTAATAAATTCAAAATGAAAGTGGTTAAACAAAACAGTGTAAGAAAAAATGTTTATGACATGCTTGGACGGTATCCTAAAAAGAAATGTTATAGCATTTCCTTATTGAACAAGTATTTACCATGTAGCACAATATATTCCATATTCTAACGGTTTGAAAATCAAGTAGCATCAACTGAGATAAAAAATAAAGGACGTCCAAAAAAATTAACCGCAGCTAAATTGAAAAAAATCGGCGATTAATCAAATCGTAAGTTGGCCAAAAAATTTCGCTTTTCCAAGGATATAATTCGCAAAAACTTATTCCAAATGAACGTCAAACACTACCAGAGGAAGACAGAACCCAACTATAGTAAAAAAAAACAATTGGCAGAAATACCAACAAAATCCAGATAACTGACAAAAAAAAAATTCATAAAAAAAAATTTTCATATAATTTTGTATGATGAAAAATACTTTTCTCTTGGTTGGAACAACGGAAATATTAATACTGGATTTTGCAAAAAAAAAACTGCCGACAAGGTATGATATTCGCCCAAAGTGAAGTTTGAACCAGAAGTACTAGTGTGGGCAGACATTTCGGCAAAAGGTCTATCACAACTTCACATCCCGGATTCAAAAGCTATGACTGTAAACGCGGATGTTAATTAATTAACATTAATAAATGCTTAGTAAAACTTGCAAAATTTTATCAGAGATATATACTATATAGGAAGCTGTCATTATGCCAAAAAGACGTTAGCATGGCTTAATGCAAAAAATTTACCTTTTGTACCGAAATACGCAAATCGTCCAAAAGTCCCAAAAGCACTTCCAATTGAGGACTTTTTAGGTCTTTTGTGTCAAAAGTGTATGAAATTGATTGGAAAGCCAAAATGCACTGAAGAAATGAAGAAAAAATGTAAAGCAGTGTAAAAAAAAATTGACATGAATTTCGTGGAGGTATCAAGCATAAAATACGCCAAATAGAAGATCGCGGTCCGTTGGCTCTCTACAAAAAGTGAATTATAAATAATAGTCCATACTGTGTTAAAAATAAAAATGCTTTTTAAAAAAAAAAATAATTAGTTTTAAATTGTCAACTACTTAATTGGCATAGGTTATAAAATTTTTTACAATATTTTTCCATAAAAGACATTTTATATACACATTTTTTCAATATAAAACAAAAGACTTAAGAAACAAACACGTTTTTGCAGGTAATAAGAATTTAATTGAACATATTTTCAAAAATGAATCAAATATTTCAGAATCTTATAAAGACAATAAGGATTAATTTTAAGGGTTTGTCTTTATAAATTAAACTTTTTTTACATTTTAATTATTATTATTATTAATTACCATGCACAGGAACTTTATGTACTAAAACAGCATATTTTTCATATTTTTAACTAATTTTTAAAGTTAGTTTGTACACTAAGGATATTATGTAAGTAAAGGCGACAGCAATTGTAGTCAAAAACATATGAAATTTGAGTTAAAGAACGGACGACTAACATTTCATTAAATTCAACTAACATTTGTCATTTGTGTTTACTGTTCAAAAATTAATAACAATTGTAGTAAAAATTAACCACATATGTTAGTAAAAAAATAAACAAACATTTATTTTTTTTTATTTTTTTCAATAACAAAAAACGATTGTAAAATTGTAATTTTTTTTTTTTTTTTTTTTTTTTTTAATAAATTTTATTTACAATTTAATTCATTACAATTATTTTGCTTCAGCGCCTTATAGACATTATTGAGGCGAGTTGGAAAGAATTAATAATACTTAAAATTTACATTTGTTATGGTTTGCTTTTTTAAATGAACTACAAGATTAGTAAAACATTAAATTTGTTCTACAAATGACTGACATTTACATTAAAAATACCAAACCCAAACAACTACAAATTTTTAAAGCAGAAGTTCCCTGAGTGTATAGTTTAGTATCTTATCTGCCTATGTTTTACACAATTAACATACAATTTTAATTATTTATATTGAAAAATTTTCATTTAATAGACCACTAAAATTTTTTCTCTTAATCCCAATTTGCATTGAAAATTTAAGAGAACACGTAATAGGGCTTAAGTAGCATGGATCCTTTTTAGTCGTTAGGCTCGTTGGTGAAATATAAAATTGAAAGTGATTGTTTACAAAACACTTAGAAAAATTAAAAAAAAAAATATGTATTTATAGCACAATAAGTAAAAATATGCAGTAAAAATATTCATTTAAAGCAAACTAAACAAAAAATATACAATAAAACTATGCATTTAATACAAAAATATGCATTTATGGAAAACTATGCAAAAATATGAACTAACAAATCGATGCACTTTTAAAACAAATTATTTGCTTCCCAAAGATATTTTGTTTTCTCTTTTCTCAGATTTATGGAAAAACATGCATTTTCATGAACTTCCGATCCCTGTTAATTACATTAATTACAAGTTTCTTTGTTAAGCCCTTTGTTTTATATCACAGCATCATTTCTACCTTAGGCCATTTAATAAAATTTCACTTTTTTCCTATTACTTTTTCTATTATTTACTTTGTTGAGCAGATCATTAACACAAACTGCCAAAAGAAATAAAGATTGTGGTTGTTCATCTATTACGCTTAATTTAACTTTCGGCATTTTTTAATTCAGACTCATACAAATATTGTTTTTTTTTTCTAGTTTTTTTATGTCAATGATATCAGTGACATTTAACCCAAAACAAATCAATTAGCTGCCAATGTATAATAGGAATTTAGGTTTCAAATATATAAATGAGTCGGACTTTTTTCTTTGCAAAATCGATAATCAATCATTATTGGAAATTTATATTAATAATAACGCGAAAACAAAGAGATGCCAACATATAGATAAAAGAAGGTAGAAAAAAGAAAAAGTAGGATTAATAAATATTATGAAGAGAAATGGTTTGCATAAAGAAAAGAAATTAATAAACAAAAAACTACATAATTAAATATAGAGCTACGGTAGATAAAGATTTTTTATAAAAATTATGTTTGTCATAATATTTCTACTGAAAACCCAGCAAAAAAAAATTATGTTAACAAACAAAAGTTAGAATTTAAAAAAAAAAATTGCTACAATGAAAATTCTATAACGTTTTCCGAAAGATAGTGTGGTAATAGGGGCGAAGAAATAAATTCAATTTTTTTCAATATTAATGTATTTTTAGACATTCTACCTACTAAGGCCCGATTACTGAATGTCCAGTTAAAATTTAACATACAGTTAAATTGAAAATTTAAATGCTAAACAACAACAAATGTGTCGGTTAAAGTCACAGTTAGTAGCAAACGGGACATTGTTGTTTAAAAATAAATTATTACATTTAACTATTTATGATTGTTTTTTTTTGAACAAATGTGAACAAAAAACTAAAAAAATCAATTTTTACTCCATCATTTTAGAACTTAAAACTACGATTGGGACGATAAAGATTCCGCTTGGTCGGTAGTTTAGTACACTCTATCACATATCCAAATTTTTTAGAAATCTGAAAAAAGTTATTAAGTAAATTTTCTAGTGCGTCTTTTTTAGTAAAAAGTTGAAACATTAACCCTATATGGATAAAAGGGCATAAAACAATATTTTTTTAAGTTTACATTTTTATCAATTTAAATACCTTAGTATCTAGTAGTTAAAATTTACATTTATTTTCATTGTTGTTTTTTGTCCACAGGCAACTAAGGGTTAAAGATTTTGTAAATAAAAGTAATCAAACATATTGCCACATTCATATTGAACACACTCTAAAAAAAGATTGTAAATTTACTACTATAAAACGAGTAAAGTTTCATGTATTATTACGCAAAATTCGGTAAATTTATACATCAACAGGCGTAAAACTATTTTGGGCACACTTTTATATACAATTATACCCACTTACAGTATTTTTACCAATTATGTGTTTACAATTAAACACATTATGCCTAAAAGTATTATTATTTTGTTAAATAAAATTTTTACGCACAAAGTTTGTAAATATACTAACATATAGTAGTAATAAATATTTTGACATTTTGAAATTGAAGAAAAAAAAAAAATAAAAAAAGTTAAAAAAAACTCTTAAAATTTAATTTATTAAGAATTTTAATGAAAAAAAACGTATAACTGCAGTATTTGTGATAGTGAATTATAAACTTTCTAATGTACCAAAAACGTTTATTTCCAAGTGTTTGCAGCCTAATTGTGGAAAAATATTTTCAAAATATAATATATGTACAGAGCTTTGAATAATTAAATTCTTCATTCGATTTATTCAGTCGGTTTTTACTCAATCGATTTAAAATATCGCCAATATTGAAACAAATTGCCAAAATTTAAAAAATCGACGAAAATCGCTAAAATTGAAAAAATCTTTAAAATAAAAATAATCACTAAAAATTAAAAAACTTTAAAATTAATAAAAAAAAAAAAAATCGCTCTAAATTAAAAAAATCTCTAAATTTGAAAAAAAAACGTTAACATTTAAAGAAAATAGCCAAAAATGAAACATCGCTAAATTTTATAAAAATCGCCGAAAACTAGAAAAATCCCTAAAATTAAAATCGACAAAAATTAAAAAAAATCGTCAAAATTAGAAAAATCGCCAAAAATTAGAAAAATAGATAAAAATTAAGAAAATTTCAAAATTAAAAATAAAAAATAAAAAACTGCAAAAAAATCGCCAAAATGAAACAATGTTCAAATTGGAAAGAAAGCTAAAAATGAAAAAAACGAGAATAATTGACGAGAAATTTAAAATAGTTGTATATGTATATGTAAATGTATATTTATCTTTATTAGTTTTCGAAACACAGGCGATGTTCCAAATAAATTTTCTTTCAGCAATTTTTCTCATTTTTGGCGATATTTTTTATTTTTAGCGATTTTTTTACATTTCTGGCGATTTTTCAATTTTGGAGATTGTTTTAAAATTTTTGAGGATTTTTTTCATTTTAACGATATTTTTTTCAATTTTAGCGATTTTTTTTTAGTTTTGGCGATGTTTTTCAGTTTAGACGATTTCGGCAATTCCAAAATTGTAAATCGATTGAGTAAAAATAGATTGAATTCCCAATTATTGAATTCGCAATGATTGAGTTTAAACGATTGACTTTCCAACGACTGAATTCACAATGATTGAATTCAATAATTGATAATATCGAATGAGCTAATTTGATTGAATTCTCCACTAGTGAATTCCAAAGAATGAATTCTCTGCTATTGATTAAGAAAAAAATCTGATTTGATTTTTTCAAAATAGAATTCCATCTTTGAAGTTCTGTATATGTACAACCACTTATATACAAATATTTGTTATTAAATTTATTATTATACAACACATTAATAAAGCTCTTTTTAAAAATTATTTTTTTGTTTTATTTGAAACATTTTTTGGGCTGTTTTTCTTTCTTACCACAAGGGTTTTTACGAATATAAAAATGTAGTTTTACTCATTTTATCCGTATATTTACAATAAAAGCATGTGTTTTTACTCAAAAATTCAGTAAAATAATTCATTTATTTCTAAATTTAATTACATTTTTACGCACTTGCATAGTACATTTACACACTTTTTGTTGACCAACTTACACGTAATGTGTGTATTTTTATTCATTTACACACATAGAGTAAATTTACCCAACTTATAGTAGGAGTACAGTTTCCTACTATAAGTTGGGTAAATTTCAACAGAAATTAATTAGAGTGCACCAAAATACGTATTTTCGTTTTTATCAAAGTTTCGATTAAAAATTTGTATGGAATTTGACAGTCGAAAACTTGTACGTATTTTGGGGTTTAGTGTGAATAATTTTTCCAAAATTATGCAAACTTTGATAAAAACATTTAAATGTTGTTCAACTTTTGACAAAATAATCAATTTTCATATCTCCAAATTAGGGTTTTTAAAAAAATCTTTAAAATAAAATTTTAAAAAACATGTTTTTGCGTTTTTATCAAATTCGTGGATCATTTTGAATAATAACCGATGAAGTCAAAATTCCTGAATTATTTTAAGTATAATAAATGAATGACTGAAATTTTCAAAACTTGGAATTTTGGAAAAAAAAAAACTATAGAATTCTTCAATTTGGAAACATTTGCAATAAAACTGGGGGATGTAGCGAACGAAAATCGCCAAAGGTTTTTGAAAGAACATCCTTATGTTCTATTTATGGTCAAGTTTTAATAACTAGTATTTTGGGGGAAATTCTTAATAGCAATTTAAGCAATGTTAGAGTATTTTTATGTTGTGTTAGTAGAATATTTTGCAAATTTTAATTTTTTAATAAATTTAAGAGATACTTCGCGAAAATACTTAAAAAAATAAAAAACAAAGATAAGTTATTTGGTAGAAGCATGTCACATAACTATAATATCCCACTTCAAAATTAATAACTACAAGTTTAAACTTTTTAAAAGGATCCTACCATAAAATAAAAAAAGATCACCAAATTTAAAAAAAAAATCGTTAAATCTTAAAAAAATTGCCCAAATTTAAAATAATAGAAAAAAAATCTGCGAAACATCGCTTAAATTAAAATAATCGTTAAAATTTAAAAAAAAAAATGCCAAAATTAAATATATGCAAAAATTTCAAAACGAAGCCAAAATTAATTATAAAATGAAAAAGCCACCAACAATATAAAAATCGGTAATATTTGAAAAAAACGCCAACAATTTAAAAAAAACACCAAATTAAAAAAAAAACTTCAAAATTAAAGATAAAAAATCAAAAAAAAATACACGATTTTTTAATTTTGGCAAGGTTTTCAAATTTAAGCGATTTATTTCAATTTTTGTAAATTTTTATTTTTTAGTTTTTTTTTTTTTTAAATTTTGACAATTTTTTTAACATCTAGATTTTTAATTTTATAAATTAAAAAATATTTTTTTTTTTTAAATATTAGCGTTTTTTAAAAATTTAATAATTTTTTTTCAATTTTGGAGATTTTTAAAAATTTTGGTGATTTCTTTAAATTTTGCAATTTTTTCTAATCTGTTGGCATTATGGATTATAAAAACTAGAAATTTTGTGTGCATCAAACTCATTTTCAATTAAACATTTTATAGATATTATTAAGCATTTACTTGAAAGTGAGTTTGAAATCAAACAAAATTTGAATTTAAATTTTATTGACAATAATTTTTTCTGTGAAGTTAGTTGGCAAATAAGTTAGTTCACTTCTTATTCTGTGTGTGTCTATTGAAAGACTATAAAAGTCTATGTGGTATTTAAAAGAACTAGAACTATTGGAATCTATAGCTTTCTGAGAACTTTGTTATTTAGAAACGTTCTCATAATCTTTCAAGTTATTCGGAAAATTTTAAATTCTGATATATTTTTTTATCAAAAGAATTACTTCTTATTAAAAAAGTTCCTCTTAATAAAAAGTACCCTCTATTAAAGAAATACCTTTTATTAAATCAAGTACACTTAGAATACTATGTAGGTAAATACCACTGCAAATGTAGTTGAAAACAAATGAAATTTCATTTAAAGAAGGCCGACTTACATTACAGTAAATTCAACTAACATTGTCATTTGTTTTTTAATGTTCAAAAAATGACTAACAATTGTAGTAAAAATGAACCACATGGTAGTAAAAAATTGACAAACATTTATTTTTTTTTATTTTTTTAAATAACAAAAAAAACGATTGTTAAAAATTAATGTAAAATCATAAAACAGTCATTTGATGTGGTTGTTTTTTTAAATGAACTACAAGGTTAGTAAAAAATTTAATTTGTTCTACAAATGACCGACATTTACATTAAAAATAATGAAACTGTATTACAAACCCAAACAACTACATATTTTTAAAACAGAAGTTCCCTGAGAGTACCTTTTATTAAAAAAAAGTACATTCTCTTACTATTTACTATAATTTTCAACAACAATTTTTATTAATGTCGTAACACATTGAAACTAATAACTTTAGACATATTTTTTATATTCTATAAAATTTAACGATAATTTTAACAAATTTGTTGTGTTAAAAAAATTATACTAAACATTTTATATTAAACCATGTTAAGAAGGTTACAAAAAGGTTTAATTTTAGTAATAACAAATTCATATTTTCTTTTATTATGTTAACCAAACAAAAAAAGTTAACCAAACAATACTCGATTAAACAATGTTTAAAAACTATTTACTTTTAATTGCCAAATCATGTAATATTGCAAAATACAAAAATAAAAATAAAAAAAATGTTCAACAAAAGAAAACCCCCAAAAAAAATAACAAGAAAATCTAATGTTAAACAACTACAAGTAGGAAAATAAACAGAAACTACATTTACAAAAACCTTTTTTAAGACAACTGATGAGCCGGTATAACCAAAATGATGATGTTTTAGTTTTTAAAAAATTTGTTTGGTTAAATTCAACAATAGTTACTTAAACAATCATGCAGACGCCAGTTTAGTATTGAAGAAACAAAATTAAATGAAAAACTTAAAACATTGCAAACAGTTAACATTTTGAATTGTTTTTTTTTTTCTAATTTAATTTTCATCATAACTACACCATTTAACAAAATTTATGAGAAAACTATTTGTAAAAATTTTCAAAATTATATATTTATATTTTATGATCTCATTTAATGATCTACATTGAGGAAATCTTAAATTTAAATTTTTTTATTCACTATTAAACTAAATTTTGCAAGTTTTTTTTTAAATAAATATTGTAAATGGTGTAGCCTAAAGTTTTTTTTTTTATTTTTTTGTTTATATATTTTTGTTATTGGGAGCTTTACTTAAAAATATATATATAAGGGTCATAGTTGAATAGTTTTAAGGAAGCACATTTTTCTAAAGTCTTTTTTTTTATTATTAGTTTTCTAATATTTAACAAAGAAGAGTTTCAAATTGCATGTTGTAATCCATGTTTTTTCTATAAACAACCTAACAAAACAACAATTTACAAAAAAAAATAAGATGAAAAAGGTTGTCATGTTTGATGCTTTTTTTTTCGTTAGTTTTTTCAGTTTATTATTTTTTTTTACCTTTATGTAGGTTTTAATACCTTTAAATATATAATAATCATTTGTTTAAAATCATAACGATTTTATTTTTTTGCTTTTAAATGCAGTTTATGTTGTATTTGCTAATAAATATGTTTCTTATTTAGAAAATGTGGGAAATTGGAGTATTTATTTCAAAAAAAAAAGAAAGAGTTGTTATATTGCATGTTGATTTGAGATTATTTCATAAATTATAGTTTTATTTATGGTTTTGGTTTATATTTTTTAAATAGTGTTTTATAGAAAAAGTGAAAAATTCATGGGAATAAAAATTTGGCTATAATAGAAGGATTTTATGTATTGAAAACAAAAGACTTAGGAAACAAATTCAGGGAGTTTATGTGCGGCTTTTAAATGAGTTTAAAAAACATATTCTGTTATTTTAGTCTTTTAAATCTAATTTCAAATTTTAGAATAAATCCAGATAATCCAAATGCGTTCCGGCCTAAATAAAATGTCTACTAAGTAAAAAATTTAATTAGGTATATACAAAATTAAATACCAAATACTTAAAAGCTTTATGGTTTCAGAATGTTAAAATTTGTGGAATTATAATGTGGTTATCATAGAAGAATTTTATGTATTGAAAACAAAAGACTTGGGAAACAAACTTATGGAATTTATTCACATGTTTTTTAATAAGTTTAATGAAGAAAGTCTGTTAATCGACTAAATTACAAATTTTATTTTAAAATTTACAACACTCAGAAAAATTATTGGTTGGAATTCGGTCAAAACCATTAAAATTTATTTGATAGGATGTTATTTCATTAAAGCGTGTTAACAAAGAGTAAACGTAGTATAAAATTCCTGTTAAAGCGAAAATAATATTTAATCGTCTTTAAATTATTAAGGACTATACACCATATCAGTGTTGCCAACTGTAGGGATTTTTCCCTTTTCGTATGGATTTTTTTCCAAAAAAATTCATCTGTAGGGAAAAAAGGACAGATTTTGTTTTTCAGTCAAATTGTAGGGATTTTTTTTATTAAAAATTTTATTCTATTTATAATTTATAATAAACAAAAACTTTGGGTTCTGATGAGATCTTTAGCCAGATCGAAATACTAGTATCAACCTAGCTAATATGTTTGATTTGCTTTATTTTTGTAAATATACGGAGGTTGGAAGCTCGTTATAAATTAAAAATAACATAAAAATAATCTCGATGTATATAAAAACAAAAAACTCACAAAACTGTAAAAAATATTACTTGAGCCAGAGTAAAACTAAATTTTTTTTATATAAATAGAACATTTTTGGTCTTCAAAGTTTACTAACGTCATGATGCTTGTTAGGACAAGACTCTAGCCACGTGCTTGATTACTAAGATGACAAGAATGGAGCAAAATTAATGATTAATAGGTTTTTTGTTAATGTTCTGCCTATTATGGAGGCTCTAACTTTTCTACAACTTTGGGTTCTGATGCGGTCTTTAGCCATATCCAAATACTAGTATCAACCTAGCTAATATGTTTGATTAGCTTTATTTTTGTAAATATACGAAGGTTGGAAGCTCGTTATAAATAAAAAAAAAAATATAACCATTTATTTTTTTTAGTGTAACATAATAAAACCAACAAATCTGGTGGCACTGGAAAAATGAGAAATAAGTTTAAACATTTGGCACCATTGTTTGCATGCACTCGTGGCTTTGCATAAATGAAAATGGTTTTTGACATTCACGTTCGCACTGTTGACAACTCGTTCGAAATAGAGAAACCAAATTTTGTATGAAACTTTTACGTTTTCATTCGACTTGTACTTCAAGTCATCGTTCGTATAGAAATTTAGTTAGAGAAACCCATATCATTCTTTCGAAATCGAGAAACAGGCATTTTTTATATGTTTACCGTTTATTTTAGTTTTTATGTTATTTTTTACTTTCTGTTATTTTTGTTTAATGAAAATCTATTGTACATGAATGAATTACTGTACAAATTTTTAATAAAAGTAAATATAATTTACTGCTAAAAAACAAAATTTTTGCATTTATTAAAAAAAAATGTGTAGGGAAACATGTAGGGAATATTTTTTCTGTCTGTAGTGAAAAAAGGGATTTTTTTTCATATACAACACTTCCCTATGGGGAATGAGGAGTCAATTGACCTAAAAGTGACTGGTTAAAGAAGGACTTATCACAGCACTGGTATAATTTAATACTGAAGTGGGTTAAGCAGTGTCAATTGTCCTAAAATTACCATTCCTGTGACTGGTAAAGGGAGGACATACCACTTAACCAGAATGCTTATTAACAAGAAAAAGCCAGTTGGATAGAATTTTACCCATTGGAAGCTGTTTAGTTTTCGTTTATTTTATACGACATGGCCCTTTTTCTACAGTCTTGTGGTATGCCCATCTTTGGTTAGTCCTGTGGCATGCCACTGTGTGGTTTAAAGCAGGACATATGACCCCCTCCTATGACAAGCCAATGTTAAAGTTGCCAGTTGTTTAGCAGAGGACCGGTCTCTGGCACGAAGGGACCGATCCTGTGACACACGCAGAACCGGTCCCATTCCCATAGCGTTTGTACACCTTTTGAATACCTTTATTAATTTTAATTGTGTATGATTTTTGAATTTGAAAAATTCACTGGAATTAAAATTAAGCTATAAATTAGTAATTCTTTAAATTGAAAACAAAAGATTTAGAACTTAAGAAAGTTGCACACAGGCTCTAAACTAGTTCAGGATTTTAAATTTTCTTTAAGAACTGTTTTAGATAAAAATTAAATTTTAAAATATGTTCCCTCTTACATGAAACGTTTTTCAATTAAAAATAGTGCATAAACTCTAACACTGATTAAAAGTTTGTATTTAAAAGTTTTATGGTTTAAAAATTCATGGAAATTAAAACGATAGATTCCATGTATAGAAAACAAAAGATTTAGGAAACATACTTTAGAAATTTATACACGGATTCTAAACAAAATGCAACAAGATTCCATGTATAGAAAACAAAAGATTTAGGAAATATAGTTTAGAAATTTATAGACGGATTCTAAACAAAATGCAACAAACAAATTCTGTTAATAGACAGTATTTTCAATTTTATGTTAATTATATGGCAATTTAAGTTGAAAAAGCAACACATTTTTCTACACTCAGGGAAAAAAGTTTCATTATATTGATGAAACTGTTTCATAAATCGTTTTTCATCAATTATTTATCATATTTATGAAGTTTTCATAGATAAAGAATGGCCCAGTTATAATCTGGACGCATTCATAACGTTGTTACAGCGCCCCCAGTGTATGGAATTTTAAACCATTTACATATGTTGTTGACAAGACATATACCGTTATTTGACATAATTTTCAAGTCTGTCATTCGAATAGTATTTCGTACAGACTCCATGGAACAAAAAAGACGTGAAGAAATTTTGCACACTTTCTTAGAAAATCCAACATTCAGTGGTTCGAAAAACAAACACATGAATCCTCCTAACTGCCCACAATTTCGACCAATCAAAAGATATTGGGCAAATGTAAAAAATAAATTGAAGAAGAGTAATAAAGAAGCAAAAAATGAAGTTATAATGTTACAAAAATGGAACCAGAGTGCTAAAAAAGTAAAGCCGAAGGATGTGCAAAAATTAATGGGGAGCATCAACAAACATGTCCGTTCTTTTATTCGTAACAAAGAAAATTAATTTATTTGTATGACTTTCCTTAAAGCTGAATAAATTTCCCTTAATTTGGTGTATAATTTATAAAAATGTGTCTGTTATTTACAAAGTTATAACTACTTTTGTGCGTCCAGATTATAACTGGGCCATTCTTTATGATGAAGAATTTCATAAAAATGAATGTCAAATGTTTCATAAATCTTCTTCATTTCATAAAAACTTTAATGACCGTATGAACATATTGTTTTTCTTAATATCAATTGAAATTCAGAACTTCTATTTGAAATAATAAATAAATTTCATCTGTGTTTGAACTAATTTTTTTAATATCAATTGAAATTCAGAACTTCTATTTGAAATAATAAATAAATTTCATCTGTGTTTGAACTAATTTTTCAACATAAAATTTAGTAATTCGTCATTCAAAAATTTACAAATATGTTGTTTTTGTGTCTCCGCTATTAGTCTCACTTGTAGATGGCGTTATTTTCTCATAATTTTTTTAAAATCATACAATAGGCTATCTCTCGGACACTAAGCTAGATATAGCAAAATGGACCAAAAATCTTTACTCCGTTCTTATTAGTCCTTATTAACGTCTTATATTGCCTGTAATAAACATGGACTAGCCTCTTGTTAGATCAGAAGAGAACATTTTAGAAGAAGTTTTCTGTTGATTTAGCTTACAAATTGTGTTTAGCTAAATTCTTAGTTAATTGAACTACAACTGTCAACCAAAATTTAGGTCGTCTCAAATTTAGGTCACCTAACTTTAGCAGACTGAAGGTTTTCATAAGTATGATGAAGCGTTTTCTTTTAGTGTAGCTCCTTAAAAGAACAGACCAACGGTTTTCGAGTCGTTCCATAGACACAGTGATAGTGGACTAACTAATACGCCAACTAAATCATCTGTTAGTTACATTTTTATGATATTAAAAACAAAAGAAAGAGATAAATATTAAAAACAAAAGAAAGAGAAAAGAAAAAATATAAAATTACGAAAATAACAAAGAAAATATAAATAGAAGTACCTACAAAAATAAAAGAATGTTTAATAATTAATACGAATATTCTAAGTCTGCTGACTGGTTTGTTTACACAATTCAAGAAAACATCCATGTGTTGCAATTTACAAAGTTCTTAGAATTAAATTTTATGGGCATTTCGTTTAAAACTGTATAAATTAAAACTGAGGAGGATGATAAGTATCGAGCCTCTTTAGAGATAAAAATTTTAGGTATACATTTGGAATTGGTATTTCATATTGTAATTACGCGCAATATTATTGGGACATACTTTTGATCTTTTGACATCCTTTATTGTTTATATTAAATCACTATTGTCAATTACTGGCTTTGATATTTTTTATGCTTTTTTACGGCATGTCTCTTAAAGTAATTCAAAAAAATCACATTTACCAAATATTCCACTAACACAATGTAAATACGCTCTAACATTGCTTAAATTGCTATTAATACTTCGCACCAAATTACTTTACTACTTTACCCCAAATTGAATATCTTCCCAAAAATTCACACAATTTAAACAATTTGCAGTTTTTTTTTGCGGATATTCAGTTCGTCATTTAAAATATACGGAAATAAAATGTATTTTAGTCTATTTGAACTATCTATTTTGAAAGTGGTATGAGTCCTCTTGTTTTAAAATGAGATATAAAGGGTTATACATTTCAAGGTTTTCTAAAGTGTAATTGGCAACTTTTATACAATGTTTTTATTCACATCCCATAGGGGACATTAAATTTGTTTATACTTTAAAAAAAGTTACATATTTATTAGTTTTATTAGTATTGAAAGGACTAATATTTATAATAAAACACATTTAAAAAGCTGCAACACAGTTCGGCCTTAGACTTATACATCATATTTAAATGTGTGAAATAAAATAAAACTAAAAAAATGCTTCTAATTGGTTATAATATTGGCAAAAAATCAATGTTAGCAAAGAATTTTGCGGTTAGCACTGGCAAAACACATGATTTGCAACCAAAATAGTGTTTTCCTAATACAATATTATTTGAACCTTTAGTAATTTTTAACACGGTGGGTTTTACAAAAATAGCAGTGGTTTCCCAGTACTATTTTTTTTTGTTTTTGTACGGTTGACAATTTCTACCTTATTTATGTTTTGAGTAAACACGGAATAAGTTTTGGCATATTTTTTACTTTGTGTATATTAAGAAATTTTTGGTGCGATCGGTCAGATTTTTAAAATGTTTGTACAACAGATTAACTAAGTTTTATCATTTAAATTTTCGTATTTTCTCATCAACATAGCAAAACCAAAATATAAAACTTTTGGCATTTCCATATTTATAAATAATTTATAAAAAAAGGTCCCACCAAAAACTATTTATTTGTTAATTTTTTGAGATAATAAGACCTAAAATATTCATGTAAATAAAAACTAAATTTTTTGTTTACAGTTTTGTCCCGACGTTTCATCGATTATTTTTCGACTTCTTCTGGGGATTCGTCTATTTAATAAAAAAAACATCACATTATTACAAAATTCATTAATAAATTACATTAAAAGTTACAAATTTTGATATTATTACATTAAAAATTTTATAAATAATTTTACATTTAACATGTAACATACAACAAAAAACTAAAAAACTTTTATAAATAATTTTACATTTAACGTGTAACATACAACAAAAAATTAACAACTTTATGAAAAATTGAACAAAATAAAATCAACACAAAATAAAAACTATTTATTTTTTAAAATAATTATTTGGCAACTCTAGATAAACATTTGCAAAACTTTTTTATTTACGATTTTAGTGAAGATGTTTAATTATTTTATGTTTTTAAACCACTGTAACCTTAAAGTTTATTTAAATTTCATTAAGGCGAAATAATTAACAAATTATAACATTTAAAATGATCTAAACCCAAAGGAAAGAGAAACGCCTCTAAGCGCCTTTAGTTTATGGTTAAAATATTATAAAAAAAACGTACCCTTTAATATTTTTAAATTTTTAAGTGAAAACATCATTTATATTAACAACAAATTATGTGGTACAAATTTGATGAAATGAAACACAAGTTCTTATATGACAATTAATAAACAAAAAAACTACAAAAAAAACTCCCCTTTAGAAAGATGTTTTGATTAAAGACCCTTTAACATTAAGATCAAAGTAAAAATAAATGATTATAAAAAAACAAAGCCTGCAATAAAGTTATTAAATTGATAAATTACTACAATACCCCATAAAGTTCTTATATTTATATCTAGATATTGGCAGCTAATCATGTTTATAGTTTTTGTGTTATTTTTTTACTGGTTGTTGGGTAAGCTAATTAAAAATTTCGCCGAATTTTTTTTAAATTTTTGCTACATTTTTTTTTCTTTATTTTTTATATATTTTTCATTGTTAACCCGTTCGAACCCGAGAGTATTGAGTGGAACTAGGTGGAACATTTGTGCCGATCCAGAATTTCAGTTTTCGCCACTAGAGGCGCTGGTGTCGCTGGGATGTTTAGCAATCGGTGGGTTTGATTCGAAATTTGTGATATAATGTACCAGCAGTACTCATAATTGGAAACACTAATTAGTAAAAGTTTATTAATCTTTAGTGTCCGAACGAGTATTCGGCTTCGGTCAACATCACTTTTTGGCCGAATTCCGATTTAAAAAAATCTAGTACATTTTCAGAATAAATTCTTTAATTGAGAGTGCAAACACAAGAATTTGTATTAAATTCGTAATATATTTTTTAAAAAATAACAAAGTTCAAGCATTCCCATTTGTTTCAAATGACAACATTAAAATAATTCAAGTCATTATTTCATAATTTTAAAAGAAAATTGTAAATTAACCTTTTTTTTTGGAGATTTATTCATATTTAAATATTTTTGGTTTTACTTTAAACAAATTTAATTGTCAAAATTAACCGAATTTCATGTTTAATTCAAATTAAAAAGTAAATTTAAAAGTTCGGCTACGGCATTAAAAATCCAACCGATGATCGGCTACGGCTTCGGCCAAAAAAAAAAGTGAATTCGGTCGGACACTATTAATTTTATTGATTTATAAAAAATTTTCCACATCTGATATGTCGAAAAACTGTTGATTTTTTTTTTGGGTATATTGTACCGACCGGGTCGAAAGGGTTAAAGGAGTTGTTTGGTTATTGGTAAGTATTGTTTAGAAATGCCTAAAGGCTGTTGTTTTTTATAAATTAAAAATCACAAAATGCTTTTAGAGAATTTTTTTCCCTCATCTTATTATTGATAATGTTGAACAACAAATAACAATATATATATAAATTTAAAGCAAAATCTTGGCTTATTTGAAATGTATTGTAGATCCAAGAACTTGTTTCATTTCTTTAAAAATTAATTGACGTTTTTTGTGTGTGTTATGGTGGTTTAAACTCCTTTTATTTCGCATTTGCCTTAATAATATGTTATCTTTAATTTGCCATCTTTTCGTTAAAAATTATAACAATATAAACAAAAATATTTAAAAATGTATTAAGACGATACTTGGGAATTTTTCATTGGCATTAAAATTTAACTGGCATTACTTGTGGGCAATGCCAAAAAATTTCATTACCATTCCAATGCCAATGAAATTTTTTAAATTGACATTAATTAGACCATTGATTAGATAGAATGGCTCAAATGCCTACAACAACCAATTGTAATTGACGTAAAAATTATTGTTAATAAAAAGTGTTTTGTTTTGGAATAAACGATAAACGCTAAGAGAATTATCTTCACTTCAATAACGAATTTCTTCATAGCTTTAATGAAAATTTTTACTGGAAACTTGTCCGTTGAAACTTGTTTCTGTGAAACAAGTTTCTTTAAAGTCAATGTTTATGAAATGTTTGTAGAACTAATGAAAATATACATTAAACTAATGAATCATTCCGATAATGAAGCATTTATTCTATAATGAAGCGTTTATTCTATAAACGCTTCATTAAAACAGTTTCATAAAATTTTTTAGTATTAAGAAGTTTTCTTAAATTTATAAAACTCTTCATGAATGTCTTAAAAATGCATTGGAACTAAGCCAATGAACCGCTTCATATGATTTTTAAACGATTTCATTGAAGTCCAAATTAATAACAGGCTAGCTACATTAAAATAATAATACATTTGAACTCTTGAACTTAAAACTACACTCACAATATTTTTTTCGTAAAGACTACTGAATATACACATTAATTAATAGAAAATTAGTTAAAAAGAGGACTACTTACTTTTCATTTAAAAAAAATTGAAGGCCTTATTGTAAAACTTAATAAGCCACATATTGTGTTTAGTTTGTTTTCGCCTTTTTAAAGTTGAAAGAATGTAAAAAATATGGCTTTTTCAGTACATTTATACTCTAGGCACTTGTAAAAATTGATTAAACAAGACTTCTATCAAATATTAATCAATGGATGTCAAGAAAACAGCGACAATTCATAAAACAACAAATGTGGTTTATCATGTTTTTACAATAAGCCCTTCAATTGTATTTTTTAGTTTATTTTCAACTGTTAAAAAATTAATTGACGTAATCGATAAAAACAATAGATTGTTTTCGTTTATTTCAATACTCAATATAACAACAACTTTTTGTTTTAAATAGAAAATTTAAAATATTTTAACTATTACGGAAATTTCGTTTTTTTTTTTATTTTGTTTATTGAATAACAGACAGAAAGTTAAAAATATATTTCTTTGGTAATTTCATTAAAACAACTTTACCGATTACATTTTTAAATAACTGTTGAAATTTTATGGAAAAGTTCTTGTGAGTGTAAAGTTTGAAATGTATGAAATTATGAAATTTTTAATAGTGAATTTTATCGTTGATCTATAACTTTATGTGTGAGATTTTATTCGTTCGGTTTGAGATCATGACAAATTTTTCTCTAAATTAACAGAAAAATTATAATTTTTATATGATAATTTACTTTGACTATTAGAAAAAAACACAGAAAAAGTTATTAGACACTAGCATGAATGGAATACATTTTCTGACCCACTACGGTCTTCATCAACATTCTTCGTGCCATTTATGAAATTTTATGAAAAAAAATAAAAAAAATCAAGTGTTTGAAATAATTTCATAGCACTAACGAAAATGTTCATCAAATTTATAAAGAAATAATTTATGAAATCGAATGATTTTTTTTTTAGAAAATTGTGAAATTTTATAATCAAAAGTTTATGAAAATTTCTTTATATTAAAAAAATGCTTGAATATAATGAAATTCTTAATTTAATCTACGAAAAAAATTCTATGAAATTGTTTTATTAATATCATGAAGGATAATTCTTTCAGTGAAAATTTAAAATTTAAATCCTAAATTTAAGTCCTAAATTTAAAACGATTCGCCTTTTTTCTACAAGATTTATCACGTCTACACTATTTATTCTGGTTTGGTAACGGATTAGTCAAGATGGAACAGCTTTTAATAATTTATACTTTATAAAATACCGCATATTTATAAAATTAGTACACTTAAAAAAATAAGTTAGTAGAAAAGTTAGTAAAGACGTTTTATCAGTGTACTATTTTTCAGCAAAATTTTTTGCTGAAATTAGGTTTTCAGTTCAAATTTTAGTTATACTTATTCCGCAATTAATGTTTTGAAGTAATGTTTTACTAATGTTTTACTAATTTATTTTGCTAAAAAAAATTGTGCTGATGAGCACATTAAAAGTGTGTATGACAACCAGATTAAAAGATATACGCAGAATGAAGTAGATGTCGCTGCATGCCAAGTAGTAGAGACGAGCAAAAAGATTCTAAAAAGTACAACTGTTGTAAGACATATAAAAAAAAAACAACCATGAAAGATTTTGTATCTGGTTTTCATACATAATAAAACAAAAGGACGCCAACAATGTGTATCGTATACATATAAATTGCGGATTGAAAAAATTTAAATTTTGTGTTGTCACCGGCTTGTCAAAGTAATTGTTTATTAATTAAATTAAACCCAAAATAAAATATTTAAATTTAATAAAGATTTAATGTGTATTTGCTAACTTTTTTTTTGAGTGTTTGCAAATAAGGGATTTTTTCAAAATTTGAAAAAAAAATTGTAGACAATTGTAACAAACAATTATAATAATCAATTATAATTCTCTGTTAAAGGCATTGACATGATCAATGAAAATTAAAACAAAATTTCATTTTCATTGCTTTAAGCAATTGTAATGCCAAAAACTTTAATTTTCCTTAACATCAAGCAATTCCAATTAAATCGTCATTTAACTAGTCCCAAGTATGATTAAGACAATTCCTTAAAAGTAAACAATTTTTGTTACAAATTGTTTATTTGTTTTTAAATTGTTATTTTTGTTCTAAGATCATTTAAGTTTGAATGTCGTTTTTAGTTAACTTTTTTTCTAAAGAAAACTTTGTTTCTTTTATATTTTTAGCGTAGGCTTTATTTGTAATAGTTTTTTTTTTTTTGCTTTATTTCATTGTAAACAAACACTGTGTAAAAATGATGTCATTGTGGTTTTTGTTTCAATTTTTTTTTTCTGTATGTTAGCAAAAAAATTAAACAATAAGTTTAACTTGAACTTGGAATGTCGTTTAACATTGAATAACTATCACATATTATTTAAAGTTTGTAAACATTTGTTGAAAATTTTTGGGGAAAAAAATGTTTAGAAAACATTTCTACAAAATCTACAAGTTCAAAGTCTACAGATTTTTTTAACAAGTATAAGTCTTAAGTCTTTTTGTTTGTTATTTTGTACATATCATTTGAGAAATAATTTGCGCTTTACATCAAATTTCAAAAAAAAAAAAATTTTTAATCTTTAAGTTATGCTAACAACTATGTATGTGTCTTAAGTCTTTTGTTTTTAATATTTTCAATATCAATTAAAAAATATTCTCCTCTCATAACATTTATATTTACGTTTTTAATAAGCCCTTAATATATTCCACAATAACATTGTATACGAATATATCGGAAACAATTCTACCTATTTAAGGATTGTATAAAATGCAGTTGCTTTTGAGCGTTTTGAATCGATACAATTCGTTTGTTAAGAATCAAACCGTATTTGACTTGACACACGAATTATATCAAACTTGTATGAAAGGCAAAGTACGGTCTTGTTTACTACTAACCCTGTATATTTTGTTTTAAACAAAACAAAGTGTACAAAAAGGAAAAAAAAACCTTACACACAAACAACAAGTTTTCAATTTATTTTTTGATCAATGGTGATAATCTTTAACTTCGAGCTCATATATTAGTTCTCATAAAGTGAGAAAACTAGTTTATATGAATGCTTGATGTTTTGCATGGGATTGTTACCTCTTTCAAAACGTGTTCTGATGATGGGAACCTAGAAAATTCCCGAATTAGATCTATCAACACATTCCTGAAAGGGTGAATTAATAAATTTGAAAACAAAAAACTTTATAGATTATTTGTTAGGACAATATCCTAATAAAGAAATATAGAGTATGGCCTCGAACTTGAAAATTATTTTCATTTTCATTGCACAATTAAAGGTCGAAAGAAACATAATTTTTATTTTTTAATAAAAATTATATCAAACTTGTATAAAAACAATTTTTTTTTTTCCTTTTATTTTATTATAAATCTTGTTGTATATAAAAACTTATGTAATATTTTTTGCCAACTCGCCTCAAGTGGCGCTGATTCACTGTCTATATTTTGTAAAATATTTCCTTCTTTTGAAAATAAACTGAATAAAAAAAAAAAAAAAACTCTTAATTGAAAGTGAGTTTGAAATTAAACAAAAGTTTAGTTGAAATGTTTTTCATAGTAATTTCTGTGAAAGGCGTGGTAGAGAAGAATGAGTGTATTTTCTAAAAATCATAACAACATTGCAAATTTTCAATTTTTTCTGAATCAGACTGCTCAGTTTCTGGTATTGAACCTTCGTCAGTGACCCTGTTTTTTGAATTTTTGAATAATGTAATATTTGTTATGTTTTTATTTGTTCGATTGCGTCTATATGAAATTTTCTGTGCAATCACTGACCGTGGTATAGATAAACTGATTTCTAATGACACATGCACTCGCACTACACGTTAGACAGAGCGCTTTAGCCCTCCGAGCTATAGTTCTTTTTAGCTATATTTCTTCTGTTTAGACTTTAAACACGAAATGACATTTTTGTAGCATTACTTTTAAATACATTACTCGATAAGGTTTTAGCACAGACTTTAAATTGCCAGTAATAGACCCGGTAAAATACAGTGTTGGAAAAAATAATAGGGACACCAACCTCTTACTTAAAAAATTCCTTTAAACTTTTTTGTAAATGTCATATTTAATTGGCTCGCACTGTGTTTTGATGTAGAATATAACGGTATTTAATAATTTGTTTACTTATTTGTGATTCTTATTTAAAATAAACCGGTTTTGGATAAAAATAAGTAGAAGAAACTATTTGACTTGGAAAAAAAATAGGGACGCAAGTTCTAAAATCCGTTTTACAATTAATTAAATTTAAAAATAATTTTAAACTTTTGCATAAAATAATCAAAAACAACAAAAAGTTTAATTCAAGTGATAAATTTGTCGAAATTTTGACTTCCAAGTAGTAAATTTCAGTAATATTGTAAAAAAATGGGGCGTAGTGCTCATTGTAGTATTGATGAAAGAAAACTTATTCTTAAATTAACAAAAAGTGGAAAATCTATTAGAGAAATTGCTTCTCTAATAAAGTGATCCAAGAATAAAGTAATTAATACCATACACTCAAAAAAAAGAGCTCAAACCAGAGGAAGAAATCGCAAAACCTCAAAGCGTTTTGACCAATTGTTGGTTCGTTATTCGAAAAAAAACCCCTTTGAGTCTTCAAATGCACTTAAACAGACTACAAGAAGCAGGGCTGATGGGCTGAGTAAAAATAATATACAAAAGAGACTACACTCATAATAATCCATGCTAAAAAATACGAAAAAAAAATGTCAAAACAACAAAATTTTTTGTAAAATGAACAAATTTTCGTTTATTTTACAAAATTTTACGCATGGATTATTATCAGTGTATTATTTGCCAAGCAGCACCTTACTCGTCAAAATTGGAAAAAAAATTTATAATCGGATGAAACGAAGATTAATTTGTTTGGATAGGATGGAAAATCATTTGTACGACGCCCAGTAAACAAAGAATATGACCCAAAATATACAAAGAAGACCGTCAAGCATGGTGGTGGATCGTTAATGATTTGGGGCTGTTTTCCATCGTCTGCGGTAGGTTCAATTTTCTGGGTGGAGGGTAAAATGACTGCTGTGGGTTATTTGGATATCCTTAAAAATACTATGCTTCCATTTGCCGAGGAGGAAATGCCATTGAAATGGGAGTTCATGCAGGATAACGATCCCAAGCACTCCTCAAAGATAGTAAAATCATGTTTTCAGCAGAATCAAGTCCTAATAATGGAGTGGCCCTCTCAATCTCCGGATTTAAATCCGATTGAGCACCTCTGGGGAGTCCTAAAAAACAAAGTTGGAATGTATAAAACAAAGAATAAACACGAAATGTGGGGCAAAATCCAAGAGGCTTGGTATTCCATAACACCACAGGTATGTGCAAATCTTGTAGAATCTATGAATCGTAGATGTCAAGAGGTAATAAAAATGAATGGAGCTTCTACCAAATATTAATGAAATATAAAGAATTAACTAAAAATAAAATTATTTTTTTTTCTTAGTTAATTTGAATTGTCCCTATTATTTTTTCCAGGTGATTTTTAAAAGAATTATGTTTTTGTTCCACTTTTTCAGAAATATATTATTTTGTTAAATGTTTTTTGATAACCACCTAAAAGTACTTTATATTGATGTACAGTGCACTCGCGATAACGTGAACTAATTAAAACCGGGAGTGTTCACGTTTGTGAGCTGTTCACCTTTCCGAATGCCAAAAATTTAAGGCAAAATGTATCAATAATGCCATTCGTTTAGACTAATTATACGTATTAAAATAATAATTGACATTTTATTAGAATAAAAGAAGTAAATGATTTAGGATCGCGCGAATCCTAATAGATGGCCCAATTGCTAAGGTTGCGGACAAAGTGTCACCGGAGTGGATCTTTGATAGATATTTTGATGTGTTATTGTTTGACAGAGACATGTGGACCAATCAATCCTGGGAACCGGAAGATGGTTCTCAGGTGTGGTTCACTGATGGCTCTAAGCATTCGAATGGGAACACGGGTGCGGGCGTCTTCGGACCAGACTTCCAGCGTGCCTTACCTATGGGTAAATATCCGTCCATTTTTCAGGCGGAGATTTGGGCCATTTGTGTCTGTGCATTGGAATGCCTGCGAAGGGGAACTCGCAGATCTCGCATCTACATTCTTTCTGACAGTCAGGCTGCACTGAGGGCCTTAATGGCCTATAAGGTGTCGTCCGGGCTGGTCATGGAATGCATTCAGACTCTCAATAGGCTCGGTAGAGGCAACTCTCTAACCTTGGGGTGGATTCCTGGTCATGAGGGGCATGAGGGCAACGAGAGGGCAGATTGTCTTGCCAACCGCGGGGCCCGAAAGCCCTTTATTGGTCCTGAACCATTCTGTGGAATACCTGCGGGGTATGTTAGGGAAAGGCTCAGGGCATGGAGAGAGTCTGAATTCTCTGGTTACTGGGAAAACTCTCCTGGTCAGCGCCAGGCTAAAAGATTGATCTCTTTTTCCAGTAGGGGGTCGAGGCGACTCTTGTCGCTTGAAAGGGGGGGGTTTGAGGACCCTGGCGTCGTACTTAACTGGACACTGTAATCTCAGATACCATCTGCACAAGAAGGGTCAATCGGACAATAGGTTTTGCGAGATGGTGTCTGAGACCTCGGAGCATGTTCTCTGCGAATGTCCCAGGCTTTGTGATAGGAGACTTAGGTTTCTAGGTGATCGCTTCATTTCGCCTTCCGACATCGCGAACATTTTGCCTAATAGGATAATTGGCTTTATAGGTAGCTTGAATCTGTAGGTAATCTTAGGCAGCACAAAAGACCTACATTGGTCGCGGTGCATAGTGCCTTCTGATCTAATCTAATATAAATGATTTATTAAGAAAATTATTTACATACATTTGTATGAAGATTTATGTAAAAATACTACATATGTATATATAAATAAAATAAAAATAAATAAAAATACCAACTAAAATAGTTTCTATGTATCTTCTGTCCTTAATGCAGTGAAACAGTTAAAATAGGGGTATCCCAACTTAACATATTCTTAACATATTTACGCATTTCCAACTAACACATTGATTTTTTTTTTCTGTTCACATTATAGGGCTTTCGTACTTTGTTCACCTTTTAGAGTAGTTAATGTAAAATGAAATGTGTTCACATTAAGCGGTGTTCACGTAATGCAGTGTTTACATTATCGCGAGTGCACTGTATGTATATACTTAATTTTATTTGTTCATATGTAAATAAATATTTAAGAAAATCATAAAAAATATATGTGTCCCTATTATTTTTTGCAACACTGAATTTTATGGTCAATATTGCTAAGAAGTGAATTAAAATCTTTTATATTTTTAATGAATTCGAATTACTTTTTATTTGAATGTAATAACGGCGGAAAATGTTCTAGTTCGTTTTAAGATGAATATACAATTTTTTTTTGCTGATTTTAGCAATTCTTCTGCGAGGATCCTCCCGGCAAAAAGGTTGCTGACTTTACTGCCTTTTTTTAGTCTACCGTTCAAATTATTAATTTATTATAAAAACTATTTTGTTTTTTTTTTTATTTACAAACCTTTAAAGTACAAAAATAATTGATTACAAACCTGTAAAGAGAAAAAGCAAATATTTTAGTTAGAAACATAAATCATTTATCAGAAATTGTATTTATTAAATCTCAATTAAATTCTAAATAATTCTTCTAAATAACTTTTAAGCTATAAACTATGCACATATTTTTATAAAATTCCCAGAAATTAATTAAATGCAGTACAGATTTAACTACCCCCTTATTAACTTAAATACTGAAATCTTATTATTCATACTAAAAATTAATTTGTTCAAAACTATTACAAAATTGCAACAAAAAAAAACAAATATCAGGTATTTGCTGGAAATTTTGTTTCAGAAAAGTTATATGAACGGAAAAAATACAACAAGCAAAAATTATTGACATTTATAAACACTTAGATAAATACCTTTTTAGATTTTTTTAAATTCAATTTTGCGATATGTTACATTATGATTATGGTTTTAAGTATTGAATTTGAGTATGAGTTTGATTATTTTTATATTTAACAGTCACGTTTGACGAGGAGAATTTTTTTTTAACTGAATGTTTTTTATTATAGTTTTTTTTTTCTATAATGGCAGTTAAAAAAAACGTTAATGACTGCGGGGGTATTTGAATTGGAAATAAAATAAGCAAAAAGTTAAAAAAAAAAAATAACTTAACAATATGTGAAGGTGGACAAAACTTGTTTAGATTTTGCTTTGTTATTTTTTAAATAATTTTAAAATAATTAAAACAAGCTTAAATTCACGGAATTTTTAATGAAATTAGACAAAAAACAGAAGGAAGTTAAATAGAACTTAGATTTTTAATATACGCAGTAATTAAACACTATTTAAATGTTTTTTTGCAAAGCTTTAGTAAAATGTAGTTAACACAAAAAAAAAAAATTCAACTTTTATATAAAATTATATCACACGACTCATTTAAGAATGAATTTCGAGCTAAAAAATTCACTTAATTATATTAATAAAAAAATCGCCATAAATAAAATTTCTCAAATTTACAAAGTCGACTAAACAGTGGCAAATTGACAAAAGAAATTAATTTTTAATTTTTCTTTTATGAAAATTGATGTAAATATTGATAGTAAATATAAAAAAAAAAAAAAAAAAATCGCTAGAGCTAAAAAAAATCGTCAAAAATTAATTGAAACGCAAAGTGAGTGAAAAATCACTAGAATAAAAACAAATACATGAAAAATTATTCGATAAAATGGCAGAAAAACTTAAAAAAAAATAAAACATTAATTAAGTTTAAAAAACAAAACATATAGGGGAGTTTAGGGTAGAGTGGTAACAGGGTTAAAGTAGTAAATTAATTTTTTTCCCCAATATTAAGGCATTTTTAGACATTTTACCTACTGTGTATATTATTTTTAAAAAATATATAGCTTTTAACTACAGTGCACTCGCGATAATGTGAACACTGCATTACGTGAACACCGCTTAATGTGAACACATTTTATTTTACATTGACTACTCTAAAAGGTGAACAAAGTACGAAAGCCCTATAATGTGAACAGAAAAAAAAGTCAATGTGTAAGTTGAAAATGCGTAAATACGTTAAGAATTAAATTTTTTCTAAGTTGTGGGATTCCCCTATTTTAACTGTTTCACTTCATTAAGAACAGAAGATATATAGCAACTATTTTAGTTGCTATTTTTACTTATTGCTGAAAGGTTGTTTTTTCGTATTTTGTTTCAAAATGTGTTCAAAGAAACCAAACTTTTTAAAATTAGATGAAAAGGCAGACATTTTAAACGCTCTTAAAGTGGGAGCTAGCGTCACCAGCTTAGCAAAACAGTAAAATGTTGCTAAGTCTACAATATGTTGCATTAAAAAAAAGGAAGTTGCGATTTTGAAGTGTGTCACTAACACTTACTCTGGACCAGGAAAAAGAAAAACTATGAGGTCGTCAGAACTGCCTGAAATGGAAAAAACGTCTCTATCGCTGGTTTATCGAAATGCGAAATAAAAACCTCCCCGTAAGTGGATTAATGCTGAAGATAAAGGCCAAAGAACTGCATTCAAAAATTGAAGAGAACAAAAGTGAATTCAATGCTAGTGATGAGTGGCTGCAGCGTTTTAAAAAAAAGATACGGCGTTCGTCTATTAACAATATCCGGAGAAAAGCTTTCTTCTCAGCCTCAGCTAGTGGAACCATTTAAGTTAAAGCTAAAGGCAAAAATTGATAAATTGGGATTGTGCAATGATCAGTTGTATAATGCTGATGAGTCCGGATTATTCTGGAAACTTTTGCCAGGAATAACTTACGTATCAACGTTGGAAAAAACTGCTCCAGGCGTTAAGACAGAGAAGCAGCGAATTACTTCTTTTATTCTAATAAAATGTCAATTATTATTTTAATACGTATAATTAGTCTAAACTAATGGCATTATTGATACATTTTGCCTTAAATTTTTGGCATTCGGAAAGGTGAACAGCTCACAAACGTGAACACTCTTGGTTTTAATTAGTTCACATTATCGCGAGTGTACTGTATTTGTAACTTAGAGAGCGTATGTTTTAACCCTTTCACTAACGACTTTTTGTTTGTGGATATATTTCTATTTTGACTTCAGATTCTTGTTAGGTGTCCTTAAATTAAAAAGAAAAAGATTTATATGTATCATATTTTAGAAACTTATCAGCTCATTTTTACCACTAAACGATTCGAATAACCAAAAATGCTTTATTTGATTCTGTTCTGGTCATTAAATGAAGCTACATGACAAATTTCGAGACTCTATAGCTTTCTTAGTATACGAGATAAACCAAACGGCCCTTTTTCGGAGATAAAGGTTCATTAAAAAAAATCGGACTTAAAAAATATCCCGACTATATTGCCCTTATGAAGAGTATAGGCATATAATAATTTTTTTTTTCAATTACCAACAAAAAAATGTTTTCTCTTTTTTTTAATATTTTTTGTTCCCCTTTTTGAATTTATTAAATATACAAAAATACGTTTTATTTTCATGCCATACCGTGAATGTCAAACTAATACCAGCAAAACAAATTATTTATATTATGCGAATTTTTGTAAATATGTTTTGTTTGGGGTGAAGTTTTAATAGTATTTTAGGGGAAACTTTAATAGAAATTTAAGCATACTTAGAACGTGTTCATGTTGTGCCATTAGAATATTTTAATAAACATATTATATATATAATATATATTAATATATATATTACACAAAAATCGAAAATATGCCAAAATGTATTCCGTTTTTACTTATTGTCATAAAAATAACTAACCATATAGTAATTTTTAACTATTGATAAAAACAACTACAATGGCAATAACAACGACTATCGAAGCGGTCAAAAACAACTAACCTTAAATGAATGCATAAACCATAAAAACAAGCAACAAATCAATAAAAACAATGAACATAAAACGACTGCATAAGTTGTAAAAAATACTGTTTTTAACAGTTATTTTTTCGGTATTTTAAAAATATTTTTTTTATTGAATTTTCTTTTAATTACAATATAAATTTGTATTTCCTACATCCTATTTAAAATGCAAAGTCTGAACATATTATTAATAACTAATATTATATTTTTAAAAATTCGACATAAACCTCTATAACTAACAAACTGTTAACTGTTTACTGTTTACTGCAAAATTACTGGTGTGATAATTGTTTATTAAAATACTAAAATACCTACTCAAAACAACTGATACTGAAGTACAGTATTTTTGGTTAGTTATTTCTTGAAATAACTGTCTAAATCAGTTGTTTTTCATTTTATCATAAAAATAAATGACTACAATAGCAGTTAAAACAACTACTTCTGTTTACTATCCGAATGACCTACATCTAGTTACTGTAAGAATATGCTGAGTGTTAAAATTTAACTAAATAAAGATATCGACTTATTTCGTTTCTCTTACACTCATAGAAATAAAACTGTAAAAAAGCCACTAAAAAATGCAAATAATAGTATATTTTGCTAAAATCAAAAGAAATTTTTGTTAAAAAATTGCAGATTGCTGATATCAGAAGGGCAGATTTTTTCGCATTCAAAAAAAAAAAAAATAAAAAAAAAACAATTTTTAAAATTTAAAATTTTTTATAATTTTTTTTAGTAAATTGTTTGCAGATTTTAGCAAATAAATTTGTTACTTTGAATTAATGAAAATTTAGCTTAAATATAACTAGATATTTGTAGATTCAACAGATTTATGTTGCTATAATTATCTTACTAAAATTAAGCAAAAAAATCTACTAATTTAAAAAGTTTTTTTGAAACCTCATTTTGAACTAATTTTTAGTATTTTTTTATTAGTGTAGGTTATACCTCCTTGAAACAATTTAAAATATTTTTTTGAAAATAATTGATTTAAATTCCCTTCAAAAAAAATTCTTTGATAAAATCTTTGTTCCTTTTTTCGGCTACCTTTTATATGTATAACACATTTTAAAAGCACATACAATATATTTATTTTATAATGAGCTTCCTTTTCTTAATGGCGTTTGAAGTTTTTTGTTTCAATTTCAAAGTCCAAGAACCTTTTATTACCTTAATATAATCTCAATGCATTAAAAATGTATACCAAACAAAAAAATATTCTCAAAATTTTACGCACTTTTCTTTAACTAAAAAGAAAACGTGAAAATATGAGTCTTTAAAAAAAACACATACACTAACAAGTTGACGTCATTTGATATTTAATATAAGTGCAAAAAAAAGTTCAAGGCTAAACGTAAGAAGGTGTTCTGTATTTTTTTTTTAGCAGATTTCTTTTAAAAATTTTTTTTTTTGGAGATTTTTTCAAGATTTAGCTTTAAAAAATTGACAAAAAAGGATTTTTTGTATACAAAACTTTTTATTTCTTTTTTCAAAAAAATGCATTTTAATGTATATAAAATATAAGTATGATGATATTGTTTGTTGTTTATTGTTTAACATTTAAAAGTTGATTTACCTTGTCATTACCTTTATTTGGTAATGATGACTTATACAATTGTATGTATTTTATTTTAACTGTATGACTTACATTTTATATTCATTTTTGGTTGTTAAATTTTATATTTTATTTCCTGACAATTAACGTATAAACCATAAAAGGACTAATAAAATAAAACATGAATTTTATATACAAAATTTAAATAACTTTTATAAAGACGACTTTAAAAATATACAAGAAATTTTAATAAAAAAAAAAACAAAAGACTTAAGACACAAACTAAAGCTAAAGGAAGGTTGTTTTTTTTTAAAACCTTTAACTAACCTTAAAAGGTATTAAAAGTTTACTATTTTTACATAATTATGTGTTGACAAGTTCAGAAATTTTAAAGCACAAGGTCATATAGGGATGGTCATATTTTGATACACTGTAACTGATATATTTTTACAACTTAAGATAACTACACAAAATGATTTTTTTTTGAAAGACAAAAGACAACTGACATCATTTAAAAATAAATTGTCAGTTACTAGGAGCCAACTTATGATCATTGAATGTATTGCTTATACTTAAACTTAAAAACCTTCTAAGTTTTTTTTTTTTTTTAAAAAGAGAAGCAACACTCAGGAAATTCTTCCTATTAATTAATGTGTTGCTTTCTTTGGAAAGGGGATAGGGGAGAGATGAAAGGTGGTGAAAGATGAAGGGCTTCAAACATGGCAACACTGTAATTGCGCGAGATGATAAGCTTAGAACAGTTGTTGATCGCCACCTGATGTAGAGTTGGCGAATTTATTGAAGCTTTTTTTGTTTCATAGCCCTGATTCATTATTTTACTTCGGTGGGGTTAAGTGCTATAGGAACACCGAAGGTGGGCGCAGCGATACATATAAGTGATAGAAAAACTCATACATATTATTTTTCTAAATTGATGTTGTCGTCACCGGGAATCGAACCCGGGACCATCTGTGTAACAGTCCAACGCGCTAACCATTACACCACAACGGGTGTCATTTTATTATATTTGGAAATTTTATATTACTCCCGGCTATAAAATTAGTAACAACTTTATCTTTGTCTCTTTTTTTTTACTAAAAATCAAAAATAAATTAAAATTTACCAAAATTTATGTAGATCTTCTCGTTCTTTCTTAGAAAAAACATTCTTTATTTAATTTTTAAGCTATTCTTTCATGTTTTATGTTGTTTAACTCCTTCACACAAAAAAACCGAAAACCCCACTTGTTTCATTTTTGTGATTCCTAAAGAAAAAAAATCTATACATAAAAGAGTTTCGCATTAATTTTGCATAAAAAAATGTTTACGAAAGTTGTAAAACAACTTATTTAGAATATTGCGGTCTGTGATTTAAAATTTTAGCAAATTTAATCCTAATTAATATTAGAAAAACAAATTTTTTTAATTTATAATACCTTTCAACGACAGATTTTACGAATAATTTGAATAGAAGACAAATAAACACAATATATATATATATATTTATATATATAGTATATATATACGAACATTTGAATATGCTAATCTAAATTAAAAATCAGTTTAAATTTTAAGATAAATTTAAAAACAAATTAAAACAATAATAAAATAACCGAAAAAGTGGACACAAAATAAGATTATAAAAACAGTTAAAAGATAAGAATATACAAGAAACTAAAAAATAAACCATACAATAAGGTTACATGGCCTTTTTAAATGCATTAAATTAATTAAATAATTGACATTTACAAAATAGTTTACTAACACAACAGAAATACGCTCCAACATTGCTTAAATTGTTATTAATACTTCCGCTCAAAGTACTATTTAAACTTCACCTCTAATTGAAGATGTGCACAAAAATTCGCATGATTTAAATAATTTGCAATTTTTTGCGGACATTAGTTTGTCATTCAAAATATATGTACATAGAATGTATTTTTGTTTAATGACCGAATTAAATATGTTAACGAGAATATTTTTTTTAAACAAAACACGAACAAAAAAAATGGTTTCAATGAATTTGTACAACAGCTATTAAAATACAAAAAAACACACTCCTTCTAAGTCATAAATAGTTAAAAGTAGTGATTTATTTTTTAAACAAGAAGACCAACCCAGTAGGTAGAATGTTTAAAAATTTAATAAAATAAGAACAAAACTATAATTTTTTCCTATAACTATTACTCCTATTACCAAATTCCCCTACTTAAAAGAAAAAATCAAAGAAATTGGGTTCTAATTGGTATTTTAAACTACCGCTAACGAAGTTTTCGGCCCAGTGTAGAAACGGTAATGGCATGCCATTACTTTTAGGACTACCAGTAATGACACCAGCTTAATCTCTGCATTATTTTTACACAAATACACAGATAAACACACAGATAATAAATTGGTTGGAATTCCATTGTAACCAACAAAATTTAATCATTATTCAATAATATTAATTGTAAGTACTTAAAATTCATCATCAGAAACCATATTAAAACCATATTGTAAACGGAAAATATATAAAATTAATCAAAACACAGTCACATCATTCAAAATATTGGTTTTCTAATCCTTATTGAAATAATATTATCTTCTACATTACCTTAAATACCAACAACCAACAACTTTTCGGAGAATTTATCCCTTGAATAAAATGTTTGCAGTTAAAATCAAATATTAGTTTCGCCTGCAAAAAATCAATCACTCTATCTAAAATATAAGTTTTCGTTACCAATTTTAAAATAATATAAAGTTAATATTTAAACTTGAAAGCAAAAAAAATCTAGGTAGAAAGGAAAGAGGTAAAGTAATTGCCTGACAAGCAGACGGTCGCCGAGCCCAGTTCGCGAAAAAGAATTTTTATTAATAAAATAAAATAATATAATTTTTTTTTTATAGTTTCGGTAACTCTAATAAAATATTGAGATTAGCAATCGAATTCCTATTGTACATACAAATCTATTTTTAGACTAACATTTAAATTTGAACCTAGAAAATATTCAAGGTTGAAATTTAAAAAAAAATATATTTAAATTGGGTTTAGGCTGGAGGTAAAGTACTTGCCTGACAAACGGAAGATCGCCGGTTCGAGCCCAGTTCGAGGCATATCTTCTTTTTATTAAAAAAATAAATTTTGTTGAACGCATGTGAATCTATTTATAGAATATTATAGTTCATAAACATAAAATATTCAATTGTTACAACAAAAATTCGATATTTGTAAATAAATGTAGGTTGTTACAATAGTATTAAAATTTAATAATAATGATAGTACGTGGAACCACAAAATTTCGGTTGGCAAAAAATTCGGTTGCAACTACAAAACTCTTTTCTGTGCGTAGTGACTACTAATATGTAACTAGTTAATTTTCCCAATATTTTCATACAAAAAATAATGCGTTATTCATAAGTACTTATTTGTATAAAGTAGTCATCTAGAAATTTTTTGAAAATAAATTTTTAGACTCATTATTTTTTCAACTCTGGTAAGTACATATTTAACTACTTATTTCTTATTTTTTGTAAGCTGGAAAGTAATGACAAGTCATTAATGCTTTTATCTATCAAGTAGAACACGTCGAGATAACTCAGATGGTAAAGCGATTAACTGACAACCTGTAGTCCCAGGTTCGAATCCCGTGTTATTAAAAAAAAAACCAATAAAAAAAAATAATTTTTTATTAAATTAATTTTTGACTACAAAGCATCTAGATAAGCACATATTTTTGTATTTTTCGTAAGGTGTTTCGTTTTGCGACATCCCCATATAAAAGTAATGAGATTTTTATGGACAATTGTAAGTACTTGCCATTACGAAATATGTACTTATATAACCAGTTATATGGTTATGCTTTTCTACACTGGGATGTCGAGATAGCTCAGATTTTAGAGCGGTTGACTGACAATCTGGAGTCCCAGGTTCGAGACCCGTGTGGCCACATTTTATTAAAAAAAAAATAAAAATATATTTTATTAAATTTGTTTTTTTTAAATTATTTTTAGACTCATTATTTAATATAGTTAAGTATGAAATCTTGTATAGAAAAATACAATTTACTTGCCATTTTATTTTTTCGTAAAACGTCATATTTAATTATATCTTACAATATGTTATAACATACGTTATTAGACGGGAAATATAAATTTGGATTGGCAGAATTAAATTAATATATGAGATTAAACAAATCAGTGTATTGCCACATATAAAAAATTTTTTTTTTTCAATTTGTGGATAAGTGACGCTTTTGTTTTGAAATCCATAACATCCAGCTCAAAACTTGAATATCAAATCAAACATTTTCATTGGAAATATCTATTGAATTTATATAAAGAATAACAAAATTTAAAATATTGAACTCCAAAAATTTTAGTTGCCATACAAATTATTGATTGTTAAGCATATAAAATTTAAATTCAAGTGTACGTTTAATTCAAATTGGGCTCTTAATAATCGGATCATAATATCTAGCCACCTGTATTTAATTTAACAAATTTATTTTTATTTTGTATTGAATCGTGTCAAATTAGATCAAACCCACCTATGTGAAAATTGATTCGTATATGAACATATATGATCATATATGGGCTTGTATATGATCATATATGGGAATAGCTAGCCATATATGTCCATATATAGTTCAATATATGACCATATATGGTCTCATATATGACCATATATATTTGGATCCGAAATTTGAGGGTATATGGTCGTATATGATCATATATGAGCATATATGGATCATATATGTGCATATATGGACCTATATTATCATATACGACCATATACCCGAAAATTTCGGATCCGAACATATATTTAATATATGAGATCATATATGGTCATATATCGAACCATATATGAACATATATGACCAGCTATACCCATATATGATCATATACAATCCCATATATGATCATATATGTTCACATACGATCCCTTTTTCACCTGGGCAATGTAATATAATTAATTTATATACAATACGATCCACCATTTTTCTGATCAATTGTATTTCAATTAGATATAAGGATATATCAAATATGATTTTTTTGTTGCATTATATTAATTTTTTTAATCGGATACTTGTCATTACCAAATATATATAAGTACATGTTTGGTAATGACATATAACCACTTATATAATAATGTTTTTCTACACTGGGTTTTGTTGTAAATTAATAGTTTTGTTATTAGCATTTAAAAGGTTTAATTTTTAACAAATTTACTATTTTCTTAGTGTTTTGCAAAAATGAAAAAAAAATCGGTGAAGGTTAAAAACATCTTTATGTGAAATTAAAAAATAAATAATAGTTTCTAAACTATTAAACAAATCAAATATAGTTATTTTGAACCTGTTTTTTGAAATCATAGATTTATTAGTATAGATTAACAAAATAATAATTATTAAACAAATAATACAATTCAAACAAAGACTTACACGTGCTTTGAAAGTTGAAATTTTAAATTAAAAACCAGAAACTGAATAAAATGTCTTTAAATTTTAAATCATACAGGTGTTAAAAAAAACTTAATCCAGTTTTGATTGGTTTTTGTTGTTAAATGACCCGTAGAGTGGTAGTTGGTTTGGTTTTGGACTTTTTTTTTAATAATATTATTTGTATCTGTAAACTAAAAGTTTATTGCCACGCGTTGACATTGAATATGTTTACCTACAAAAAACCAACAACACAAATCAAAGTATTTTGTTGAGGAAGTTTGTAGCTTAAGTCTTTCGATTTTTACGCTGTATGTTTTTAAATAAATATTGATTTTAAGTGTATACATATTTAATTATTAATAACTATTGATATTATTTTTTTGTTTGTTGCAATTGACTTTGAAACTAATTGTAACAATTGTGCGGTTTTATTATTAAACAAACTAAATATAAATTAAGGATTGTTTGTTATTAGTAAACCAAATAAGTTCATGAAAGTTAGAAAATTTAAAAAATAACGTAAGTTTTTTTTAATTTTTAGCATATAAAATATTAGTGTTCATCTTCAAGTTCATTTTTGGAATTTTGTTAACTTTCTGTAGAGCAAATTTTCATACACAAATCCTTTAATAAATATTTAATAAATTTTGAAAATGATTATGCATATGGCGTTAAGAATTAAAAATCTCTTTAATCTGACTACCGTTGTCTTTGATTTTTTATAGATTTTTTTTTTTTTTTTTGTTAATCTTCTTTAGTTTAACACTTGAACAGCTTCTAATTTGTTTAAGTTGATAAACCATGAAACTTAAATGGCTTAAGGTTATATTGGGTTTGTATTTTTAATTATAAATACTAACTGAACATTATTTTTGTTAGCTTGAAATTTAATATGCTGGGAACTTTTAATATTGATAAATTGCATAAATAAAAATTTAATATTTGATTAAAAATTAAATAAACCAAAATATATGTGCAAAATATTTTCAAAGATTAAAGCAAAATCAAAGAAAAGCATATGGAACAATTTGCGTCAACGGAAGGCCTTAAAATTCGAAAATAGTGTTTGAAGTAAAAAATTAATTGATGAACTTTTAAATTGTGATGCACGCAAAATATTCTCTTAAAAAAATTATAGAAAATATCTTATTAAAGACACAATTTAAAAGAAGAATACCGATTTTTTATTATGTTCCACCTATTTTGATATATATCTTTAAACATTGTTTAAATATTTAAAAAAAGTAGTAAAAACAATAGAAAGTCGGTTAAAACAATCTGGAATATTTAACTGACAAAACGTTAGCAAAAATGATTTTTGTCGTTTGTTTTTGTAATTTGAAAGTTTACGTTTTTGAAATTATTACAAAACACAATACAGGTCCAAATTTGCATTTTCTATGTTTGTATAAATGTGTGAGCCATTTTTTGTAAATTCAATTGAAATAATTTTGGAATTATTTGGGGGTCGTTCCAAAAGCAACGTTGATAGTCATCAGCTCGTCCCCTTCCAATTTGCATGAAACTTGGTATATGTAATCTCTTAACTAGAGTGACAAAATAATTTGTCTATTTTCTTTTTTAATTGACACAAATGGTCGTAAATATTCAACGCGTAGAAAATTTTAAAAATTACCAAAATTATGAAAAAATCGTCATAATTAAAAAGAGCAAATTTAATAAAGAAAATACAAAATTGGAAAAAAATAAATCGCAAAAAGTTGGAGAAAAATCGCCAAAGTTAAAAAAAAAAAATTGATAAATTAAAAAAAAAAAAAAAAAACGCTAAATTAAGAGAAAAATCGTTAAAAAAAATTAAATTTGCCTAAATTTGAAAAAATCTTCCAAATTAGGACCTGTCAGTAGATAAAGTCTGCTATAAGTTAGCGGACAAAAACTTTTTTGAGTAATAAATAAACATTGTACGGTTTTTTTGTTTTACAAAAAAACAAATGATCTTGAACTTGAATAATCTTGCTCACATCTTAAAAAAATTCTTAAAATTACCAAAAAAAAAAAAAATAGGACACAAATCATCAAAATCGGTAATAACATTGCAGAAAAAAAAATCGTCAACATTAAGAATGTCAAAAGTTAAACAACTCACCAAAATTAAAAAAATAGACAAAATCAAAATAAATCGAAAAAATTTACGAAATTGAAACAAAAAATAATTGCTAAAATTGGAAAAAAAAACTCGTCAAAAATTAAAAAAATTTTAGTTTAAAAAACTCACCAAAATTTAAAAAAATTGTCTAAATTTAAAAAAATTCCGAAAATATTGCCAAAAATTAAACCAAAAAAAATCAAATCGCTAAAATTGGAAAGAAAAAATTGACAAAATTAAAAAAAAAAAAAATGGTAATGTTTTCAAATTTTGCCATTTTTTCAATTTGTTGTTATGGATAATAAAAATGGAAATATTGTATGCACCAAATTCTTTTTCAAATAAACATTTAATAGATATTATTAAACTTTTAATTCAAAGTAAGTTTGAAATCAAACAAAAGTTTAATTAATATTCAATAAAATTAATTCAAAGTTATTTTTGAAATCAAACAAAAGTTTAATTGAAATTTGATTGACAATACTTTTCTGTGTTCTGGTTGGACCTTAATGAGTTAATAAATGCTTTAGTTAAATGCTTAAATTTACTTAAATTTAATTCTATCTATAACTTTAAACTTCTAACCAAAAAAATATAACCTACATTTACATACTTTATCTCTTATAAACTTTCACTAAAATGCTACAAATGTTTCATTTAATTATACAAATCAATACTAAATATTTCCGTTTGACAATACAATATACAAATATAACAACTTCCCAAAATTTAGCAAAATTTCAAAAACAATTTCTAAAAAAATAACAACATCTTAGTTTTACACTTAAAAGACCTCATAAAAGCAAAGATTTTAACACTCTTTTTAAACAATCAATAACAAATGATGGGTTTTTTTTGCGTAAATTTTTAGAAGCATTAAATAATACAAAAAAAAAAACTACAGACAAAAAACTAAATTTCCTCCCTAAATCTTAATATAATTATAACATGCAAAGTCTAAAAAATTATACAAATAAAAAAGTAATAAAATAACAAAAAAAAAATCAATTTCATTAGATCCTCTTTAAAAAATCATCAAAATTAATCAATATTCTACAAAGAAGTTTAAGGTCTGGTTGTACAAACTTAAGTTAAAACTTAAATATAAATTTTAAATAAAATTCCGATTAGCTAATTTCACAGGTGAATATTATGACATGGTTTTAAAAATAAAATAAAAAACATGTTTTTCTTTAAAATTTGTTTAACAAATTTGAAAGTTTAACAATTTATTATTAAATTACAAAATCATGATGCTGTTGATGAAATATATCTCCTAAATTTTACATTTCATATCGTCATTAAAACCATACAAATTTAAAATAAATCTTTATCTACTCAATTAAATATCTTGAGAAAACAAGAGACGTTAAAATCAAACTGATGATATCAATTTTTTTTTTTTAAATTTTACATAAATTTTAAAATTATAAAAAATTACTTTTTCTTAATTCGTTTTAATAAATGTTATTTGTATCTTTTATGTTTCTTTTTTAATGTTTAAACTTGCATGAAATTTTTAATAATTAATTATTAACACTTCTCTTATTGGTGTTGATTATATTTTCGTTATGCATATAAAATAAGCATAACAATAATATAATTAAAATGACAATAGATTATTAAGTTACATTCAAAGTTTTTAAATTCGAAACGTTTATTTGTCATTTTTAATGTTTAAACTTAAATAATGTCAAATTTGATAAATGTTGCATTGAAATTTATTTATTTGAGAGTTAACAATCAAGGAAGGTTTCCGCAAATGTAGTGAAAATTTTATCGAAATAAAAATTCTTAAATCAAAGAAATATTTCTTCGATATTTTTCTTCACAATCTATTCTATATAAGGCATTTATAGTTTGCACAAAAAATATTTTTCAACAGGGCACCCATTTGTGTAGTAAATGGTAATTGTTATATTTGACTGTATTTGCAGTTGTTTTGTATGAAGAAAACAAGCCACTATTATTGAAGTTATCGAAAAAAAAAAAACAATTATGAAAACGTACGTAACAGTTGATTTTTACGGTTATTATTAATCGGTAAAAATTGTTGTTTTTAGTAACAACTATAAAAATAGTTGTTTAACTCATTAATAGCATTGTTAGTTATTAATAAAATAATAATTTTCCTTGTTAAATTTAGCTATTTAACAAAAATTTTAAAAATAGTTGTTTTTAGTAAAACTGTAAAAATAGTTGTGTATAACGCAAATTATTTTACAGTATTTTTCTGTATTTCGTAATAATTGATTTATGTAGTTGTTTCTAAGTACACTCAAAAAATAAGTTAGTACAAAAGTTAGTAAAACGTCTTGAATATCAGGTATACTATTTTTTAGCAATTTTTTTTGCTAAAATCGTGTTTTCAGCTAAAATTTTGTTATACTTATTCAGCACTTAACTGTTTTATACTAATGCTTTACTAATATACTAATGTTTTACTAATTAATTTTGCTAAAAAAATTGTGCCGATAAGCACATTAATAGTGTGGACGACAACGAGATTGAAAGATATACGCAGAATGAAGCAGATGTCGCGGCATGTCAAGATGTAGTAGAGAAGAGGAAAATGATACTAAAAAGTACAACTCTAATAAGACATATACAAATCAACCATGGAAGACTTTTGTATCTGTTTTTCATACATAAAACAAAATTGAGGATTAAAACAACTTAAATTTTGCGTTGTCACCGGCTTGTGAAAATAATTGTCTATTAATTAAATAAAAGACAAAATAAAATATGTAAATTTAATATGTATTTCTAAACTAAATGTTAATAGATTAATAATCTAGTGTGGTCTAATTGCAAACAAACATATACAGACATGTAGACAGAGTAAAGCGAAAGACAAGACACACATCTTAGGTAGATTTTTATGGTTCCTTTTTCTTATTGCAAAAAAGGGTTGTTTTTTCGTTTCGTTTGTTTTTGTTTATTTTTTCGTTTCGTTTCTATAATTATCTTCGGCAGTTGCGTCATTTAAAAGATAGCATCATTTAGACAACCATTGATATAAGTAGTTGAAAGAAAATTTTTGTTATGTTTTATATATTTATTTCTATATATTTTCAAATATTAAATTAATTCATGTCGTCAAAGTGGGAAAATGAAAATATTTATATTTCGTAATTATTGTAAGTTATTTTTAAAAGAATCACAAACATATGTTTTATGATTTTCAGCAAATAAATTAACAAAATTACGATTTTTCTACAAATTTTTGAGTTTTTTTTCAGTCTACTAAAATATAGCAAAAAATTTATTAATTTTTAGCAAAGCTTTTGTATTTCTAATCTGCTAAGTGTTAGCAAAACTTTTGCTCGCTGATTTTCAGCAAAGGATTTTGCTGACATTAGCAATTTTTTTGCTAGCACCCTCCTGACTAAAATTTTGCTGACTCAGCAAAAATTTTTGCTGACTTTACAAACTTTTTTTGAATGTATTTAACAAAATACTGTAAGAATAGTTTTTTCTTTGAAGTTTTTTAGAAATCTCTAAAAAGCCTTTTAAGTTCAAATAGTTATTTACGTTGTTTATACCGCATTTGTCAGTTGTTTTTAACATTTAAAACTAGCAACATTATTTGCTAACTACAAACTCAGTATTTTTAACTAATTAACTAAATTAATTTTCAAGAATGTTAAATTTTATGGAGCAAACAATATTTTCATAACCTCAAAAAGCATCATTATATAAAATTTTTAATTTTTCGAATGTAAAAGTATTTCCTATGATTTACTGAAAATAAGTAACTCTAACCCCCAACTAAATATCATTAAACCGGCAAAAAAAATGCGTGTCTTACAAATAATCGAGGTTTGCTTTTTAAGTTCGAATATATGACAAGAAAAAAATCTTCAGTGTATTTTTATATTTTTTGGTGGTGTAATATAAATTTTGAAATGTGATAATACAATGAGATCTATAAATTAATGTAGATTTAATTATATATACAAAAACTGTAATTTTAATATTTTTAATTTGCTTGAAACTTTAAACCGCCATAATTTTTGAGCTGCTAAAGATAAATGATTAACGCTAATGGATTTAGTGTGCTTTATATAATATACACTAAAGGTTATGCATGTCATCAAAAAAAAAAAATGTTGAAAATATTTTACCTCAAAGTGTTGAGAATTTTTGAAGTTCGTTATATATATTATTTATAAAAATCTTATTGTGCGCCCCGGTAGGCTAGTTGGTAACGTGCTGGCTTATCAGTGCAGGGGTCATGGGTTCGATTCCCACCAGAGGCACTGGTCTGTTTTCGTTACAACGCGACGAAAGCCATAGTAGCTAGTGCTCGATTAGGGTAATAGGATATAATTTGTAATTATATGAGTATTAATAAATAAAAATCTTATTAAATTTGAAAAATTATGGCAAAATTATAACGTGCTGGCTTATCAGTGCAGGGGTCATGGGTTCGATTCCCACCAGATGCACTGGTCTGTTTTCGCTACAACGCGCCGAAAGCCATAGTAGCTAGTGCTCGGTTAGGGTAATAGGATATAATTTGTAATTATATGAGTATTAATTAATAAAAATCTTATTAAATTTGAAAAATGATGGCAATTCCACGATATCAATAGATAGTTTTTGAAAATCTGAATCACTGGAACTCGTCCATTGAAACTTATCTTATAATCTATGTAACAAGTTTCATGAAAGCCAATGTTTATGAAATGCTTTGTATAATCGATGAAAGTCTTCATAAAACTAATTTATTCATTCCGACAATGAAGCTTTCATATAATTTATAAAACAGTTTTAAAAAATTCTATGATATAAAAAAGTTTCATTGAATTAATGAAACTCTTCATGAATGTCTTCAAAAATGGCATTGGAAATAAGTCAATGAAGCGCTTCATATTTTTTATGAAACAAATACATAGAAAACCAAAATCAAAAAAGGCTTTATTAAATTAATAAAGCACTTTATAACTATATGTTGAAGACTTGAGAATTAAGTCTTAAAAATAAATTTTGAAATGTATGGAAATTAATGAAATTATGAAATTTTATAAAAATTTTATGAAATAGATAAAAAGTTTAGTCTTTAAAACAATTTCATAGCTCTAAAGCAGATTTTCATTAAATTTATGCAGATATACAGTGCTGCTCAAAACATTTGCAACTGCCCTTGCAGTGAAATAATTTGAGAAGATACTAAGATAATAATGGCTTTATACTTAATACTTCTATTAAGAAATAATCCTTAATTAGTCATCTTTCTAAATTATGATTGAAAAAATAAATATAGTACAATAATTTTTTGTTATCGTTCCAAGTATAAAAAAAAAGTTGTTTAAGTCTGCCTCAAAACATTTGCAACTACGTAGTACCTTCTCTTATTTTCATTTTCTATCGTGTTATTTTCGTATTATTATAACGGAAAAAAGAAGATGATTGTAAAAATAAACTAGATTGACAAAAAAAAAACATTTCCAAATAAATTCACTCAGTTGATTTGTCATAAACTGATCGGTGCTATATTTCCAAAAAAATTAATAAAATGGGTGGCAATAAATATAATCAGCACATAAAAAGCAAATAATCGACGATTATAACAAAGGTTTATCTTAAAAAGAAATATCAAAAAAGTATAATGTATCAACAGTATCGCGTGTTATTAGTGGTGGAAACACCAAAACAGTGCATAGAGGTGGGAGAAAACGTAAGACTACACCAAAAGAGGACCGAAAAATAAAAAGAACTATACAACAATTCTCTCAAATATCATCAAGAGAAAAAAAAAATTCGCTTCAACTTGATATATCCGCGCAAACGATCAGACGTAGAGCCATAGAAGTCGGACTTAGGGCTTACAAAACTGTTAAAAAAAAAAACCTTTCATTTCTAAGAAAAATAGCAAAAAATTTGCAAAAAAAAAAATTTCTTAATTGGTCTCAGCAGAAGTGGAAATGTGTTCTATTTTCTAATGAATCAAAATTTAACCTACACGGTTCGGATGGCAGGTGTCTGATGCGAAGACCAAAAGGGGAAGGTCTTAATCCAAGATATACAAAAGGTACTGTCAAACATGGTGGGGGCAACATTATGGTCTGGGGGTGTTTTTTTTGGGCAAGGAATTTACCCGATTCAAAAATCGATGGAAGCATGAGGTCAGATGATTACAGAAACATTTTGTCTGACGTAATGTTGCCATAAGCATCTTGGAAAATGCCGCTTGCTTGGGTGTTTCAACACGACAATGACCCCAAGCACACGTCTAAGGTGGTTAAACAATGGATAGCCAATGAAAATTGTGTGTGCTTGATTGGCCTGCCCAGTCACCTGACATTAATCCCATAGAAAACCTTTGGGAGATCGTGAAACGAAAGATTGGTAATAAAGTTTTCAAAAAAACCTGAGGACGTAAAAGAGGAGTGGAATAGCATTCCAAAAGATATAATTGATAATTTAATCAAGTCCATGCCAAGGAGATGTGCAGAAGTTATTAAACTACGTGGTTACGCTATTAATTACTAACAAAAAATTTAAATTTTATCAATTATCGAAGTCATGTATTATAAGTTGCAAATGTTTTGAGCAGAGTTATATATGAGTTGTAACATTATTTTGTAGATTATCAACAAATGAATGAATGAATTCTTTTATGAAACTATGAAATTTTATGAAAAAAAAGTTTATGAAACATTCCATAATAAATATTACTTGAATATCTTGTATATAATGAAATTCTTCATTGTATTTACGAAAAAAAAAATTCTATAAAATTCTTTTATTTATATCATGAACAATCAGTCTTTTGGTGTGTAATTGGGTCTCGTTTTACATTAAATTTAATAGTGTTTCTAATATTTTGGCTAGATACTGTTTAGTCTACATTTAAACTAATTAATACATAATTTATATAAATTTACCTGTTTTATTAGTGTAATAAAGTTTAAACAGTTGTTAGGAAGTAGTTTATTAATTTCAGTTTATTAATACAACTATATTATTTATTTACACTTAAAAAAATGTATTGAAAAATATTTTATTTAATTTGTTTTTATAATATTGAATAGATCACTTTTTATTTGAAATTAAAATGCACTATTTGTCGAGAGTATTAAAATTTATGAATTAACATTTTGGGACTATTTCAAGTTATTTTTATTGTTTTTTGTTAAATATATATGAATAAATATTTTGTTTAAAGAGTATTGAATGATTAAATTATATATTAATTAATTTTTTTAGGTTACAAAACTAGTCGTTAAAGTATAAAATTTATTGAAAATACACGTTTTATTTTAGGTTTATATAGAAATATTTTAATATTTCGAAATTATTACAAAATTTTTGTTAATTTATAGAAAATTTGTTTTATTTTTATAAAAAAAAAATGGAAAGTTTTGTTTTAGTAATGCGATTTATACACTTATTTAATTTTGTTTTTAATTTTCTTTTTAGTTTTGTTCAAAATTTTTAAAATTTTTTTTCTAATTTGTAATTTATTGTTTCATATTTTTATTAAAAATTTAAAATTTTTTTTAAATAATTCTTTGTTTTGTCCAAAATTTTTTTTTTTATGTTATTTTAGATTTTATTGCTAAATTTTTTATTGATTTCAAATTTGCATTTGTGTTATATTATAGTATATCTTATAAAAATTTTATTTTGACAAAATGTTTTAAATTGCTGTTTTTACTATCAATATTTATGCAAGTTTTTCTTGTAAAATTTTCGAAATTTAATTTTGTTGTTTGTATAATGTTTATTTGTATTTTGTATATTTTATAGAAACTTAAATTTCATGGTTTGTCAAAAATTCGTTATGTTTTTAACTCGAAATTACTGTAAATTCGTTTATTGTTGTTGCTATTACTACCGAACTTAGTTAAATTATGCAAGTTTTTTTTTTTTTTTGCTAAAAAAAATATATTTGTTATTGTTTTTTTTAGTTCTCGTTTAAAAATCTAAACTTTCTTTCCAAAAAAAATGATTTTGAAAATTCGTTTTAACCAAGTTTATTTCAATAATCTTAGCTAAATTCAAGCGCGTGCACACAAGTTAATCCGAACACGTCTAAATGGAGACTGTTTAAGTCTGATTGTAGAGAAAAAATCACCATGCTCCAAAACAAACAGAACAACGAATATTCAAGTGGGAGCTACAAAAACAACAACGAAAAAGAAAAGAGCATAAAACGACAAGATAATTTTGTTATTTTTTTTTTTTTATTTTTTTTTAATTTTGCATTAAACAAGTCAGTATTCCGTATTCACCTCTGTTTAAGCGGTCATTAAATCAAATCAAGTTGTAGTAGCAACAGCAGCAGCAGCGACAGTAGAAAATTTTGAGAATGAATTTTTTTTTTCGATACTGATTTTGTTGTTGTTCGTTATTTCGTTGTTTTTAAATGGGGGTTACAAAAACAACAACAACAACAGCAAGCAACACCAACATCAGCATCAATAGCAGCAATGATCTTTGAAAAATATATAAGCAAACAGGCGAAACCTGATCGCCCAAACATTCTTGAGATTTAAAAAAAAAAATAAAACTGCTTTGTATTTTAAAGCATCTATGAGTAGAGTAAACTGAACATATTTTGTTTATTTAAATCGTTTTCTTTTACAAACACTTTTTAAGTATTCACGTCATTAAAGAGTAGGAAAGCAAACTTTAAATAAATTCTAAATTTTTGTTTTTTGTTTCAAAAAATCTTTAACCAAATTCTAATTATTTTTTGTTTAAAAACTTGTTTAGTTTTATTTTTCTAAAATTTTATTCAAATTAATATGTTTAAAAAACCTCCCACCCTTGTTTCGGCTAGTTTTTGGCGCAAAAGCTTTTTTATATTGAAATACGTTTTTTTCTTATTTGAATTCTATTAACAGGTGTTCAAAAAGCTTTTCACCTCTATTTAAGTGAACACCTACAACAAGTGTTTGTTTGTTGTTGAAAAAAGTTTGAGATAAACAGTAAGCAATATAACACACACACACACATGCATGTATGCATAAGTGTGTGGTGTTATTAGAGTGTGGTGAAAAATATAGCCCAAAGGAAATTAACGTAAAAAAGTCGATAGATATGCTTTCCTAATTTGAGAAAAAGATTTTTTTTTTTTTTTGAATTCTTAATTTTAAATATCTGCGAAGATTTCTTAAAATCTATTAGCGAATCTTTGAAACCCTTAAATTTATTAAATACCTAATGTCACATAACTATAATCAGAGCTTAGAGTAATATAGACACAAAAAATCGATGCCAAGTAACGAGTAGCATTTCAACTTATAAAGTTTTTTCACATAAATTATTCAATAATTGTGGGCGTTGTGGTGTAATGGTTAGCGCGTTGGACTGTTACACAGATGGTCCCGGGTTCGATTCCCGGTGACGACAACATCAATTTAGAAAAATAATATGTATGAGTTTTCTATCACTTATATGTATCGCTGCGCCCACCTTCGGTGTTCCCATAGCACTTAACCCCACCGAAGTAAAATAATGAATCAGGGCTATGAAACAAAAAGCTTCAATAAATTCGCCAACTCTACATCAGATGGCGAGCAACAACTGTTCTAAGACTTATCTACTCGCGCAATTACAGTGTTGCCATGTTTGAAGCAATTCATCTTTCATCACCTTTCATCTCTCCACTATCCCCTTTCCAAAGAAAGCAACTCATTAATTAATAGGAAGAATTTCCTAAGTGTTGCTTCTCTTTTTTTTTAAAAAAAAAAAAAAAACTAGTAGCATTTCAATTTATAACGTGTTTTCACATTAATTATTCAATAATTAACTAGAATCAAGTAAAAACTTGGTAAAATGTAACTAGTTTTCTCATAACTTTTGTGAATAAACTTTATTAGTTGAAATGTTCCTAATTACTTGGCAAACGATTTTTTTGTGTGTATTGACTAAATTTGTTACTTAGGGCGTATGATCAATATTTGTCATATCAAATTTAATAACTCATACGTTTGGGGTCTATTTAAAGAATCCTGCACCAACAATAAATTAATAGAATAATAACAAATTTTGCAAATTTTTCAGAAAAAAATAGACAGTTTATAAATTCTTTTTGCAAAATTTTTATGTTTCTATTTCTTGAATATTTTATTAATTTGGGGAATCCCCGAATAATAATTTAACCACGTCCTCATAGTAAACACCTTTTCTAACGTGAACAGAAAAACTCTTTAACTCTTTTCCTGTATCTCCGAATTTAAGAATTTTTAATATCAAAATTGTTTTAAAACGTATAGAATAAAATTTAAATAGAATTAGTAGTTATTTTTATAGTAAATGCATTAGAAATTAAGAACTGTTAAATATCAAAAACGTATTAAAATCAATAATTTGGGTATGCAAAAATTGTCTTAGATTCTGAATTTGGTCTATTTAAAAAAGTTCCAGAATTAGAAAGTTTTCTAATACGAAAAATTTCTTAAAGTGTTAATATTTTTCTATAGGCAAGTGTCTGAATATTTAAAAAAATTTTCTAAAAATGTATGTTTGAATTTCAGAATTTTCCAGGAGAAAAATATTCAAAATCTTTGCATATTTTATTTTTTTTGTTAAATAATCAACATAATGATTGGTTCTGAAGTAATTGGGATAGAATTCATTTTAAGTGGATCAATTCTGTAGTAAAATCAGAAACGCGAACACCCCTTACAAAAATTAGTTCACGCTTTTGAGAGTTCACTGTATGTCCCAGGTGTATATTTTTGGTATCACGAACGAAAACACGAAGCATCAACAACTCATCTTCATTTTAAGCAATAAAATATTGTATGTATTGATAGCTCAGTTTGTAGAGTTCTCGCCTAACTAATTGTTAAATACCAGAGACCCCAGGTTCGAATCCCAGCATGACCATGTTATTTATTTAATAAAAAAAAGTTATTTATTTAATTAAAAAAAAAATATCTGTAAAAAAAAATTTTATGCATTTTTTTTATGAAAATCTATTTATAGACACATTACTTTTTCCCACAATGTAACCATATAAGTATCCAGTTACTCTACCCCCTACAAAGTAAAGAGTTACTTTGAGGCTTATCGCCTGTATAATTCATCAGTGAAGTAACGTGTAAAGTAATGCATGAAGCCCTATGGCGATACATTACTTTACCCATGATTTGGTAATGTGTGGTTTTGCTGGGGTATATGTTATATTTTGTTATTTTTTCGTTTCGTTTCTATAATTATCTGCAGCATTTGCGTTCCTTTAAAATATAGCATCATTTAGACAACCATTGATGTAAGTAGTTGAAACATAATTTTATTTATGTTATATACATATAATTACATTAATTCATGTCGTTAATTCGGGATAATGAACATTTTTATATTTTGTAACGAATTGCAAAATATTTTTAAAAAGAATCACAAAAATATGTTTTTATGATTTTCAGCAAATAAATTAACTAAAGTATAATAATTCTACAAATTTTTTGAGTTTTTTTCAGTCTACTAATATTCAGCAAAAATTTTATTAATTTTTAGCAAGGGTATTTTAATTTCTAATCCACTTAGTGTTAGCAAAACTTTTGCTGAATCTACTAATTTTGTTGCTAAAAATCAGCTCTATTTTTTTGAGTGTATTTTTACAAACTCATATAATCCATGCTAAAAATACGAAAAAAAATGTCAAAACAACAAAATCTTTTGTAAAATGAACAAATTTTCTTTTTAAATTTATTTTCATCGGGATAAACATTAATTGCATTTATAGTAATTAAATGTGCTAAAGTCCCAAAACTTATTTAACAAATTGTGAAAAGCAATCTGATGTAGGCGTGTCCCTAAATCTGATTTTCGTTTATTCTACAAAATTTATGGTTATTTTGACATTTATTTGTATTTTTACGCATTTATTATTATTATTGTAGTAAAAAATTCAATTTATTTTTTGATCAATGGTTATAATCTTTAACTTCAAACTCATATGTATATTAGTTCTCATGTAGTGAGTAAACTAGTTCATATGTATGTTTGATGTTTGGCATGGGATTGTTACCGCTTTCAAAACGTGTTCTGATGATGGGAACCTAGAAAATTCCCGAAATAGATCTATCAACACATTCCTGAAAAGGTCAAATAATAAATTTGAAAACAAAAAACTCTATAGATTATTTGTTAGGACAATATCCTAATGAAGAAATATAGAGTATGGCCTCGAACTAGAATAATTTTCATTTTCATTAAAAATTGTTAGTTGTTTTTACATTGACATTGTTAGTTGTTTTTACGACATTCTTAGTTGTTTTTACTACATTTGTTAGTTGAAAAACAACAACAGCAGCTAAAAACAACTATATATTTAATTGTTTTAAAGGTAATTACCTTTGTCGCATTTTTAACTGAAATTGCAGTTATTTTAAAGGTCATTTTCAGTCGATTCTACTGTCAATCTTTTTTGAGTGTACTGCTAATTATTATTTTTAAAATATAAAGTTTAGAGTTTTGGACACAAATTCACATTTTAATCATAATTCATCATAATGCCGAAAATATTAAAATTATACGTATAACCAATAATGACATACATATAAACAATAATTATGTATTAAAGTTGAATAAAAAATATATTATTAGTAGAAGATATACAATTCAATAATATTTTCAAAAAAATATATGTCATCTATACGCCTTTTTATCTTACTTGTATAACGCTATAATAAAACGTCGCACAAAATGACGTCAATATTAACACAGAAAATAAAATCGAAAAAAAATAAATAAATTTTACTTATTTTAAATTTATTTCTATTACAAGGATAATCTCTCTATTAAATGTTGACCAGACATTAATTCATTTGTTGATAAAATAGGTTGGTTGGTTGGTGGTTCAAATAAACATTTTTATTTATTTCTATTTTCATTCGACTATGACTCATTCACGCAATAAAAGTCATTTGGTTTTGATTTCAACATTCATTTTAACTAAATCAAGTAACTAGTTTTTCTTTTTTTTTCTCGCGAATTTTTTCAGTTTTTTTTTTTTTTTATTTGTAGCCTTATGTAATTGTTAACAAAAGTTTACAAAAAAATATAAATAAAATGCACAAAATTTAAAATCTTTCTAAAGCTTTGAATTTGAAACATTTGTACATTTTTACAGTTTGTTCGAAGTGTCTTATTGGTTTACTAAACTAGTTCCTTTTTTGGTTGATATCAATGGATATTTATTTTTGGATTGAATTTGGTATTTACAAGCAACCAAAACTAAAAAAAAAAATATATTTTAAAAAAGTTGTTAACTTGTGTTTAAAAAAAACTGTAATAGACTTTTGTTTTGATTGTATTAATTCCAAAGACCAGAACTTTTTATTTTTTTTTTCAATCAAAAATAGTTATAGTAAAAGTATAAAAAAATATATTTTTACAAAGAAAAGAAAAAATATCTACTTTAAAAACATTCCTCATGATAAAAATAATAAAATTTTTTTTTATATTTTTTTCTTTCAAAAAAGAAAAAAAAAGAAATAAAAAAAAAAAGAAAAATATTAAAAAAAAATTTTTTTTTCAAAATTTCCTTTTTAATTTATTTTTGTTTAATAACCCTGCGGGAAATGGACCAATCACTGATGACTAGAACTTTGTGTGTATGAACCTGTCATAGTTTCGGTTGTGTTATATGAAAGTGACCGGTACTTTTAACATGGGCTTGTCATAGGAGGTGACAATTGCTACCTGTGGAGCACTGTGTGACGTGGCGAATAACTTGATCAAGGTAACCTATCACCGTACCGACTGAAATGAATATGCTACGGTACAAGTTAGAAGTTGGTAGTGTCAAAGTATGACCATTTTAGGATTAATGTGATATGCAACAGAACCAGTGGGGAAAAAATTATTACGTGGCTGGTGTAGGTGTACGTGTCGTAGAACTGGAGAAAAACTGGTCACATATTACGCGCAATGTGTTCTGTTATAGATTTAGTTTGAGTGGAATAGTTTTGTTGAGTACCAATGCACTGGTCTAAGGGGTACTTTTCCTGCCAGCAAACAAGCTCCAAAATTAGTCAGAAATGGGCTTTAAATATATTATTAAAATTTCAAATTTTTATATGAAAGTGGTTCATCCAAAAGGACCTTCCCTTTTGATTCAAAAATGACTCAGAAATGATAAACAAAATAATTCTATAGCCTCAAAAATCAATCTTTTTTTGGAGCATTTTTTAAATTGTGCACAAAATATTCAAATTCATTTCTGAGTCAATTCTGTACCATTTAGTGGATTTAATAATTTTCTTCAAATGTTTGTGTCTTTGATGATTCTTTTTAAAAGATTCATGTTTTCGTCCAAAAATTTAGTGATTTTTGACAATAAAATTTTGAAATTTTAAAAATATGTGTTTTATTTGATTTGATTTTTGACTCATGGAATATGGGCCCTCAAAAAAATATCAAATTTTTTCTGGCTGCGTTATTTAGAACAGAATACTTTTTTTTCCTGATAAAAATTTAAAAATTAAGTTTTTTGTTTGTAAAATCCGGTGCTTGATTAATTCAATACTGAATTAATAACATATTAAATATTTAACTACAAAATTTTTTAAACAACTGATAAAATTTTTACAGTTAATCTCTTCAGTATGATAAAAATTAATACATATAGAAAATGTCATGTCAACGGGGTCTCCAAAATTGAGCTTGACGTACTGATATAATCATTTAAAAAATTCGTAAAATTTCGGGACACCCTTATGTACATGTTACTGTTTCACTTAATTCAATGTTGTTTTTTTTTTTTAATAATAATGTCTTCTTTTTCATTCAAAAAAAGGTAACAGTTTAAATATAATAATCATATTTTAAAAATATTTTAATCATAAATATCATGATTTATATTTATTTTAAATACCAGTCTTTTTTTCAAAACTTTATAAATAAAAAAATTTGTATGTTAAGAATACAGACCTTTTACATTATTCGTACGTTTTATGTGTATGGAATTTTAATAATCAATCTACAAAATCAACTCGTCATATAATTTTTTGGTTTTTGGCGTCACCTATCATCATGATCATCATTATAATGGCAGTTTGAACGTCATATGCGTAAACATTTTAAGTAATAAACAGAGTGTTGAATAATTTTTAATACTGTTTTTTTTTTTTTTTTGTAAGGTCTTTCAAATTATGGCTAAGAATTATTTTTTTTTTCGATCGTTAAAGTTACACCAGTCCCATACTGCAATGTAAGTGATATTGTTTCATTATTATGGTTGCCAAAATTTTTTGTTGTCGGCTTTTAACTGAATTTTTTTTTTATATATTCTTATTACGTATATTTCAAGTAGTTAAATAAGGCCACATTATATGAAATTTTCTTTTGAAATCTCATTTTATGATAAACTCAAATTTTGATTGAATACAAAAGATAGTATTTTTTTTGGTTCATATCATTAAATTGTTACGTTTTTTTATAAGGATACGGAACAACGTTTACATTATTTTTTAATACACATATGCCAAGAAATTAAAAAAAAAAAACCTGACATCATATTAGAGATAACAAAGTATTTGTAACAAAGTATTTATGTACTTAATTAAAGATTTTTTGTTTTCTTAATGGTAATAAGATGGTTAATCTTTAAAATTAGCAATTTTGGTAAGAATTTCGAAGAAAAGATAAAATTTTTTATAGCCTGTATGAGATTAGTTTTTTGTTATCTCTTATACTCAAATTTGTCATCTCTAATATTAAAATTTGTTATCTCTAATACCGTAAGCACAATTTTATATCGCAAAAGTATCATCTCTATCTGTCAAGAGTTTGTTTTCACACATTTTTTTTTTTATTTTTAACAATCAAATTTTATTTATTAATATAAAATGTTAAATAATTTATGAACTAGTTTTTAAAATGCATATTAATTTACCGAAAAATTTTATATGACACAAATCTGAAAATGATCTAGAGATGATATTTTAAAGACTTATGTAGAGCTGCATTTACTTAAACTCGGATTTTATTTGATTTTTTTCAGTTCCCATTTAAATTTTTCTTAATTTTAATAACAATCATAACAAATTTGTAAAAAAAAAGTTTATGTTATAAATTAAATTATTAAAAATCATGTTAGGGTCAGAGTTTAAAAAAACGCAGCTCAGTATATAATCTATATCTAGGTCATTAACAGATTTTTTCATCTACAATTTCGTTAGTATAACTTTTTAAAAATGTTTAATTTTTGAATGTTACAGGAAAATAGTAATAAATACAAGAATAAGAACAAACCCTTGATAACTAGAGATGTTACTTTTGCGATAAAAAAAATTGTACTGACAATTTTAGAGATGACAAAGTCTTTGTACACAATTTGTATCTCGTGTTGACGTGCCGTACACTTGAGATAAAACTCTCGAGACTTTATGAAAATGCAGCTCTGTATATACATACGAAATGTATTATCTACACTGAGAGAATTATCTGCATGTTTATTTATTTATTTAAGTCTATGGATACAATATCCTAACAGACTAGCATATAAAAATTAAGATATTTAAAATAAATTATTTAACAAAATTTTAAATAGGGAGTGAGAAACACTTATGTCTAACTTATTACAATAGCTATTAAATAATCTCATAGATATATTTAGTGGTTCATTTAATGTATATTCAGTTGAGTGTATATCAATATGAAAAAATTTACTTATATTTCTAAAACTTCTTGGTGGAACATATATTGAAATCAACTCTAATAGCTCAGGAGAATCAATAACACCACAAATAATACCATGTAAAAAAGTTAAATTAGCAATAAAACGACGAGTTTCCAGAGTTTTTAAAGAAATAAACTCACATTTATCTGCGTAAGAAGGGCTAGAAAAAGAAGGAATGTTTAAATGATTCGGATAGTTAAAACATGGTAGGGCAAACTTGACAAACTTTCTTTGAATTCTCTCAATACGACCAATATGAAGAGCAGCATTAGGACTTCAAATAAATGAAGAATATTCCAATCTAGATCTAACAAACGAAGTATAAACAACTTTCTTCGTTATGTGATCAAAACATTTATCCAAATTACGTCGAATAAATGCTGAAAGCGAATAAGCTTTTGGTACAATAAAATTTAAATGACTGGTGAATGATAATTTAATATCAAAAACTACACCAAGGTCCAAAATTGCATCAACAGATGACAATACATTACCAAACATTCTGTAATCAGAAATTATAATATTTCGACGTCTATGAAAAGACATACTATAACATTTAGAAATATTAAAGGGTAAACCATTACAATTTGACCAATGAACTAGATTATTCAAGTCCTCCTGAAGGTCGAAAACGTCCCTTACAGAAAAAATTGGCTTGAAAATTTTGAGATCATCAGCATACATTAAAAATTTTGAATTTTTAAAGCAATCGCTAATGTCATTTATAAAAATATTAAATAATAAAAGACCAAGGATGCTGCCCTGTGGAATACCTGACGTTGGTATAAAATAGTCCGAACAAATTCCATCAACAGATACTGTTGCGATTCTGCCAATCAAATAATGACGGAACCAATTAAGCATATTTGAATGGATGCCAATCTTGGAAAGCTTATATAATAAAAGTGCATGTGGGACTCGGTCAAAAGCCTTGGCGAAATCGGTGTAAATTGTGGCAATTTGATGCAAAAGTTAACAAAAACCGATAAATTAGTTGTTGTTGATCTCCCAGCCATAAACCCATATTGTGAAACAGATATATATCGTTTTAACTGGAAAAAAAAGTTTATCAAACACGATGTGCTCAAAAGTTTTAGCAATATTGGTTAATTTAGAAATAGGACGGTAATTAGTAACAATGCTCCTACTACTATTTTAAGAATTGGGAAAATAGTCGTAAATTTCCATTTCTGAATGAAATAACCAGCTCGTAAAGACTTATTAAAAATTATTTTGAGAAGTAAAATAAATGAAGAAAAGCATTTCTTAATAAGAAAGGCTGAAAGGCCATCAATGAATTTTTGCATTAGATCTATTATCAATGAATTTTTGCATTAGATCTATGAATTGTTACTGGAACTCGATATAGATATACGAAATGTAATCTCTAGATAAGTTATAGGCTGCTTTTGTATTAAATTTCTTTAATAAGTATATATTTTTAAAATATTTTTAAAATTATTAAACATTCCTGAGGTTTAAATGTATTTTTTGTGATTGAAACAAAAAATATTTTTTTTTTAAAGAGAAGCAACACTCAGGAAATTCTTCCTATTAATTAATGTGTTGCTTTCTTTGGAAAATAAAACTTTTGACATATGGAGGTAGAACTTTTGCGATAAAAATGTATGTCGACAATATTAGAGATGACAAATTTAACTCAAAATCTACGAGATTTCTATCTTGTGTCGATGAGACTTATGGCCAAACTATATTTAGCGAAGTGGAATTAAAGGAATAAGCGATTATATGAAAATACATTGAAGCACTTTCATAAAATTCCATCTCTATTAATTTGGCTAATTTGTAATAGAAACTTATCGTACAAAATTAACTTATCGTAGAAAAAGTAAAAACATTTCCAACAAACAAAAGAAATCAGAGTAGATCATTGACAGATTTCTGTCATATTGTATCAATTGGTATGTAATTTATAATATTTTTTTTAAAAAAACTCTTAACCATTCAGGGGTTTAAATGCCTTTTTTTGTGTTTGAAATCCAAATTAATGTTTAAAATAGATAAATATTAAATAAATCAAACTTTTTGGCAAATAGAGATGACACTTTTACAATATAAATTTATGTCGACAATATTAGAGATGATAAATTTAGCTCAAACTAAGGAGATTTCTATCTCCTATAGAGGTACCTTGATGATTACACGAATAGCTAAAGCTGTTATGACACTGTATAGTTTTTGTATAGTTTCAAGATGTATTGGGAGAAAGAAACAACATTAATGTGCGAATGAAACATATATACAATTTGTAAACAAACAGTTTTGTTTTTTTTTTTAAACTGACAGTTCCAAAAAAAACTGACAACAAACTTATTTGCCTGTGAGAAATGTCAAGATAAAGTTCAAAATTTTCGTTTGCACTTTTGACAGATATCCCAATTTTTCGCTGATTTATCGATAACAAAAGTATTTGTTTTGACATTTACTACAATTTGGCACTATGTGTTCGTACTCTTTACACTAGTTAAAAAATTGAGTAACAATATATTTGTACTGCTTTAATTTAGATTGTCAATACAAAAACTATACAGTGTCATACGGGCTTAACAAATTATTACTTTCAAAAAAAATCTGAAGGCCTTTAGCCGATTAATCGGTTATTTTAAAAATATTTTTTTTTTAGTACCAATTATACTTTTTTATCTTCCACATTAACTTATTCTTCCTAATTTACACTTATTAGCATCTCCTCCTTATTTTTTGCTGTTATTATCTTCTTGTTATTTATTAATTTAGCATTACAAATTTTTCTAATTAATCAGCCCTATCGAAATTCATCATAAATCATTTCGAAACAAAAACTCAATTCATTGATTATTAACCTTGAATGCCCTTCAGTTGTAAAATAAAATTAAATTACAGTACAAAATTTTTTCACACTCTTATAATCACCAAAAAAAAAAAAGGCTGCTGGAGGCCCTAATTTTAACAAAAGAAGAAAAAACAACATTAAATAAATTCTTTAACTTACTTAATTTTATTTATGTTAACACGCAACAAAAAAAAAAGTTAATAGAAAATTGAAATATTGCTATTAGTTTTCACATAAATTATGCACAAGACCTGGTTAAAAAATCGTTTGAAACATTTAGCGTAATTCAAGTTCAAGTTTGTTACTAACTGGAACTTTAATTAATACATTTATTGTTTTTTCGCATAAAATTTGAATTTCAAACTGGTTGGTTGTTTTGACGTTCAGAGGTAGAGTTAAATTTGTCATCTCTAATGTTGTCGAAACTACTTAATATTGCAAAAGAACCAGCTCTATGTTTCAAGAGTTTGTTTAGCACTAACATTTGTTGTTTACACATAAAATTTTAAATTAAAACCCGTTTGTTTAATTTCATGGGACGTTCACAGTTTGATCTAAATTTGTTATTTCTAATATTGTCTACACAAATTAATATCGCAAAAGTACCATCTCTATCTGTCAAGCATTTGACTTTATGAATTTTTCAAATATCAAAGTTTATAAGTGTTTTTATAAAGTTTTTTAAATCAATAATTGGGTTTTTATTGCCACAAAACTAAAATTAAAAAAAAAAAAACTCAAAATTTTGTTAATTTAATAATACTTTACATGGTTATTTCTATTTGCTAATAATTCTTTGTTAATTTTACCAATTTTTGTCACTATCTTTTATTCAGTTTTTTTCTAGTGTACTTTAGTATTTCAAAAAACATACTTGGCTGATCTTTTTTTTTGTGTTTTAATTTTATTGCCTTTGGCCATAATTATTAAACTGCCCATTTTTGTTATTTTATTTCAAAATTTACTTACGAATATTCAAATTTACTTTTTTTTATTCTTCTTCTACTTTTTTATATTTTTGCCAATTAATCAAAAGAACAACAAACAATTTAGAGTTTGGTCATGTCGTATATTATGATTGCTAATGTTGTTGTACAAATTTTAGAATATTTGTTTGTGATTCTTTAAGTTTTTTTGATAAAGTAGGCGTTAAGTTGTTTCTTTACTTTAAGATTCTTTTATAATTTTCGTTGCTTCGAAGATTTTTCGAAATTAATAAAGTTGTCGCCTAAGCATGGTAACACTTGATGTGTCAAACTTATTTAATGACCACTTCACCTTGACTTGTGCGTTTGAGTGCGTAAAATTTTTAAATCGATTAATGTTGTTTGGTTAGCTTGTTCTGTTAAAAGTGGTTCAACATAAACATTCTTTTTTTTTATAATTAGATTTTTAATTAATGAAGATTATGTTTTTTAATGTTGACTGAAGATCATTATTTATGTTATCGTAACTAAAATTTGTAAAATATTTTTGGATATTGGTTTAACAAACTTTACATTTGAATTTTACCAAGTACTTAGTTGAACATTTCATAGATAAAAAACGAAAAATATTGTTGCCAGAGTAACAATAAAATTAATCAAATTTTGCTGATAAAAACGAATAAAAATGTTTCTCTAAAGCCAATTTAACTAAATTTATTGTATAAATTAGGCAAACATTTGGTTAACATAACCAAGTTTTTTTTTTGTAACCAAGTTTTTGCATTACTTAAAATAAACAACATATGTTGGTCAAAAATAAACAAACGTTTGTTTTTTTTTATTTATTTAAATAACAAAAAACGACTGTAAAAATGCAAAATCATAAAACAGTCATTTTATGTGGTTTGTTTTTTTTTTTAATTACTGCCATTTACATTAAAAATAAAGAAACTGTATTACAACCCAAACAACTACAAACTTTTAAGCGAAGTTCCCCGCGTGTATTTGATTGCATTTTTCGTGTTGAATTTATTTTTGTATTACCAAATGGAATCCAAAAGATTTAAGCCCCAAACAAAAAAATAAAAAGAACATAACGATTTTTTGTTTTAATTTTTCATTTTTGCGTAACGATAAAAATTAGAACCTATGGTACTACAATTGTGCACTCCTATGAGTTAAAGTGTCGTTAATCCAAACGTATAACCCGCTTTTCTAAAATATAAAAATTGTGAAAGTTATTGGTAAATAAATCCGTTTCAATGGATTTAAACATTTTTGACATAAGCCCATATAAGGTGTTAAGCCGATCAAAATTATTCATAGAATCTAAAACAAATTTAATTGACTACAATTTCTTTTTATATTAACCATCTGCACGAGAGTTTGAACTCGTAGAGTTTGAACTAAATTTGTCATCTCTAATATTATCGTCACAAATTTATATCGCAAAAGTACCATCTCTATATGCCTAGAGTTTAATTTCATTAAAGACCCAACTATATTTAGCGAAGTTGATTTAAGAAAAACTATATGGAAGAACCTATATTTAGCTTAAGTTAAATTTTAATTAGTTCCATCTCTATTAAGTTTGTTAATTTGTACACAAAACTTAATTTGTTTTTCAATGCTTATCTACTCGAGACAGAAATCTCGTAGAGTTTGAGCCAAATTTTTCATCTGTAATATTGTCGACACAAACATATATCGCAAAAGTGACATCTCTATCTGTCAAGAGTTGGATTTTATTCAAGTTTTTTAATTTAAAAAAAAGAAGTGGTTTTCCAAAAACATAAAAACGCATTCAAACCCCAGGAATGAGCAACAATTTTACAAAAAAATTTTTATGTTTTATGTTAATTGTTAAAATTTAATATGACAGAAAATGTTCAATGATCTAGAGATTACACTTCGTATACCTATACAGAGCTGTATTTTCGTAAAGTCTGGAGAGTTTTATGTTGCGTGTAAATTTGCATTAAGACGCGTAAAATGTTCTTTAAAAAAAAAATACGTTCACCAAACTTTTTTATTCAAATACATGTTAAAACCCACTTTGTATACTTCTCAAATTCGCTGATATTTTCTTAACAAAGTTTATTATCTTAATGCATCATCTCATTAAAAAAACATAATTGTCTCTTGGTTTTTATGATTTTAAAATAAATAATCATAAAAATGGCAATTATATTAACATTTTTGTTTATAATTTTGTCTTTGTAAGTTTATTGAACAAATAAAAACACACCTTAGAATGAGCTCTTTATGTGTTTTCTTGAAAAAAATTAACAAAATTTAATTTTGGCAAAATAATATCACACTTTTTTTATAGATAACATAGCACCAAATTTAAAAAATAAAGACTTACATCATCGAAATTTCTCCGCAACTCCAAAATATAAAGAAAAAAAAACTATTCAAAAAATTTTACGCAGTTAAGACTGATCATATGATGCGCTACCATAGTTAAAATGAAAACTTAGATTAATCGATTAATTAAAAAATCATATGTAATAAAAAATCATATGTAATAAAGCGGCAAAGCGAAAAATCTAAATAATTTTTACATCGATTAATAGCTCGAAAAAAGTCTAACGATATAGAAATAATGTAGAGCTTAACCGAAATTTGTCATCTCTACAGTCAGGGAACTTCTGCTTTAAAAAATTGTAGTTGTTTGGATTGTAATACAGTTTCTTTATTTTAATGTAAATGTCTGTCGTTTGTAGAACAAATTTAATTTTTTACTAACATTGTAATTCATTTAAAAAAAACAAACCACATCAAATGACTGTTTTATGATTTTACATTGATTTCTACAGTCGTTTTTTGTTATTTAAAAAAACAAATGTTGGTCTATTTTTTATTAATTTTTATTTATTATGTGGTTTATTTTTACTACAATTGTTAGTAATTTTTTGAACAGCAAAAACAAATGACAAATGTTAGTTGCATTTAATGAAATGTTAGTCATCCTTTCTTTAAGTGAAATTTCATTTGTTTTTGACTACAATTGCTGTCGTCTCTACATACATAATATTCTTAGTGTAGATTTATAAACACAAACTAATATCGCTAAAGTACCATCTCTAACTGTCAAGAGTTAGATTTTTATTAATTTCTTTTTATTTTTAACAATGTTTTGTTTTTTTAAACACCAAAACTTATATTAAAAAAACAGAAATGTGGAATAAGTTTACAAAATGTTAAAAAAATATACACTGATTGATGAAATTTAATTTGGCAAGAATCTGTCAATGATCTAGAGATTACATTTTATGGATTTATGCAGAGCTGCATTTTCTTAAGAGTTTTAGAGAGTTTTATGGACATTAAGTTACCATTGTGCAAATTTTTTTTGGCCTCAACAGAAATATTTTTTTAACCAAAAGTTATTCTAATTGATTTAATCATACCTCATAACACCTTTACCTCACAGTGGTGTAGGGTATTAACATTAGATATATTCTTTGTCAATCAGACAACAATTTTATTACATTCAAAAAAACACAAAATAATACCAAAATGCTTGACAAATATAGTGATTCATAGCAAATAAAATTGTAAAAAAAACAATAAAAATGACAGAATATAGAAAAAAAAGTCATAAACCTTTTGTCCAAAAAGAAAGTCAAGCATGAGGATGATTAATTTTAATACAATGTATGGCTTTTTATAAATTTATTTATTTATTTATTTATTCATTGTAAAATTTATTGTTAAAATGTTTAACAAATTTTTTTTTTTTAAAAAGTTCCATTTAAAGCACATCCATAGGAGCTAAATTTGTCATCTCTAATATTGCTGACACAAATTTATATCGCAAAAGTGTCATCTCTATTGGTCAAGAGTTTGATTTTATTTTTAAAAACAAGAATTTATTTTTCAAAAGCAAAAGAAAAAAAAATATTTAAGAATGGTTAATAATTTTATTAAGGGGCTTAAAAGTATAAACCAATAGATACAATTTAATATAAAAAAAATATGTCAATGATCTAGAGATTACATTTAGTATACCATTACAGAGCTGTATTTTAGTAACGCTTCGGAAATTTTATCTTGCGTAAATAAAATCACATTTACACGAGATAGTAATCTCGTAAAATTTGAGCTTAAGTTTTCATCTCTAATAATGTCGACATAAATTTTTATCGCAAAAAATGTCATCTCTATCTGTCATAAGTTTGCTTTTTAGTAAAAATTAAAATTTATTAAAATCTACTAAAATTTTGATTAAACTCAAATACATACCTAAGTTTAATCAATTCCTACGCTTTTTGATAGTCATATTTTTAATTCTTCTATTTTTTACTTTTTCTAGAATATATTCACTTCTACATTTCGCTTATTACATGTAAAAAACGTTAAGCTGCATTAAAATTAGCTTGAAATCCGGTTTAAACTAGATTTCGAAATCTAGTTAGCGTAACCATACACTCATAGAAATAAACCTGTAAAAATAGCTGGTTGGTTGGTTTAAGTGGCAGCTCACGCTACTCGTGAGCATCAAGTAGAGTCAAAAAGCGACTCCGTTTTGAAGAGACCACACTACCCGTAAGGAACTAGTATCCGGAGTACTAGACCCACCCCGTTCGGTTAAGGTAACGTATGAGATCACCGAATCCCACACGTGATATTACCGAGAGGTCGTCCAGTATATGGTCACCCAAGATCCGGAGTCGAATATTCTGCAGCGCCGGACAATCGCAGAGAAGATGCTCCACAGTCTCCTCCTCGCCCGGTATGCCGCAGCTGCGACAATGCGAACCGCGTACAATCCCAAGTCTAATGCCATGCCTACCAATCAGCCAGTGACCGGTCAGAAACAGCCGTCAGCCTCGAGACATCCCTCCTGCTCCTGCTCAGGAGAGAGTTTGTACGCCCCTAGGTCGTAGTTGGGCCACGTAAGTCTCGCGGTCCTACAGGTATCTAAATTATGCCACCTGTCCCCCGCCCTGCGAAAATAGTGCCGGAAAATTTTCCCCTTAACAGTCCCCAGCGGTGCAGCGACTGACACCGATGTGGAGACGTTTAAGGCATATCCTGCCCTTGCCAATTCGTCTGCCCTTTCATTACCGTAGAGGTCTCTGTGGCCGGGGACCCAAACTAGAGTAACTTGGGATAGACAGCTTAGCCTGGACAGTTCCTCCCTGCACTGACCAACGAGAGCAGAGGATGTGACGTGCGAGCTCAGGGACATTAAAGCCGCTTGGCTATCGGCGAAGATGCCCACTGTCCCTCGAGCCCCCCTTTCAGACAGAAGTCTGCAGGCTTCCCTGATAGCCAGAATTTCCGCGTGGAAAACAGTAGCATGATCAGGTAGCCTGAAAGAACACCGCAAGTTATACTCACCCGAGAAGACCCCGGAGCCTACACCACAACTCATCTTTGAGCCGTCGGTGTATACCCTGATGTCAAAACCACATGTTGGATCCCCCATATCCCACTCCCGCCTGGAGGGAAAGCTAACCCGAAAAGGTCGGCAGAAATCCAATCTAGGGGTAACATAGTCGGACTCAAATCCCACATGTGGGTGAAGTCCATCAAGAAGCCTAGCATGTCCATAGGTCCTGGACTTCCAGGAACCCGTTGCAGCAAGCCGCGCTGCGCTGCTAGAAGAAACTGCCATTATATGCAAATCAACAGGAATAATGTGAAGCATTGCATTGAGAGCCTCCGAGGGACAAGTTCTTATCGCGCCCGTGACCCCAATGCAAACTACTACAAATTAGTTAAAAATGAGCTTGCAGAAAAAACTGCTTAAATACGCATATTTTTTTACTAAATATTACTAGTATTAGAATAGCAAAAATAAATCTGTTGAATTTACAAATATTTAGCTATATTTCATCTACATTTTAGATAATTGAAGGTAACAAAATAATCTGATAAACTCAGAAAAAACATTTACTAAATATTAGTAGACAAAAAAATCACTAAAAATGTGAAATTTTTAAAGTCTGCCCATATGAAATCAGCAATCTACAATTGTGTAGCAAAAATTTCTCTTGATTTTAGCAAAATATACTGTTATTACATTCTGTTAAATTTGAGGTTAATATTGCAAAAATTTTGTTAATATTACAGTTTTTGTTTGCTATTTTGAATCAACAAATATTTGCTAATTTTACTGAGTAAAATGCTATTTTCAATTAACTAAAATTCACATCGAATATAACTAAAATCTGCTAAATTAAGCAATTTTTTTCTGCAAGCTCATTTTTAAAAAAATTTTAGTAGCTATTGCATCTATTTTTACAAGTTTATTTCTATGAATGTAGGATATAAATCCAGTTTAAATTGGATTTCGATGGTAAATTATATAAAAATGTGCTTGTGTTTTGTTTTACTACAACGTCAGGACTTTCAAATCAGTTCGTAGTACTCGAGGTTTTATCTTAACCGAATTCGTCTCAAACGAGTTTCATTGTACAAAACTTCTAAGAATCACAAAAAAGACAAAAGTAAGAAAATTTGTATATTCTTTGAACAATTGAAATATTTCAAAAAAGGTTTTTTATTTGAGCCATAGAACTTTTTAGTGGTTTTTTTAGGAGTTTTTGAATAAAAAAACTCTTTTTGATGAACGACTCTCATACAAATTTTTTTTAGACATATGATTTGATCACATCTTTTAAACCCGGATTTGCTAGCAGGGCTTTAAAATTAAATAAAACCCACATTTTGGGTGAGAGTGAATTTAACTAACCAATGGAGTCAAAAAAACAGCTTCAATTAAATTTCTTTAATAAATTGCAAAATATTGTAAAATTTTTAAATTTGTTTTAACAATCATTTTGTCGAAACTCTTTGCGAACCCACTGGAATAAATCTACGGACCCCTGGGTTCCGCTGACACTCATTTCGGAACCATTGATTTAAAAGATATTATTCAATCTTTTCATTGAAAATTTCCAATTGAAACTTTATTGGCAATATTTTTTTTGTGTATGTAGTTTCCTTGTAAGTTAACATTTTTTTAGTCTGGCGTGGTATTAAAAAAATGTTTTTTCAACAACAACTTTAGATTTTGAGTGTATTAAAATTTTGAATATCTACAGCACCCAATAGATTGCGTTTAAAGTATATTAAATTTGGTATATTTTGTAGCACCGTGTAACCAAGCTCTTGACAGATAGAGATGATACTTTTTCGATAAAAATTTGTGATTACAATATTAGAGATGACAAATTTAGCTCAATCTCTAAAAGATTTCTATATCGAGTAGATGTGCAACAATCTTTAGTAAAAAATTCAAAATTTTAGAAAATTGTCCTTGTTTTTTGTTTTTATATACTTCAAGATTATTTTTTTTTATTTGTATTTATTTATGACGAGCTTTCAAACTACGTATGTTTACAAAAATAAAGCAAATTAATCATTTTAGCTAGGTTGATACATTTGTTTCGATCTATCAAAAGCTCTAATCAGAACCCGAAGTTTTAGGAAAGCTAGAGCCTTCAGTATAGGCCGAGCTTTAAGAAAAAGGCAGCAACATAAATGGCTTTAGAGATTTAAGTCAGCTGTTGGAATGAAACGAAAATTTTTAAATACAATTATTTGAAATTAAAAAAAAAAATAATTTTCGTTCATACTAACAACTGAATTTAGTAACATAATCTAATTACGTTTTAGCCATAAACTAAGATTTGTATATGTATAATACATATAATTGAACTTGATTAATTTTTTTTTTAGCTTGGCTGAAAATTTGTATTACTCTTTCCTACAAAATAGATTGTCTATTTCTGCATACCAAATATGTTGTTAGTTATTTTATATTTTAATGAATGAAATTTCTGAGGAAATTCGCAAAAGTTATTATTTGACTCTCACAAAAAGCTTTTTAAGCTAAAAAAAACTACCCTTTAAAAGCTTTTAGAAACCCTAAAAATCACAGAAAGCTTTGATGAGATTGCAAAAATTTTTGACATGCCATTAGTTGTTTGTAGATATTATTAGAGCAAAAATGTTAAAAAATTTCGATATAACAAGGATATTTTAAGTAACAAAAAAAAAAAAATATAATACAGAAAAAAGTGTAAAAAGTTTTAGGAAAATTAAAGAAAAATTTTGCATTAAATTATAAAAATATTTAAATAAAGTTATGAAAAATATATAAAACACATAATATAAAATACCATAAAATAGTTAATTAATTAAATAAAACTATACCCAGTTATATAAAATTAAAGAAATTTAAAAAAAAAATTAAGAAAAATTGTTAAAAAAAAAAGTTATTTAAATTTATAATACAACGCATTTATGTATAATAAAAAAGTTAAATTTTTATTAAATTTTTTAAAAAAGTGTATTCAAATAATAATAAAAAACTAATATATTTATAAAACTTAAAATATATTCTAAAAAAAGGTAACAGTTTTTTTTTTTTTGCAAAAAAAATTAAGAAAAAAAAACACACATAGAAAACGTTACAGTTAATTATGTCAAAAGTGACAGCTCGATATGTTATTATACATACAACCAAATACGCGTTTAAAACCGTCACAATGTGTGGGGTGTCGACTTAAAAAAAAGTAGAAATAATAAAAAAAAAACTAAAATAAACCATAAATAGAAAGCTTTTTATTATGCAAACTACCAGCAAACTAAGCAACAAAGTTGTATTATAAAAATAGAAAAAAATCAACAATTGTTCTTTAACAAAAAGAAATCTACTGACAAGAAAAAACAGCTGATTTATACTAATTCTCTATACTAAAAACATCCTTAAAACTTCTACTTCCTCTCTTCCACTCTTTTTGTAAGGATTGTCAAAAAATGTTCAACTTTTATTACTTTCACTAACACACATATACACACTAACGCTCATAGACAGTTCAAGGTTATTAAGTATACGTACCAGTGGGGCTACACATTTGCCTATTGCAATTTGTTGCTGTTCCACACTTGTTATGCTCATTCAAAAAAGTTGAAGAATAGCAACAATAACATCAAATATATGTTGACAAAAGTTGACAAGAGTTTTCTCAGAGACCGCACTATACGTGTTGTTTTAGATGGGGTCTCATCAAACGAGTTTCAGCTAAATTCAGGGGTACCGCAAGGTTCTGTTCTTTCTCCTACCCTTTTTCTTATTTTTATTAATGATCTTCTTGCTCAGACCATCAACCCTATCTACTCTTTTGCAGATGACAGCAACATTTGTCATTCATTTTCATTCGATCACAGGCCAAGCTCTTTGGAGATAGAGGGCATGCGGCAGAACATGAATGACACACTCAATCAAGACCTTTCTACAATCTCCGAGTGGGGTCGCGCGAATAAGGTCGATTTTAATGCACGCAAGACCCAATGTTGTATGTTAACCCACAGACGGGCTGTGGAATTGACATTGTCATCGGTAACTATGGATGGTATAGGTATTGAGGAATCGGATACTCTTGATGTTCTGGGCATGAGAATACAGTGTGATGTCTGTTGGAATAAGCACGTATTTCAAGTGTCGAAAGAGGCATTCAAGTGTCTCGGTTTTCTAAAACGGTGCAAGACTTACTTCACTCCATCCGATCTCCTTACTATTTATACCAGCTATATCCGGCCAAAAATGGAATACAACTCTCATATATGGGCAGGGGCTCCATTGTCTATTCTGAAGCTTCTGGACCGTGTTCAGGGGAGGGCGGTGAAGCTTATCAATGACAGTAGTGTATCCAACTCTATTGATTCATTGGAGCATCGTCGGAATGTGGGTTGTGTGACACTTTTCTATCGATATTACCATGGGAGATGCTCATCTGAGATAAGTGAACTTATTCCACGAGCCCGAGTTTTTATTCGTAATACTCGCTTATCTAGTAGAGCACATCCGTTTGTAGTTGATTGTCCTGTGTTTCGCACAACGCATTACAGAGAAAATTCGTTTTTTAGTCGTTACTTACAATTTAGAAAAATTTAAATCAAATATCCACAAACACTACTCCCTCTTTCCTCCTTCCCATACCTTATTTTCCTGATCAAGTAGGGGGCATCCCCTGAGTATTGGTTAAATTATTAAAAAAAAAAAAAAAAAGTGTTGTCAAGTGTGTGTGTTTTAATTAACCTTTGCACTCCCAAGGCTTTTTACATACGTAGTGTAATGAAATCCAGCCGGGTGGGTTCTTCATATTTTAAATAAAACAAAATGCATTTACTCCACCATTTCATAATGGGTAAAGGAAGAGAACAAAAACGATAAATAACATAAAATAAAAAAATGCATTTACTCCAACATTTCATAATGGGTTAAGAAAGAGATGAAAAATAAATAATAACAAAAAACTATAGCAAGTACCGTTAACCCATTTCTGCCTATTTTGTATTCAAATACTAGGGATTTTAATCAAACAACTGTTTGAGTAAATTAAAATGGCCAATTTCGAGTAACGAATAGCTCGAACAAGTTTTGTAGATTAATCGAGTTAATCGAATAAATCAAAATATGTTCTATTTCAATTTATATTTGATAAAAAAAACTTAAATTCTTTCGTATTTTTTAAAAATATTTTTTTTTTATGTTAAGTTTTCTTTGTTCTTCTTTTATTTAATTCTTCTTATTTTAAACGAGCTTAAGATCATTTATTTATCAAATGCGCTGATGTAAGTGCTTACATAATACTGAGAAGCAGCAAAGGAAACGAATAATTTTCGTATAAAAGTAAACAAAACAAAATGTTGAGCTTTCTGATTTCCCTTACAAAAATGCAGGTTGTAATGCAGAAAGTTTCATATCGTGGGTTATAAACGATCTGTACCTGTTTTCCCGAGTGATTTCCGATTGTATTTGGTGTTTTGGTTATGTTGTACAAAATAAATAGTCATTTAATTGTTTCTGAAGAGATAGCACGTGGTGCGACAATAATTAAATTATTATATTAATATGTCTAAAATTTTAACAACAAAAAATTAATACATGTAGAATTTTATATACAATAAATTATATAATATTCATATTATTACTTTTAATCGTAATAATGTAGACAAGAAATATGATTTTACTGAAAGCCATGAAATCCGCGCTTATTTTGCCAAAAGTAATGCTTCCAAGTGGGAATTCACCATATAAAAATAATGGCATATGTAAGCAGGTTTGTAAGGGTTTCGTTTCGGCTCCCATACAAACCTGCTTGCATGTAAGCAGCGTTTTTTACTGGGTAGTATCTTCGTGTGGCTAACGATTATGAACGTTCGGCTGTTGCGTTGTTCTCATTGTGTAAAAAAAACTCAGTCAATTGTTTTTAAACGCTTCTTGAAGCAAGATCACTCTACGCAACATAAAAAAACCTAAAAAATTTAACTTCGTTTTTTGCTGCTACACACACACAAGCGTAAATGGAATAGTGTGAGTTATGCCCTTCTCTGCTCTAATGTCTTCTTAAAGTCGAACTTTATAAAAACGAATGAAAATAATGTAAAACCCCTCAATTGTATATTATTTCAGAATATTTTTTAATTTTAAATGAATTGCATAATTTTTTTTTAAAATTCTTATAAAATACATTTCGGAACTCCAGATTTTGTATTTATTTTGTGTTTTATTATGAATTTTTAAGGAAAAATTAATGAAATAAAACTATTGCAATTATTCAATTTACTCGAGTATTTGGTAGAAAAATAAAAAATAATTAATCAGGGCTATGAATTAAAAAGCTTCAATAAGTTCGCCAACTCTCCATTAAGTGGCGACCAAAAACTATTCTAAATTTTATCATCTCGCGCAATTAAAGTGTTGCCATGTCTAAAGCCCTTCATCTTTCCCCACCTTAAATCTCTCCTCTATCCCCTTTTCAAAGAAAGCAACACATTAATAAATAGGAAGAATTTCCTGAGTGTTGCTTCTCTTTATAAAAAAAAAATCTAAATATTTTAAATATTTTACCTCAAAGTGTCTTAGAGAAATTAATCATTTCTTGTTTAAACAAAGTTCGAACACTGTTATATGATACAATTTACTTCGCGATACAATTTTAGATACATTTGTCAAAATGTTATTTTGTATTTTGAACAATATATTAATAAAAGTAACATTTTTAAAAAATAATTATGCTTTCTGTACTATCTATATAAAGGTTATTCTTATACTAAAAGTGATAAAAAAAATACTATATTCTGAAACAAGTCACAAGTTTGGGTTTCGGGAGACGACGTAGAAAATGTAAAACCCAAAAAAATAAATAAGAAAGAAAACCCACCCGGTTGGTTTCAGGAGTGCGAAGGTTAACAAGTATGTTTGTTGTTAGTAAACATTTATTTGTTGTTGTTGTAATATTCTGCATTTTTTGTATATTCTTCTTCCTCTTCTCCTCCTAGTGCAAAAGTGTAATGTTCATATTTGTTAAATCAACGAAAAAACGTGAATTCAATCGGAGTGTTTGATTGTTAAAAAGAAAAGATGGCCTTAATTACCTGCTGTTTTGAACCCAGAGAATTTCCAGAATTTTTAGATACATTTATACAAAAATGTACGGATCCTTCATGTAAGTAAATTTTTGCATGCACTTAGGGAATAACGACAAATGTAATTAAAAAAGACAATGACTGTATTTGTCATAAAAATTACTAAAAATGTAGTATTTTTTAACTACCGAAAAAACAACTACAAATGTAGTAAAAACAAACGGTGAACATGTATTTTTGTGAAATATCCATTCTTGTTGGCCAAATCAAATGTGAACTGGGAGAAAATAAATCATTTTGTTTTAACTTTTAACTTTTTTCTATATTTCTCCAAAAGTGCCATGAGCAATGTTAGCATCAAATGAAAGATACACACAGAGAAATAAAGTGCCAACCGAATTGAAAAGTGTATATTAATGGTAACAACTTACAGTTAGTACAACTATATTTATTAGACTTCTGAACATTTTGGGTGTTTCAACAAAAATTCTATTGAATTAACAAAATTTAGTTGTGAAAACGAATGTAAAGTTGTGCCAAATGTCTGAAATTCGTAATAATCGAATTTGAGTGATACCAACCGAATTTCAGTTGGGAATTAGCTAAAATTTTTTTGAAATATTTTGAAATAACCATTCTTGTTGGCCAAATCAAATGTGAACTGGGAGAAAATAAATCATTTTGTTTTAACTTTTAACTTTTTTCTATATTTCTCCAAAAGTGCCATGAGCAATATTAGCATCAAATAAAAGATACACACAGAGAAATAAAGTGCCAACCGAATTGAAAAGTGTATATTAATGGTAACAACTTACAGTTAGTACAACTATATTTATTAGACTTCTGAATGTTGCAACAAAAATTCTATTGAATTAACCAAATTTAGTTGGGAAAACGAATGTAAAGTTGTGCCAAACTGTCTGAAATTCGTAATAACCGAATTTGAGTGATACCAACCGAATTTCAGTTTTCAATTAGCTAAATTTTTTTCTGTGTATTTTAAAAACCTTTAAAAACTAATTTTATTTCACGCCGATACGATGCCCATTTCTGAAGTACATATTAGAGAATTTGCAAAATTTTTAATTTATTCTAACTAGAATTTTTCACGGGAATTCCCGTAACGGGAATTTCTGTTGAAATTCCAAAATTTTTCAATCCCATGAAATACTTAAGAAAAAATTAAAATGTGTGAAACCAATCAAAACTCAAAACATGCGTTTTTGTGATAATACAGTCGGGTCTCGATTATCCGTGATCCGGTTAACCGGTAACCCCGATTAACCGTGATGGCCAAAGATATGTCTATTGTTCTTTGCTTGCAATGTTTTCAAATTGTTTGCTTCGATTAACCGTGATTACCTCTTTTATCCGTGATGGCAGAATTTTGCCCAAATATATAAGTTGAAAAATATTAGACAAACAACATTACACGACTTTTTTTAAGAAATTGTATTCTTTTTTTGCTTAATGTCCTTTTTTGCCTCATGTTTTCAGTAGAAAATTTAATGTATACATACTTATTTAATTTAAAAATGTACATAAACTTCTTGAATTAATTTTTTTTAATGTAAATATGTATGTACACCAATGTTCACTTGTTAAATAATAAAAATATTAAAAAAAACTGTATAATCAAAATTGTTATTCGATTAACCATGAAAATCGATTATCCGTAATACTTCTGGTCCCGACCATCACGGATAATCGAGGCCCGACTGTAAAAAAAGTATAAATAATTTTAGAATCTTTAAATAAAATACATAAGTATTTAGAGGCAAATGTAAGCTTTCAAATAATATATATATTTTTTTATTTATTTATTTAGTCTATGGATTAAATCCTTACAGACTATAAAAAGTTTTAATTACTATATATATTTTTTTTTTGTCACATTTGTCATTTCTGTGTAACGGGCAATTCAAAATTTTGAAATTTTTGATTATAAAAAGCGAAAAGTAAAAAAAAGTATTTTAAAAATCGTGGCACGCAGTTTTTGTGTATTTATCATTTCACACCATAAAAACTACTTTTTATTTAAATCGACTCCGTTGGGCTTTTAAGAGTTAAGTTAACAAAAAGGGTATGCTTTGTTCAAAAAAAGTTTTCTTTCTTTTTATGGAAATAGTTCTTAAAAAATTCGTTACGTAGAGCATATTAGTTATGAGAAAAGTATTTATAAACTTTTTTAAAGACAGTTTTGATCCACCGCATCGTTATTAAGTTTTCATTTAGTACATAAGGAGTGAGATCGAAAAAAATCAGACACACACATGCGCACTTACAACTGCTTTGGTGTACGAAACTAAACATGTTTTTGTCAAGTTACCTTTAAAAATGTTGTCAGATTATGTGTGCAAAATATTAAGGCGATCGGCTCATTATTTCGCTTACAAATGGAATCTGCTCAAAAAATGGCTTCTTTAGTGTCCTAATTGATAGGAACAGAAAATCTCAAAAAAAAAATAGTGACAGTATTGGGAATTTGTTTTATAGTCTTCATTAATAATTTAAAAGAATCTTAATATCATTTCATTGTTCTGAGTTCTGGATAATTAAGCATATTTTTTTTTTGTACGAAATTAAAGGTTTTTTTTGTAAAAAATTATTAATTTTCTTTTCCCTCACTTTTTGTTCAAAGTCCATTTTTAAGCAAACTAATGATCCGATTTCGCTAATATTTTACAGACATAATCTGATGAATTTTTAAAAGATAACTTGATAAAAAAAAAAAAAGTTTACCCTTAAACATTAAAAAAGTTATAAGTGATAATCTGTATCGGGAATTATTCGATATCACTAATTAATAACTAAATATTTTCTTAAATTTCGTTATATAGTTAATTGCCATTAAAGACTTTATGTGAAGAATGTTAAACTATATAATATATAGGTTAAAAACTTTAAAATGCTGCGGTGAACCAAACATGTTCTAAAACAATTTATAAATATTTTTCTCTTAATATGCTCTACATAACAAAACTTTTGAGCCTTTTTTCGATAAAAAAAAAGTAAGACAACTTTGAACAGTTTTATTAGTTTTTTTTTGTTTTTATATACATCGAGATTATTATTATGTTATTTTTAATTTTTAGCGAGCTTCCAACCTCCGCATATTTAAAAAATTAAAGCAAATCAAACATATTAGCTAGGTTGATACTAGTATTTCGATCTGGGCTAAAGATCTCATCAGAACATGAAGTTTTACAAAAGCCAGAGCCTGCAGAATAGGCAAGGCTTTAACAAAAAACCTATTAATTCTCAATTTTGCTTAGTAATCAAACACGTGGCTAGGGTCTTCTCCTAAATAACAAGCATCATGACGTTACTAAACTTGGAAGACCAAACATGTTCTATTTATGTATATTTAAAAAATTTTGTTTTTACTCTGGCTTAAGTACAATTTTTTACATCGAGATTATTTTTATGTTATTTTTAATTTATAACGAACTTGTTACCTCCGTATATTTACAAAATTAAAGCAAATCAAACATATTAGCTAGGTTGATACTAGTATTTTGATCTGGCTAAAGATCTCATCAGAACCCAAAGTTTTAGAAAAGCTAGAGCCACCAGAATGGGCTGAGCTTTAACAAAAAAAAAAAAACTATTAATTATAAATTTTGCCTCATCCCTGTCTTTTTAGTAATCAAACACGTGTCTAGGGTATTTTCTTAACAAGCAGACCAAAAATGTTCTATTTATATAAAAAAAAAATTTAGTTTTTACCCTGTCATTTTGTTGGACATCCATTTTTGACATCTTAAATCGCGTGTCGAAACCTAAAAGTAACCTCCAAAAAGAAAATTGTTATATGTTCCGCATTCAAATCTTCAATATGCAGCAACTCAAGAGACGCCCTAATATAGAGTTTCATACGTTCTATATAAAAATATAAAGTACAAAAAAATTATGTCTTTTCTTGTTTTTTACCTCATTAAACCGTGCGATTATAAAGTATGTGACTATGGAAATGCCATTATCTTATCTGGAAGATTTGGTTTCGTATTGCTAAAGCCCCTACAAGAAATGGATGACCGAAACTAACACATGCAAATCTTGCATCTTCCTCTAACTTATGAATTTATAAATTAGAGGGAGATGCAAAATCACACGTACACAAAGTTTCCATCACTTTTTTCATATTGCCCTTAAGAAAATTATAGAAACTTTGTTCTACGCATTGATGGGTATTTCCATCAGCAGTGTCGGTCATTTGACCGGTCATATGACAGTCACTGTTCTTGCTGGGGCCTGTATGATAACTGCAGCAACTTTGCCAGATATAAAATGTTTTAAAAAAGAAAACCGGAATGTCAAAATATGTAAGCTTTCAGATAGAAAACCGCTGGGTAAAGTTACTGCAAAAATGCAGGTGCCATACAGGCTTAACAAATATTGTATTCGGGACACGTTTTCTACCAATTGGAATATCTTTTGCAATATGAAAATGATTGTTGTCGTAATAAAATTATTCTTACAGGCATTACGCTTTTGGAATCGTATTCGTATTTTGCTGGGCTATGGACAATCTCACTCATATTCCAACATGGGCGGTATAAACCGGCTCTCACTGCAATCGGAATATATGCTGGGACGTTTCGGATTAATCCGAACAAGTGTAACTTGTCTAATATAAGTTTAAATTTCTTTAAAGTCCATACAAAAACATAATTTAAAGAAATTCAATGATGTTTGTAGTTTGTCGGCATCATTGCGAGAAATAACTTATGAGGAATACGGGCGCTTAAATGAATTAGAATGGAAGCTCTACGTCCCTTAACTTAATTGGGCCCTTTACAAATAAAGGCAATCATTTTAACTAGATTTGTTATAAAAGTTGTATATCCTTTCGTACCTGATTTCTCATATTGGGGCCTCTTACGTAGAAAATCTGTTTTCGTATTTGGAGTTTGCGGGAACGTAAACTATTGCAATTATCTTGTATGTCCTTGTATGTGCTCCTCAGGGAAAAAGTTAATTTTAATTACTTTAATCACTTGCGAAACTTTTTAGTTGCTTTTTGTTAATCGTTAAATCAATAAGCAAAAAAAACACTATATAACAATTATTTAACAAATGTGTGTGGCAGAATAAAATTAATTTTAATTAAATTTATTTTTTTTTCAAGAAATGCCCTTTTTATTTGTACAAATCATTAAATTTGCATAAATACACTTTTAAACAAATTTCCCATCACAATTTCGCGTTAAAATTTAATATTTTACATTTTTACAATTTTAAGGATTTTTTTTGCGCGTCTTTTTTTCTCTTTGTTTACTTTGTTGTTTGCGTTTAATGGGTTGCCAACTTCAATTATAGCAATCCCTACAAAAACGGGTTAAAAACTGCTCATTTACTCGTAAGAATGGCAACTCTTAAAGTAACGATATGACACTTGAAGTGTTTACTGTAATGTTAACGGCTTTTTACATAAGTGATGCCTACATAATATGACTCCCATGCCGTTAAAAGGCTTATTTATGAAACACAACCCTGGTAACCCAAACTTGGTAGCACTCTTTAAACAGCTGCTAGTATTCATGTTCTCACGCAGTCATATTCTCTCTCTTTTAAACTGTCATATTAATATTAGTTTTTTCTGTTGTTGTTGTTGTTATTATTAGTAGTGGTTTTTGTGATTAATATCTTTTTTTTTCCCAGTGAAGTGTGTTGCTCTTAAAGCAAATCAGAAAAATCTTTGAAAATCTATTAAAGTGTATCGTTTTTTATTAGTTTAATAAGGCCATTAATAAGTTCAAAGTTTAGCAACAATGTCGGGTAAGCATAAAAGCGTTAAAAGATTATCAAATTCTATTGATTATTTGCAACAAATATATTTTTGCAAAAGGGGTGGTGGCTTTTGGCTGATTTCGTTTATTTGTGTCATTGATTCGTTGGCGAAAATATAATTTATTTATTTTTTGTAAATAATCAACAAACGAAGTGCTAATAATGCAGTTAATATCCAAGTGAATAAAATAAATAGGAGAATGTTAAACTTTTTTTAATGTTGCGGCACTATTAACAACAATTTTCTTGATAAGATTACAAAATTAAAGGTACGAACAATTTTTATAGTATACACGATTTTATTTTCGTTTGATGTTTGTGTGCATGTGTGTGTAATTCAATGACAAAATTGCTTTTTTCTAAAAAGAATATACCCAAAAGACAATTTATTTTCGGCTGCGACCGCTAAAATACCGTTACCGTGATAAATGAAATACTGTTACCCGCAAAATACCGTTACCGAAATAACTAAAATACCGTTATCGCTAGAATACCGTTACAGAAATAATTGAAATAGCGTTATCCTAAAAATACCGTTACCGAATTAATCTGACTAGATCAGAAAAAAATCATAACTGTTAATAGTTTAAAAATCATCACTGTATATTTTCCAATGGTTGAAAATGCTTAATTCTTCTAAAGTTCATAAAATTTTGCTCAAATTACATTCCGAAAAAGCATTCTGAAGGATATTTTATGCTTTTTCATTGTTTGTGTGTTGTGTTTATAAAGGGTGTTTTTTATAGAGGTATAGAACTTTGAAAGAAAATAAAACAAAGAAGAATTTTTTAAATTGACATGAAATTTACTTTATTTGAAAGATAATCTTCTGGCATTATAATTTAAATATGACTTCTGACATATGACCGCCACGGCTGGCTCGGACGTAATCTAATCTGGGGGTCCAATTTTCGATGACTTTTTCCAACATTTGTGGCCGTATGTTGTCCTCCATGTGGTCAATCGTTTCGGGCTTATCGGCGTATACTAGCGACTTCACATATCCCCACAGAAAATAGACCAGCGCGTTAAATCGCACGGGTCCGAAAACGGGTAACTGTGCGTTTACAAACGTTTCCATCAATAAATCAATTGTGGCACGAGCTGTGTGACATGTTGCGCCGTCTTGTTCAAATCACAGCTCCTGCACATCACACTTGTTCAATTGATGAACGAAAATGTCATTAATCATGGCTCTATAGTGGTCACCATTGACTATAACGTTCTGACCAACATCGGATAGACTGTTTGGGGGTCTTCTTCTACGCTAAGCTCTCTAGCAGCAGTGACTTCTTCTGTACGCACTGTACTACGTCTCTGTGGATGCATATTGTCATTTAGAGTAAACGTGGTGCGAAAACGTTCCAAAGTTAATCGAATTAATTGCTCTGATGGACCGCAAAATGTATGTTGATCGCAAAATGGACTAAGCGGTCGATACGTATTTCAAACAGAACCATTATTTTCAAAATAAATTTGCACATTTGCGTTGTTCAGGCGTCAGTCTATTCATGTTGAAATGCAAACCAAACTAAACATAAATCATTGACAGCTGACAAAATGGCCGCCATGTAAAAAATGGTTGCCAACTTAAAGTTCTATACCTGTATAAAAAACACCCTTTATAAAACTTCTTTGTACTTCATTCAAATTAAAGCTTTTGTATTAACCTAGTGAATGAATTCCTAGGGAATGGATTAACGGAATTATATATAAAATTTTTTTAATTCTGAATTCAATTTTTTGTGAATTAAGCTGAAATTGAATTAATTCTTTCGAAGCTCTGATATTTTCTCAAATTTTCATCATAAACCAGTCATTGGAATTCGGGCATAATGCGCCTAAACATATCGATGTGAATTGACATTACCTGAATAAAATTGAAATGCCGTTACCGAAATAACTGAAAAACCGTTATTCTTAAAATAACGTTTCCGAAATAACTAAAATAACGTTACTGCTAAAATAACGGTACCGAAATAAGTAAACTACCGTTAACGCTAAAAACTCGTTACCGAAATAACTTAAATAACGTTACCCCTAAAATAAAAGAAAGTAGTGTTAGCCTCACCGATCGAATCCCTTATCATCCACGATTCTATTTAAAAAAAAACTCTCATAAAATTTGTACCATGTTCCTTTGAATATGTTCTAATTTACTGATATGATACTTTTTGATTTCTGGTAAGGAACGTGAGGAAAAAGCCTAACACTTAAAGGCCTGGCCGCTAAATAACGGAACTTGAAATTTGTTTTGTGGTTTCCAAATTCCGCCTAAACATCTGCTTAGACTAGAGATTTGGAAATTCCTATGGAAAGGGGCATGTATGAAGAGGAAAAGTTACTCGTTAAAGCGAGGAACTTTACATTTGGTATGTGGGCTCATAATCCCAAGTAGGTAGACCTCTGCTAAGATGGGATTTTTGAAAATTTCCTCAGGTACTCGTAAAAGGGAGAAAAGTCTTCGCCATGGTGTCACGCATATGCGCCTTTTGATACAAGATTCAAATATATTTCCTGGTCCGTTTAAGAGGGAATTTTTAAAAACTCCACTAAAAACGGCAGGGTTAACAAAGTTGTATGGAAACAGAGTTGTTTAGAAATAGTAAGCAAAGAAAAAGTTGGAGTAATTGTTAATCAAAAAGTTTTAAAATGGTTTAATCGACTGTTTAGTGCTTGATTAAGCAGTTAATGCCATTTGTTACAAATTAAATTTTCTGTGTAAATTACCTATTAAGTTGATGTCAAGTACACCCCAGTGTTATTAAAAGAATTGAAAAAAGTTGTAATTAAATGACTAAATTTCATTTTAAAAAAATTAATTATTTTAAGTTCTTCAAATTCCTTTAAAACAGTGAGCTGTAGGTAAATTTACTTTAAAAAAAATCTAATTTTCGCCGCTGTGTATGATATCAAAAATCATTCTGATTTCGATCAAAAACTTTAGACGTAATTCTTTTTTAAATGAGAGAGTTTAATACAATTGAAATGCTTATTGTAAAAATGTGGTAAGCCACATTTAGTGTTTTATGGATATTATATGTTTTCTAGACATCCATTGATTAATATTTGATAGAAGCCTTGCTTAAACACTTATTACAAGTACCTAGAGTATAAACGTCCTGCAAATGTCTTACTTTTTTGCATTTTTCAACCTTTTAAAGGCGAAAACAAACTAAAAGTAAAATGTGGCTTATCAAGTTTTTACAATAAGCCCTTCAATTAAAGCCCTCTTTTTTGGAAAAAAAAAAATTGGGGGAAACCGCAATGAAATTTGTTGAGTCAACAGGATAATGCTAAATTAACTACGATATAGTATTAGTACGAAAACATTTTCGTATTTTAAGATAAATCTTGGAAATTGAGAATTTTTTATGTATTGTAGACAGGCGCGGATCCAAGAGGAGGAAAATTGCACATTTCCTTACCCAAAATAAAATTTTCCATACAAAAATGTTTAAAAGATTAAAAAGTTAATTAAAAATACTCTAACTTCCCACCCCCAAAACCTTTTCCTGGATCCGCACCTTATTGTTGATCTTTTTTTAAATTACATTTCATTTTGAATTGTCAGTTTTGAGATCATAATTAAAATGTTGCTATTATTGCAAATAGAAAACACGAATCGTTTATAAATATCTGACTTGGGCGACATCAATTACATTTCAAAATCGTTCACTTGTGAAATTTTTCTATATCATTAAAAATTTTAAACCTACGCTCACACTTGTGGGCTTAAACGCTTCCTTGGGAAATTTAAAATTTTGTCAATACCAGACATGGGACATAATTCCAATATCTGTGTATTTAATTACAGGCCAATTTCTTTTTATGTTCAATTACATGTAATTGGGTGTAATTAAGTAATTGAACTGTAAATTAATACCCAGATGTTGTTACTAATCCCCATGTTTGGTATTAAACAGTTGCAAATTTTCCAAGGAAGCGATTAAGCTCACAAGTGTGAGTGTAGGCCTGATATTATTAATGATATAGAAAAATTTCAGAAGTGAACGATTTTGAAATGTAATTGACGTCGCCCAAGTCTGATAAATATAAGAGAAGATGAAAAAAATCTT
>CM037855.1:14075517-14099379 GCA_021234595.1 Delia radicum | reverse complement strand
AAATCAATTGTGGCACGAGCTGTGTGACATGTTGCGCCCGTCTTGTTCAAATCACAGCTCCTGCACATCACAGTTGTTCAATTGATGAACGAAAAAGTCATTAATCATGGCTCTATAGTGGTCACCATTGACTATAACGTTCTGACCAACATTGGATAGACTGATTGGGGTCTTCTTCTACGCTAAGCTCTACAGCAGCAATGACTTTCTGTACGCACTATACTACGTCTCTGTGGATGCATATGGTGGTGGTGCGAAAAACGTTCCAAAGTTAATCGAGTTAATTGCTCTGATGGACCGCAAAATGTATGTTGATCGCAAAATGGACTAAGCGCGCGATACGTTTTCAGACAGAGAACCATTATTTTCAAAATAAATTTGCACAATTTGGAAGCGTTGTTCAGGCGTCAGTATATTCATGTTGAAATGGCAAACCAAACTAAACATAAATCATTTGACAGCTGACAAAATGGCCCCGCCAGGTAAAAAATGGTTCCCAACTTAAAGTTCTATACCTGTATAAAAAACACCCTTCATAAAACTTCTTTTTCAAATTAAATCTTTTGTATGAAGCTAGTGAATGAATTCCTAGGGAATGGATTAACGGAATTATATATAAAATTTTTTAATTCTGAAATTTCAATTTTTTGTGAATTAAGCTGAAATTGAATTAATCTTTCGAAGCTCTGATATTTTCTCAAATTTTCATCATAAACCAGTCATTGGAATTCGGGCATAATGCGCCTAAAACATATCGATGTGAATTGACATTACCTGAATAAAATTGAAATGCCGTTACCGAAATAACTGAAAAACCGTTATCCTTAAAATACGTTTCCGAAATAACTAAAATAACGTTACTGCTAAAATAACGGTACCGAAAAAAGTAAACTACCGTTAACGCTAAAAACCCGTTACCGAAATAACTGAAATAACGTTACCCCTAAAATAAAAGAAAGTAGCGTTAGCCTCACCGATCGAATCCCTTATCATCCACCATGTTCCTTTGAATATGTTCTAATTTACTGATATGATACTTTTTTGATTTCTGGTAAGGAACGTGAGGAAAAAGCCTCCCACTTAAAGGCCTGGACGCTAAATAACGGAACTTGAAATTTGTTTTGTGATTTCCAAATTCCGCATACATATCTGCTTACACTAGAGTTTTGGAAATTCCTATGAAGAGGGTCATGTATGAAGAGGAAAAGGTACTCGTTAAAGCGAGGAACTTACATTGGTATGTGGGCTCATAATCCCAAGTAGGTAGACCTCTGCTAAGATGGGATTTTTGAAAATTTCCTCGGTACGGGAAAAGGGGAGAAAAGTCTTCGCCATGATGTCGTGCATACGCGCCTTTTGATACAAGATTCAAATATATTTCCTGGTCCGTTTAAGAGGGAATTTTTAAAAACTCCACTTAAAACGGCAGGGTTAACAAAGTTGTATGAATACAGACTTGTTTAGAAATAGTAAGCAAAGGAAAAGTTGGAGTAATTGTTAATCAAAAGTTTTTAAAATGGTTAATCGACTTGTTTAGTGCTTGATTAAGCAGTATAATCCCATTTTTAACAAATTAAATTTTCTGTGTAAATTACCTATTAAGTAGATATCAAGTATACCACAGTGTTATTAAAAGAACTCGAAAAAAAAATTGTAATTAAATGACTAAATTCCATTTTTAAATTTACTTAAAAAAAATCTAATTTCGCCGCTGTGTGTGATATCAAAAATCATACTGATTTCGACCAAAAACTTTCGACGTAATCCTTTTTAAATAAGAGAGTTTAATACAATTGAAAGGCTTATTGTAAAAATGGGATAAGCCATATTTATTGTTTATATGTTTAATAGATATCCATGATTAATATTTAATAGAAGCCTTGCTTAAACACTTATTACAAGTACCTAGAGTATAAACGTCCTGCAAATGCCTTACTTTTTTGAATTTTTCAACCTTTAAAAGGCAAAAACAAACTAAAAATAAAATGTGGCTTATCAAGTTTTTACAATAAGCCCTTCAATTAAACCCTCTTTTTGGAAAAAAAAAAATTGGGGAAACCGCAATGAAATTTTTTAAGTCAACAGGTTAATGCTAAATTAACTACGATATAGTATTAGTACGAAAACATTTTCGTATTTTAAGTTAAATCTTTGAAAATTGACAATTTTTTTATATATTGTTGACAGGCGCGGATCCAAGAGGAGGAAAATTGCACATTTCCTTACCCAAATAAAATTTTCCATACAAAAATGTTTAAAAGATTAAAAAGTTAATTAAAAATACTCTAACTTTCCCACCCCCAAAACCTTTTCCTGGATCCGCACCTTATTGTTGATCTTTTTTTAAATTACATTTCATTTTGAATTGTCAGTTTTGAGATCATAATTAAAATGTTGCTATTATTGCAATAGAAAACACTAATCGTTTATAAATATCTGACTTGGGCGACATCAATTACATTTCAAAATCGTTCACTTGTGAAATTTTTCTATATCATTAAAAATTTTAAACCTACGCTCACACTTGTGGGCTTAAACGCTTCCTTGGGAAATTTAAAATTTTGTCAATACCAGACATGGGACATAATTCCAATATCTGTGTATTTATTTACAGGCCAATTACTTTTTATGTTCAATTACATGTAATTGGGTGTAATTAAGTAATTGAACTGTAAATTAATGCCCAGATGTTGTTACTAATCCCCATGTTGGTATTAAACATGTTGCAAATTTCCAAGGAAGCGATTAAGCTCACAAGTGTGAGTGTAGGCCTGATATTATTAATGATATAGAAAAATTTCACAAGTGAACGATTTTGAAATGTAATTGACGTCGCCCAAGTCTGATAAATATAAGAGAAGATGAAAAAAATCTTGTGGTGGGGATCAGCGTTAGAGAGAAATTTTTATAAAAAGATTGAAGAAATAAAAATAACTACCTTTTAATTAATTCACAAAGACAATGCGTGTCTATATTTTATTGAAATAAATAACTTAATAATATTTGGCACCAGTTTAAAAAAAAAAAAGTACTTTGAACTTAAACTTAATACCTATTTTAAATTATTTTTCAATTATCCTCTAGCTGTAGCGGCTACATTAGCTGCCTGTTGAGCTATTCCTAGACCTTGTATGGTAGCATCACGGGTATGTTGACCAACACGTTCCTTAAAATTTATGGAAAGACAAAAATAAATATTTTAATTCTTTTTTAATTTGTTAAAAATTACAACTTACAATTTTCTTGCCAATTTTTTTCAACCAACCAGCTTGACTTTGTCCAGCAAAAACAGCCAAAATTAAAGCTACGAAAATCAGTACTTTATGGAAATTCATTTTTGTTTCTTTATTTAAATAAATGTTTCGTTAAAAAATTGTTGTACTTTATAACTCTGCGTTGCTATGTAAACTGTGGATGTTGGATGAATTAAGCTAGATTTTTATAATAAATTATTAAACCACAGACAATTTTATGTTTTGCTTTTATTAAAAACGGGGGAATTACTTTTAAAGAAAAAAAATTCAATATTTTGTTTTTATTATTCGCATTATGAGGCTTGCTTTTGGGGAATTTACTTTAAGCTTTCGATACTCTAAGAAATTTATAAGAATAAATTATGTTTTATGTGAATTCCCCTTTCAGCAAAAAAAAAAAAAATTCAATCAGTAAAAGTCAGTGATAAGAAAAGATCAATCATACATTTTAATAATATTTCAGGGGATGTTTTTGTTTATATGGATTTTAAGGAAAATACAATACAGATTTCAAAAACATTTTATTTAAAACACAATTAAAGCTTTAAAAACTGTATTCATTAGCGAATATTAGCTTAAAATACATACAGTGCACTCGCGATAATGTGAACACTGCATTACGTGAACACCGCTTAATGTGCACACATTTTATTTTACATTGACTACTCTAAAAGGTGAACAAAGTACGAAAGCCCTATAATGTGAACAGAAAAAAAGTCAATGTGTTTGTTGGAAATGCGTAAATACGTTAAGAATTAAATTTTTTCTAAGTTTTGGGTGCCCCTATTTTAACTGTTTCACTGCATTAAGGACAGAAGATACATACAAACTATTTTAGTTGCTATTTTTACTTATTGCTGAAAGGTTGTTTTTTCGTATTTACATATGTAGTATTTTTACATAAATCTTCATTCAAATGTATGTAAATAATTTTCTTAATAAATCATTTACTTCTTTTATTCTAATAAAATGTCAATTATTATTTTAATACGTATAATTTTCCAGTGCCATTTTCCGAAGAACCAGTGGACCCGCAACCGTCCGTTTCAAGATGGGCATCTAATAATGAGGCGATACATCCAACATCAGATCCGGAGACAGTAGAAACCACATCAGAATGCGAGTCAACATATACATTGTATGGAGGTCAACACTTATGTTCCCAAGCAGAACTGAACGATTGGGTTAGAGAATTGAAACTCTCCAAGGTAGATGCAGAGTTGCATGCATCGCGCATGAAACAGTTCGGTTTCTTGGCTCCTGGTGTGGTGACAACAATCTACAGGAAGCGTCATGAACCATACGCAAGGTACTACACAAAAAAAGACAACATCTGTTTTTGTAAGGACATTCCCGGATTATTTGGTGAACTCGGGTACTCTTACGATCCAGGAGAGTGGCGTCTTTTCATCGACAGCAACAAGCAGAGCCTTAAAGCAATTTTACTGCACAACGGCAACAAGAAACCTTCGATTCCAATTGCTCATGCCGTTGACACCAAGGAAACATACGAAGTCATGGACAATCTACTAAAGTGCCTTAACTATGAGAAACACGATTGGAAAGTTTGTGCCGACCTTAAGGTTATCGGTATCCTTTGTGGATTACAAGGTGGATTCACAAAGTACTGTTGTTTTCTCTGCCTTTGGGACAGCCGCGATCGTCAACATCATTACACCAGGAGGAGTTGGACAGAAAGAGTTAACTTCATCCCCGGCAGCGACAACGTGAAATATACACCACTCATAAAAAAGGAAAATGTTTTTCTCCCACCTCTTCACATAAAGCTCGGACTCATAAAAACTTCGTGAAAGCTATCAACAAAGATGGCGAAGCGTTCGCCTATTTAAAAAACATTTTTCCTCACCTTTCATCGGCAAAGATTAAGGAAGGCGTTTTCGACGGTCCGCAAATTAAAAGTTGTTGCAAGACCAACAGTTTGAGCACATTTTATCACCAAATGAAGCTGCAGCTTGGAACTCATTTCGGCAAATTGTTTCCGGATTTCTTGGAAACAACAAAAGCTCAAATTACAGAGAGATCGTCGAACAACTACTCCAAAATTATAAAAAAATTGGAGCAAATATGTCGCTTAAGATACATTTTCTACACTCGCACTTGGACTTCTTTCCGGACAACCTGGGCGATGTGAGTGACGAGCATGGTGAGCGTTTTCATCAGCAAATGAAAGAAATTGAGCACCGATACCAAGGATTTTGGAACGAAGCTATGATGGGGGACTATATCTGGTTCCTGATAAGAGAAACAAACCCACAACAATATAAAAGAAAGACAAAAGCACATAATTATTTTTAATTTGAAGGTTTTTATTTTTGTGTTTAGATATTTTTTTTTAAAACTTTTTTATAATTAATTAATGTTGATATCCTTAGGATAATTTCTTGTACATATATCGAATTGTTTTTTAATTTAAAGTCATATATTTTGTCACCCAACAAATTTTAATTTTTTTTTGTAATAAAAAAGAAAAAACCTTACCATAGACAAAGTTGTGCATATGTCGAGCAAATTTTTGAAATTCATACCTTTACTCAATTGCGAATAAAAGCGGAACGCGTGCATCGATTTTCATGATCTTTGTCTCATTTTGCTCATAGGTTATGTGACTTTACGTAAAAGTAATAAGATTTGACATTTTTTTTCATTTGGGATTTTTTATGGATTTTTTAAAAAAAAAAAAATTTAAATCTTTAGGCAAAAAATAAGTTTTTTCCTTTATATATTCATTTTTAACTTGGAAACTGTTGCTTGTATAGGAAAACAATATATAAACAGATTAAGGGAATTGTAATTTTAAATTTTTTAAAATTTAATTCAATTAAATCGGGCTAGTGGTTCCCGAGTTATGCCGGACGAAACAAATTAACCAAAAAAAATTTTTAAAATTTAAAAAAAAAAAAATAAAACAAAAACCAAACGAAAAAAAAAATTTTTATTGCGTTTTTCGAGCTCATGTCAAGGTTATCTACACAGAAAAAATTATCGCATCCCGAGTACATTTTGACTGTTGACTAGTGTAATTAGTCTAAACTTATGGCATTATTGATACATTTTGCCTTAAATTTTTGGCATTCGGAAAGGTGAACAGCTCACAAACGTGAACACTCCCGGTTTTAATTAGTTCACATTATCGCGAGTGCACTGTAATACATATATGTTTTATATATATGTATATATATATATATATACATATATTAAAAACGTCCCCTAAATATAAAATGCATTACGATTGATTGATCTGTTCTTATCAGTGACTTATTATACACAAACCAAAAAGGGGGTTCACACAAACGAAAAACATAATTTATTCAGTACAATCTTCAACAGATTACACAGCAATAAGTAAATCTGCTAAATGCACGCACCTTATTGCGATTAATAATAAATGTATTGAATATTAATTTTTTAAGTAATTCCCCTTCATCTTAAACAAAGCATAAAGACTGTAGTTTAATAATTTTATTTTCTTATAAAAATCTTACTCAATTCAACAATCATCAACAGTTTGTAATACAACGCAGAGTAATAAAGTTAAAAAAAATCTTTAAACAAAACATTTAACAATAAGAAACTTTAAAATGAACTTCCATAAAGTATTGATTTTTGTAGCTTTAATTTTGGCTGTTTTTGCTGGACAAAGTGAAGCTGGTTGGTTAAAGAAAATTGGCAAGAAAATTGTAAGTTATATATATTTTTTTTTAATTTAAAAGGACGAATAAAAATATTAAACTTAATTTTCTTTTAATAAATTACTAGGAACGTGTTGGTCAACATACGCGTGATGCTACCATACAAGGTCTGGGAATAGCTCAACAGGCAGCTAATGTGGCCGCTACAGCTAGGGGATAATTAAAAAATAATTTCAAATTTTAAGCTTAATTTTAAATACTCATACTCTTAGATGCTAATTAAGAACTTTTATTTTAAACTGGTGCCAAATATTTTTAAATAACTTATTTTAATAAAAAATTTTAAATTAAATTTTTATAAGTTTTTTAATAACCAGACATTTTTTAAATCATTCAAATTTTGTTTAAAATTACTTTTACATTAGTTTGATATAATTTTTATTAAAAAAAAATTATGTTTTTTCGACCTTTAATTATACAATGAAAATTATTCAAATTCGAGGCTATATTCTATATTTCTTTATTAGGATATTATCCTAACAAATAATCTATAGAGTTTTTGTTTTCAAATTTATTAATTGACTACTTTCAGGAATGTGTTGATAGATCTATTTTAGGAATTTTCTAGGTTCCCATCATCAGAACACGTTTTGAAAGAAGTGTACGGTCTTGTTTACTGCACCTTTACATTTTGTTTTTGTTTTTAAACAAAACAAGTGTGACAATTAAAAGGAGAAAAAAACAAAAAACGTGTATTGAATATCTACAAAATATCTACCTTGCACATAACAAGCAAGTTTTTAATTTATTTTTGATCAATGGTGATAATCTTTAACTTCGAGCTCATATATTAGTTCTCATTTAGTGAGATAACTAGTTTATATGAATGTTTGATATTTTGCATGGGATTGTCACTTCTTTCAAAACGTATTCTGATGAACCTAGAAAATTCCCGAAATAGATCTATCAACACATTCCTGAAAGTGGTCAATTAATAAATTTGAAAACAAAAACTCTATAGATTATTTGTTAGGACAATATCCTAATAAAGAAATATAGAGTATGGCCTCGAACTTGAATAATTTTTAATTTTTATTACTTCCGTTTCAAAATTACTTTAAAGTGGGGTTGCCGTTGCCATAGATGCAATCGACAATTAAAAAAGTACACCGAGGAAAAAAGCAGTACAATTAAGAAAATGAAGTACATACACAGTTTTATTAAAAAAAAAAAATCAAAACAAAAAGTATGTGACCCCTTTAGAATTAAAAAAAGGATATTTTTTCTATTTTCTACGACTACTTTTGCGAAATTTTCGAATATTTGTTATAATTTGAAACGCGATATTTCAAGATCCGCTGCGGCTACCTATCCCAAATTGGGGCGATGGTGTAGTTATATGACTTACAACTTTGGTTGAAATCGGTAGGGTTGCACGAAATCGAGTGGTTGATTTTATATGTTTTCAGACATTTGGAATTTACAAACAGCTTTTAATCTATTTTACTAATTCTAACAAATTTTCCGTTTGCGTACTTTTTGGAAATATATTTTTAGAGTAAATTTGGTCTTTCTGTAATTTTGTTAATGAGTATTTTGTACTGGATTTTACTGGAAAACAGACCTATTTTTTTTTTATTTAAAAAAAAGGGGCAAAAATTTCAAAATTTCCTACATCAGACTTCAGCTAAACAAAAAAAAAAAAAGATTTCATTATTTGTAGGGGAGAGGGCCCCAAGATGAATAGTGCGTATAAAATTTTTGCATAAGGCAGCAGCACCTCATGCTTTCTGTCAATTTTGTGGTTAATATAAAGTTTTCTTTGCATACTCGAAGATAAAATCTCTGCTACTTTTTCTACGAAAATCTCTGCTAGTTTTTCTTTCTTTTGTTCGAAAAGTTCTTGAACATAATTTTGTTGAATCATTTAAGTTATCCAAATTTGCGATTTTGCACTGACATAGATATTAGAGCGACTCAAGTTGTATGGAACCCCGAACAAAAAATTCAAAAACCGTTTTTTTACAGAATATCCTTAAAAAAAGGACATGGATGACCGTCCTTGGACAAATTGTATATACAGTTGGACGCGCCTTAAAAAGTCTTTCTTATGATACCCATATTGTATATGTTGGTAAGGAAACAGATTCTCAAATTAACAAAACATGCAAAAATAGACCCTTTTTCAAAATGGTCCAGCTCACGAGAGGTTAAGCTAGAGCCGAAATATTTTAGATGTCATCATAAAAAATACCAATGTTCATTTTGAGGGGGGTACATCGAGCACTTTTTTTGGTGAGTCGCTCTAATATATATATGGCTGTATTTATCGCATAACGATATTCTAAAAAGATTTTATAGATATTTTGTTTTTATACCAATTTTTAATAACTCTCAAAAATTACTTCAGAAGCCCTAATATGATAATTTTCAGAACCCTAAGATGGTCACGTATTTTTTTCATTGATGTTGAAAGTTAAAGTTAAATTTGATTGAAAATTTAAATTAAATATAGGGACAAGGCATAGGTGCCGCTAGTGTAAGATATAAGAACACTTCAAATGTGATTTATGATATTTCTCTGTATAAATATTATAAATAATACAAAATTGGCTTTAAAATGTTTACATTGTGTTTATTTTGGATTTTTTTACACTTTTTTTAAAATAAAAATTTTGAACAATTTAAAAATATGGTTAAAAAATTGTTTTTTGTGCAAAATAAATATGTTCCTCTTTGGCGAAAAGATACCCAACCATCTCTAAAAACCTTTGATATTTTTGGTTTATTTTTGAAATTAGGATTTATTCTAAAATAATAATTTTTTAAAAAATGTTTATTGAAATTTTAGTATTCCTCCGTTTTTAAAGTGCCGCATTTAGTAAATAGAGTGGTCGAAAAAAATAATTTTTTTTTCAAAAAACTTATAATGTGCTTTTTTATTACACACAATCAAAAAGCATTTTTAGCTGAAAAAACTGGTGTAAAAATTTTCGCTAATGGTAACCCAGTTAAATGTTATTAAGTTTTCTAAATGTTGTCTCTACTAAAATGCAATATTTTATTTAACGTGCCGCGATATATCGAAAATATTTGTGGCATTTTTCTCAGCTCAAAATACTTTTTCATTGTGTGTGTTAAAAAAATATATTTATTATTTTTTACAAAATTGATACCTTAATAACTCTTTAGCGGTTCGCCATATCGCTCATTTACTGCAAGAACGTCACAACTTAAAAAACATGGTTTTTGAGTTAATGACAAAATAATTCGTTATATCACGCATCATATTGTGAAAAAAGTCGTATTGATATCTTGTATACTAACCTCTTGATAGAAATTATGTAGTTATTTTTTTCTTCAAGGTGGGAGTAAATTGAAAACTTTAAACTCGTTTTCTACAAAATCAAAATTTTTGAGTTATGACGTTATTGCAGTAAACGAGGGATATGTCAAAAACGTTTGTAGCATTATTCTCAGTTGGTAATACATTTTTATTGGGTGTGAATAAAAAATGCATTTTAAAAAATTTTTGGAAAACAGAGTTTTCCGTCCACTATATTGACCGGGAAAAAGTTTGTTTTGAATAATTTTTGGCGTAGAATCGAGTGTTAAGTTCAAATTTCTTTTAAAGTATCCCCTTTTTGCTCTTTAGTAAAACGGACCCTAAGTTAGAGTTTTTGGCCACCACAATTTTAAAAAAAATAATAACGCCATTTTTTTATTGATGCAACAAAACCCCGTAAATAAGTGCTGATATAACAAAATCAAATTTTTGTGACAAACTCTAATAATTATATCCAAATTAATTATAAACAAATTATTTAGTGTGACTCTACATGGGGGTAATATGCAATTTTACAATTTATTATACAATTTTTTTATGGCGTAAAATCGAGTGTCAAATTCAAATTTCTTATAAAGTATTCAATTTTTGCTCTTTAGTAAAAGGAACCCTAAATTATAGTTTTTGGCCACCACAATTTGAAAAAAATAATAACGCCATTTTTTTTTATTGATGCAAAAACCCGTAATAAAGTGCTGATATAACAAAATCAAATTTTTGCGACGAACTCTAATAGTTATATCCAAATAATTATAAACAAATTATCTAGTGTGACTCTGCATGGGGTAATATATAATTTTATCCACAAATTGTATTTTTTAAATATGATATAATATATAAATAAAGGGTCCGCCATCTAAAGTTTTTTTTTCAACTAGTGCTTATTTCGTGAATAATAACACTTAGCTCATGTCTGATTTGACAGATAATTAGTTTTATCCTTCTGCTGAACGAATATGGTTATGTATACGCTTGAACCACCCTGGGAAATATTGCGACATTACTTTAAAAATTATGGTATTGTTGCAGAATGTGTGCGAAAATTGCGTACGGATTTTGGAAGAAGAGAAGCACCGTCAGCTTCGTATGTTCGTTATCATGTGAAAAAAGTCAAAGAAACTGGCAACCTCATCGATAAACACGCACGCATACATTGAAAAGCCGATACACCTGTTTGGTGTATCGAAAATCAGCAAGGAGTGGCCGTTACAGTCAATGGCGATCGTTATCGGGCCATGTTGAACGAATTTTTGTTCACAAAAATTGAAGAGGAGGATATTGGCAACATTTGGGTTCAACAGGACGGCGCTACGTGCCACACAGCCGAAGCTACACTCGATGTTTTGCGCCCTGTTTTTGAAGATCGCATTATCAGCCGCAGAGCTGATGTCGTTTGGCCACCTCGGAGCTGCGATTTGACACCGTTGGACTATTATTTGTGGGGTGCCGTCAAAGATAAGTGTTACGCCAACAAGCCAGAGACAATTGACGCTTTAAAGGACAATATTCGTGAAGCCATTGGTGAAATACAGCTGCACACAATCGATAATGTGCTTAAAAATTGGACCGATCGTGTAGGCTACTGCATGGCCAGCCGAGGCAGCCATTTGAATGAAATTATTTTCCATTATTAACCGGAAGGATTGTACTTTCAAATAAAAAAAGAAATTTGAGAAAATTTTCAGTAGTTTTTTTTTTATAGCATTTAAAAAAAAAAAAAGTTATTTGGCGGACCCTTTATATATTATTTTGTATTTTGCAATGTCTAGTTATATATAATGTCTAATTTATCATTTTATCTTATTGTTAATGTAATATACAATTATATATTGATCGAGATACGATAGGACGAAACTACCCAGGTAGAAAAATACAATCTTTAAAACGTTTTAAAAGCATTTTTCATGATGGTACAAGCGTTTTCAGTACATACCAAATTACAAATTTAAAGCGTTTTGAGAATGTGCAAAATGATAACCCAAATTTACGGTCTGAGGATGGTATTTTATAACGTTCTCAAAACAATGCAAAACAAAATTTTTGAAATGCTTTTTCAATCGTTAAATAAGTATTTGCAGAACATTTTGGCTTACAGTTATTAAGCGTTATGAAAACGACCCAAATGATAACCGCTTTGAGGGTTGTAATTTTGAACATTGTCAAAACGCTCGAAAGAAAAATTTGATTGAAAATAGATTGTTTTGAGCAGTTTCTGTACTTAGCAGTCGCCAACCAGCGGCTTGTCTGTGTCAAAATTTTGGATATTGTTTCAGTTTCAAACTGATGTAATAAAAAATCTGTAGAAAATAAATGTTGTAAAAAAATACTTTTTTCACAAGTTATGTACTTATTACCCTTTAATTCTTCATATACTTGGGTTGAACTGAAATTTTCTTTGCCTACACCCTTATTTGGCTTTCCGCATCCACTAAACTGTTGTTGCAACTCGTTTGACATTATAACAGAGAGAACAGCTGCAATCGCAAAAAAAAAGTATTTCTAAAGTACTATTGGCAAATGTTAGAAAAACGCTTTAACTCAATGGTTTTACATTGGTTTTATTTTATAAACCGTTGTAAATTTTGTACGATAAGAACTTCTTAAGTACTTTTAACAAACGTTGGAAAAACGCTTTGAACCAATGTTTTTACAGTGTTTTTATTTCACAAATATTTGTAAGTTTTGTATAAAAAGTATTCCTAAAATACTTTGTCCGAACGTTCGAATAGCAATCCAAATAATGTTTTTTAAATGCTTTTTTTTCGTATTATTTGCAATTATCGCTTTGGAAACGCTTTTATTTTAGTACCATCAAAACAAACGTTTTGAAAACTCTTCGTTTTTTGTACCATCCCAAATTTCTACCTGGGTATATATGACATCATATTCAAATTTTTCGACGAAATTGATTTTATATATGAATTTATATAATTATGTCCGTTTAAATATACTGACAGATAACAACTTATAAGTGTATATAAAATAATGTATTATTATATGCAAAACGTTTTTATTCGGGATCAAAATGATTTTTTCAAAATCTTAACCTTTACGTTTTGTTATATTTAAAAAAACACCCTTATAAATCGGCGTATCGAGTTTTTAGCGTTATTTTGCCGGTAGCTCAAGATATTTCAAAATCCAGCCTATAGAATAGCAAAATAAAACCGTTAATATAAAAAGACACGTAACTTTCTTAAAATTTTCATTTCTGTTTTAATGTCACTATGGTAGCCAACTACTGTTATTATGAAAAGATATTAAATGCAAACTCTGTTTAAAACCCTTGGAATACTTCCCCCTTCTAGAACTGCTAATGACTGGTGTGACTGACTGACTATTGTCATATATGACTGTATCAAAGTGTTTGCATGTTTATAGAAGACGACTGCGACGACGACAATGAAAATAAACTTTAAACCTACTACAACAACAATAATAGTGGAGCCCTTTGGAGTAAAATATTTTGTATTATTTTTTGGATATACAAAACATTTTTCTTTATAATAGTGTTACAATTTTCGCTATGCAAAACTAATATCTCAGAAAAAAAAAAACAGAAAAACAAAAACGAAAACGAAATAAATATCAACCATAAACACAAACGCGGGAATACACTCATTTTACTCACTTAACGAACGAATAACAAAAAAAAAACAGACAAACTAACAAAAACATTCTAACCGCTACGATTACTTTCGAAATATTAACGGTTGTTTAGTACTAAAACGTCTTCCTCGGTATAAACACAATAAATGGAAAAAAATAAAAGGAAAATTAAGAAAATAGCGAACACACAAAAAATAAATAAAATGAAATACATTCGCATAAATTTTCAACTAATCTCAAATCTAAACAAATCTAAATAATTCTCGAAAATATATGTAGATAAAATTAGAAGCATGTTCAGCTATCGCTGCATGCGTCTTATAATACCGAGACCCTCTGTGTCTCGTGGACCATGTTCATGTTGTTTTCATCCTTGTTTTATTCCGTTAGGTTGTTGCGGCTGTTGTTCTGCCTTAAGGCCACGTTATAAACGTCTGGTGGATAATATTTTTCCAGCTATACCCGAAGATGGTCTGGTCAAATCGAATATGGAGAAACTTACATTCTATTCCCTTAGTTCTCCTGATAAATTGGATCGTATTGGTGAATATTTGTATCAAAAAAGCTACAAAGGATATTAATCGTAAACGTTATAGGTAAGTATTACAGAAAATTAGCAATAAATTATGTTGTTTTAAATTTCTTATGACTCACTTTTGTGGTCAGAGCTTTAAAGGCAAGAATTTTTTTTTTAGTTCTCAATTTTTGGAATAAAAAAATTTATTTACGTCGAACAAAGGCAAACTTGTGGCTTAAAAAAGATTTGCTATTAATAATTCAATTTTTTTGGATGTTTTTCTACAATTTTATTTGAACAATAGAAGAAATTTTAAGTTTTCTTAGTTTTATTCACAAATAATCTCCTAACAAAGAGGTCTCCGGGAGCGCACCTTAAGATTTCTTTTTAGCTGCCTAATTGCATACAGGGGTATAAAAGCTTGGTAAAAAAAATTACCCAATTTTATGTTGGTTAAAAAGTAACCACTGATATTGGATAGTAAAAGTAAGATAATTTAGATTAGATCAGAAGGCACTATGCACCGCGACCAATGTAGGTCTTTTGTGCTGCCTAAAGTTACCTACAGATTCAAGCTACCTATAAAACCAATTATCCTATTAGGCAAAATGTTCGCGATGTTGGAAGGCGAAATGAAGCGATCACCTGGAAACCTAAGTCTCCTATCACAAAGCCTGGGACATGCGCAGAGAACATGCTCCGAGGTCTCGGACACCATCTCACAAAACTTACACATATCCGTGTCCGATTGACCCTTCTTGTGCAGATGGTATCTGAGATTACAGTGTCCAGTTAAGTACGACGCCAGGGTCCTCAAACCCCCCTCTTTCAAGCGACAAGAGTCGCCTCGATCTAATTAATTTGCCAGAAAGTTTTCAAACAAAAAAGTTTCGAATAATTTTTTTTACCCATTTTTAATCTCTAAAAACGAGATTGGGCAGCTATGTTTCTTACATACGGACCGACCTTTTTTAAGATTTACAGCCGTATTCATACGAGTAAGTTTAAACGAGTGATTAACATCTATGGTATAACTTTTTCTTATGGAAATTTGTGCGTAAAAAAAGTTATGCACTGGATGTTAGTTACTCGTTTTAAGTTATGAAGATGGGTGTTATATTGAACGAACGAACGAGTTTATTTTGAAATGTGCAATCAGAAAGCCGGTACATTCAAAGTAGAATAAAAAGTGAACCCATCTAAGTTAGAGCTTTGACGATCATACATTTTCCTTCAATTCGATTTTGATTGATTTTTAATAACCACGACGAACGAGTTAATATAGATACGTAGTTGGTTTGTTGTGTTTGCATTGCGTGGTTAGGATCTGGTGGAATCCGTGTTGTTCCGGTGCGATGAACCTCACAGTTAAACCACGTTCTGGCTAATAGTCGCCCTTGCGACCGTTATAGTGGCTTTTGACCTATTAAAGACATTGTCCAGTATAGTCTCCCCAACTGTCGGTCGTTTGTGGAGTTTTTAAACAAAAAGTCGAAGCACCGTAAGATTAAAAAAAGAGAGCATCAAGATGGAGTTCTCTCCCCTATTTTGTTTAATTTCTACGTTTCGAAGCACACAATTCCAATGACTGTACGATACTGGTGATGGGAATCTAATGCGGTAGGTTATCTTTTAGATCTCACGAATTTTTCACTAAAAGGAATATGCATTTTCCCCTGAAAAATCCTCGGCGACTCTTTTTTCATTAAAAGGAATATGCAGTTTTCCTCCTGAAAACCGTCAACACATACGCCATTTTTTAGCAAAAACGATAGTGGAAACACTCCAAAGTAGAAACCCTTCTGCATAAAATGGGCTTTTAGGGATACCATTCGTTTGTAAAATGTGTGGGGGATACTGACCACAATTTAAATGTAACTGACACTAATAGAAACATATGATTTTCTATTGTTGATTTACTTGAATAAACGTCACTACATTGCTAGGTCTGTCAAAAAAACAGAGTAGTATTTGGAAGATGACAAAGCCAATTGTGACAATTTTTTGTTGTTGTTTTGGTTTTTCTTTGATATTTTAAATTTTGAATCTCGCTCCTAGACGAGGACAAGAAATTCTCATTGAGTTTGTGATTTAACATAACAAATATCTCTAGAAATTCTAATAACAAAGTCCCCTGAAGATTTCCTTAGGCAGGAATGAAATCCGGATAGGGACACGCCTACATCAGATTGCTTTTCACAATTTGTTAAATAAGTTTTGGGATTTTAGCACATTTAATTACTATAAATGCAATTAATGTTTATCCCGATGAAAATAAATTTAAATAACAAATATGCAGGTGCTTGTGCAAATTTAAATGTAACTGACACTAATAGAAAACATATGATTTTCTATTGTTGATTTACTTGAATAAACGTCACTACATTGCTAGGTCTGTCAAAAAAACAGAGTAGTATTTGGAAGATGACAAAGCCAATTGTGACAATTTTTTGTTGTTGTTTTGGTTTTTCTTTGATATTTTAAATTTTGAATCTCGCTCCTAGACGAGGACAAGAAATTCTCATTGAGTTTGTGATTTAACATAACAAATATCTCTAGAAATTCTAATAACAAAGTCCCCTGAAGATTTCCTTAGGCAGGAATGAAATCCGGATAGGGACACGCCTACATCAGATTGCTTTTCACAATTTGTTAAATAAGTTTTGGGATTTTAGCACATTTAATTACTATAAATGCAATTAATGTTTATCCCGATGAAAATAAATTTAAATAACAAATATGCAGGTGCTTGTGCAAATTTAAATGTAACTGACACTAATAGAAAACATATGATTTTCTATTGTTGATTTACTTGAATAAACGTCACTACATTGCTAGGTCTGTCAAAAAAACAGAGTAGTATTTGGAAGATGACAAAGCCAATTGTGACAATTTTTTGTTGTTGTTTTGGTTTTTCTTTGATATTTTAAATTTTGAATCTCGCTCCTAGACGAGGACAAGAAATTCTCATTGAGTTTGTGATTTAACATAACAAATATCTCTAGAAATTCTAATAACAAAGTCCCCTGAAGATTTCCTTAGGCAGGAATGAAATCCGGATAGGGACACGCCTACATCAGATTGCTTTTCACAATTTGTTAAATAAGTTTTGGGATTTTAGCACATTTAATTACTATAAATACAATTTTGAGTATTAATTCTAACTTGCGGACAAATTCCCCAAACTAAAAATCTAGATAATGCCCGTAGAGGCGATGTTTGGGCCCCTCTTTTTTAAAATACCTTAGATTCTGAGTATTTTTATCATGTCGTTTTTTAAGATTTTATGATTTTTCTATTCGAAGCAGTCCTTATTTGGAAATCATTAAATATAGGACAATTTTTACTACTTTTTCTATAGATTGTAATTATCGAGAAACCTTTAAGTAGAAAATGTTCTTACAATTAAAATTTTCTTATAATTTAGCATTTAAAAATTCTTTCTTTCAAAGCTCTGCATATTAAAATAAGTATCTTATCCTATAATTACACGGTGCTACAAAGAACAAAAAATTGTAATCACTTTTCAAGTGACCTAGTGTAGGCTGTAAGTCTAAATGAGTGTATTATAAAACCGGTTTGAGAAGTTTTCATATACCCTAAAATTTTCGAGATAACAGTAAAAGAGTATTTTTTGCGACTGGGTGCATTTAAACATTTGTGACATTATTTCAACCGATTTAGAAATTTTAAACAGTATTTAAAAAAAACTGACCTGGTCTTTTTAAATATATATACTATCTTCATATATTAATATAAATAGATAGAGATTTTCTTAATATCAATTGAAATTTTAAATTTTTTCAACTTCTAAAAAAAAACTGAAAATTTTAATTGTTATACATATATGGAAAAAGTACCATTACTTGTAAGCCGATTTTAACAATGAAGGTTCAATTTACTCAGGAATACACAAACTTAAAGAATGTTGTTGTTTTAATATAAGATTCGAAAAAAAATGGTAGAAGTTGAAAAAGTTTAAAAAAATATATAAAAATTTTAATTGTTTTTAAAAAATCTTTACCTATTTATATTAATAATATAAAGAAAGTATATATTTTTAGAATGACTAGGAAATTTTCTATTAAATACCGTTTAAAAATTTAAAAACGGATAAAAAAATTACTGATTAACAAATGTTTAAATGCGCCAGTCGCAAAAAATACTATTTTATCGTTATCTTGAAAGGGTATATGGCAACTTTTCAAACCGGTTTTGTAATACCGTATATTTGACGAGGGTATTTGACAACCGGGTATTTGACAACCTACACTAGGGTATTTGACGAGTGATTTTTTTTTGTGTAGCACAGTGTTTTTATTACCCATTAATATCATTGTCAATTTTATCATTTTGCTATTATACTGCATTTTTTGGCATGTGCCATCTCTGACAATTTGTCATAATATTTATTACTTTGTGGTTTCTTTTATGGTTGACTTTTAATAAAAGTAAAACTCTCATATTCCCACTGCTACTTACTTTTTCCTTAATATGGTTGTTTTTTTTTTAAATTTACTGTTTTTAGATTTGTGGAAATTGCCATGGAAGCCATGGATATATTACTCCAAGCTTGTCATGCTCAAACCACCCTAAATTTATTTGTGGAATCATTTTTGCGCATGGTACAAAAATTACTAGAAGACTCAAATCCAACTTTACAAATTTTGGCTACAAATTCGGTAAGTTTAAAAAAAAATTAAAAAGAAGGCAACAAGTATTTAAGGGAATTATTTAATAATGACATTGTATGTAATTAAGGAAATAATCGAATTAAGGAAGTAATCGAATTAAGGAATTGATTACATATGAATGTTGTACTTATTAATCCAATTACACATTAATGTTTGATTTAGGCAATTAAAAGCTGGCAAATTGAAAAGGATTAGCATAAATTAATTAAATTTTTATTGAATAGACTGACCTGAATGTTAACCCATTTTTTACCAAGCATACCCAGGTAGAAATTGAAGATGATACAAAAAACAAAGCACTGGCAGAGCGTTGGTTAACAGTAATGCCAAGGAAAAAGTATTGGGAAAGCACTTATTTTGAACGCCTTGCCAACGTTTGCAAAAAAGTGACTTGCCTAAACCAGCTTTACAAAATTTACAATTGTTTATGAAAAACAACACTGGCAAAACATCAGTTAAAAGTGATTTGCCAACGTTTTGCAAAAGGTCTTTGCCAGTTACTTGTTTTGTAACATTTAAGACCGTTTATGAAAAAAATACTGCAGGGAAAACATCGTTTGATTGAGCTCTCCCAGCGTTTATAAAAAAGTACTTCTTTTACAAAATTCGCGACGGTATATGAAAAAATACTACTGGCAAAATATTGGCTTAGAGCTCTTTACCAACACCTGCTTAAAGGGCTTTGCCAGTACATGTGTCACAAAATATACGACTGTATATAAAAAAATACTGATGGCAAAATATTGGTCTAAAGTGTCCTAATGCAAAAACAATTTCTGCTCTAGTATGACATTTTACATTCCTTAAGACTCCAACGCTACTTTTTTGATAAAAATCGATCATAATCTTAAATGTTTCGTCTGGATAATAATTTTTTCTTTTAATTTTAGTTTAGTTATCTCAAGCGCCTTCTAGATGCGAGCGTAACATTTGACTTGGCTCAGATAACACTGCTTTAGAAGTGAACATTTTGATTTTCCTCGTTTGGAGATCCATCAGCACGCAAGGTCCTAGCTTGACCATAAATGTCATTGCTAATTGCGAAAAGTGCAAAAGAGATGACATTTTGTAAGAAATGGAATCTAATTTTTTGAATCGGGCAGATTTTTTAAGCTTGAGTACTTTTAGAATGAAGCTCCTTGAATAAAGCAAATTGTATAATTCTGCTTCCTACAACAAAAGCCATCTTAGCCAAGTGAAATTTGGTACACACATTTGCACTACTCTTGCACCATAAACAGGTCCCAAATTTAATAATTACCCTAGACGAAACATTTCAGATTATGGTCGATTTTCGTCAAAGAGGTAACGTTGGAGGAATGCAAAGTGTCATACCAGAGCACAAATTGTTTTGCATTATTTCTACATAATTTGAAAGCAAATATTTATTACTTATATGGATAAAATCATAAAAACACTTTTTAGCGCTGAATTTTCCAAAATTTGTTTGTTTTTTGTATTAAAAACATCAATTAACGACTTTTTTAAATACAATAAATTGCATATTTTCATTTATTAAAGAACAGTGCAGAACAAAATTGCACTTAAAATGAACGAAATAAAGTTGCGCGAGTGCGGAAAAAGTAAAAATAATTTCAAATATTTTGACGAAAACTGAGTTTAACATGAAATGAACGAACTTATATTTATTTTCGCTGGCAAACAATGAATAATTTTTAAAAATTATTAAAAATACAGGAAAAAACTGCAGCAAATGAATTGAAAGGGTCCTGATATCAAGTAATATTATGTTATTTTTATGTGTTAGCGAAAACTTTTAAATATTGCAAATATTTTGGAAAAATTCACATTTTCATGGGTGAACTTATAAGATAACTTATAATTATCTTTATCGAAACCAGCATATAAATTTTATTACGCCGGTCTTATCTTATATTTTTAATTAGTTGTTGAAAAGGTGCTTTCAAATAATCAAAATGGTATTTTCAAATCATTGTATGGCAACTCTTGAATTACAAATTTAAAAATTTTTGTCGCCAAGACTTCAAACTTTCACACGTTTTTTATTGGCGCCCGCCATATCGCCCTCCTATCAAAAAAGTCCATATCGCCCTCCTATCAAAAACGTATCGCCCTCCTATCAAAAAAAGTCTTAAAAATTTACGTGTCTTTAAAGATACGTTGGTAAAAATGGGTTAATATTGATGCTTTGTTATTTCTAACACATTTAATTATTATACAGTTTGGGAACTTATTTCATTTGCCGAATTTTATTTATCAATATTTAAATCATTATCTAATTTAAACCAAAACTCCTCGTCTCATACAAAGTCTAAATTTTAGTGTTTTTTTTCGAAATAACATTTATCAAGGAAAATAAGAGTTTAAACAAATCCCTTTGGATGTCAACTCAAAAACAAAGTAGTGATAAAAAGTTTGTCCATGAAAAAAAAAAATATATCACAAATACATGACCACACATATCATTTGTCCATGGACAATATTTTTTGTGTATAAAACATCTATAATGTACTTTAAACCTAGGGATTTTGGTATTTAAATTTGTATTTCCCTTGTTATTTTAGCATATGTGAATTGTATGTGTAAAAAATTTCCTTGAAAACGTTACAAAAGCCATTAAATGTATGTACAATATGGCCCATTTGCAATAACTTCCACACAATAAACATCATTTCCCTATAGACAGCTTGTGTTAAAGTCATTTAAATTAAACTATTTTAAATATGAATAATTCTTTTTTTAAGTTAATAAATTACTAAAAGCAAATTTTATTATATTTCCCCTAATTTGTAATAGTAAATTCAGGCGCGAACGGAAAATGGGACATTTCTTCACCCTAAATAAATTGTTCAATACAAAAATGTAAAAAGGATTAAAAAAGGTGATTAAAAATACTCTAACTTCACTCCCCAAAACGTTTTTCTGGAACCGCGCACTGGTCAATTAAATTATAAAATTAGTTAAATTAAAAAAATTAATATCTTCATCATTGTGCTTAATCAATTGAATTTTTTAACAAATATTTAATAATCATATTATTCAACTATTCGTCTAACAAATTCTCAAATAAGTCTAAGGTTAGGGTGAATAGGAGCCCTCCAGAAGACAAGTACATCGGTGGCCATGTGACCTCATTGTGATTTTCCTAAGTCTCTCATATTCTCATTAGAAAAACACAACCTAAATTTATTCCAATTTCCTCAAAAAACAGACACACACCTTTCAGATCTTAGAAGCAACTGCATCTCAGATATTTATGTCCTCACATTTTCCAAATTCTCGACGAATCTGCTTCTCAGATTCCTTAGTAAACACTTTTTTAGTTCTGGCTATCACAAAGTAGATGCTGCACTGCTCTTCTTCTTCACATATCTCCTACACGTCTCGCACGCTTCGAGATATTTAAATCCGAAAAAGATACGTCCCTCACACTTTCCAGATCCTGCTAACCATAAGGAGTATATCATAATGTCCAGCAAAAATTCCTATAACCATGCTAATTGTTTTGCTTGCCAAAGTCAGTCCACGTTCTCCTTGGGTTAGGACAATGGTCATAGTTGGCAAGATACCGCCCTATCTTCCATGCTGTGGCCAGTGAAAATCCCTATAAAAAGCAATTTCGCTTGCTAAAAGCATTCAGAGGCTTTATGACTTATGATTCCTCTTAGTCTCTTCTTATATTCGCATTGCAAGCCATTAACTAAAACCATCAATATTTCCTCAAACCTTGAATAACCAGAAAAAGTACGTTCCCCACACTTCATATATCTTCCAGGAATCTGCTACCTCAGATATCTTAATCTGGACAAAGAAAGTGGGCGGGATGTGCGCACTTTCCAGATCATAGAATAATCTGCTGCTCAGCAGTTCTCGTTCCAGACAGTTCCTACAAAATTTTTTTACGTGAGCCATCCCGACCTATATCCCAGCCGTCGGGACTATGTCCCAATGAAAATTCCTATGACCATAGTAATTATCCGCTATCCAAAAGGAGTAATTGTATACAGTTTGCGAGATACCGGCCTATCTTCCACACTGTTGCCAGGGAAAATCCTTATAAGCATGCTAATTGTTCGCTTGCCAAAACAGAATTTATGTCGCCCACTATGATCCATTTAGTTTGTTGACCTAAATTCATCTCAATTGAACTGTCTCCGAAGTTGCTAAAGGATAATGGATACATATCCCTTTCCATTATTATCTGTGTGTACTTTTTTTCCGCGCCTCTTTATTAATTACAAATACTACTGCCTGCAATGTACTAAAGTCGTTAGGAAATCACAGACCTATCGAACATATTCCCAACAGTTCATTCAAACCGAAATATCATTCCTCTAGATACAAAGTTCGAGGCAACGTTTTTCGCTGGTAGGAATTTTTAACATCAAAAGTTCATTAGGAAATTCTCGAATCAGATAGTCAACAATCAGATCACAAAACCTGTGTTTGGAATACTTATGTCTGGAATTTGCTATACTCGTTCGCATGTCGCAGAATTCCGACCCCTTTTCCAAATCGTCCATATGAGTTGAAATCTCATTCCTCTGAATCGCAGAGTTCGCATCTTAGTCTTTCTTAGTCTGTATTCTAACTTCAAAAGTAAAATTAAAAATTGTACCCCTAGTTACGGAACTCTTGAATAGTGTAAAATAATAAAAAATTGGCAAAAATCTTTTATTCCATCAGAGTCTTTTAAAAAAGGCCAAATTTCGCAACAAAGCTTTTCAAACGGAAGAGAGAGCACAAGAAATAACGATAAAACTTTAAAGTTATTAAAAACCGTACTTAAGAAAATAAACATAAGTTTAAA